>CM040177.1:23211372-23783872 GCA_022606695.1 Vaccinium macrocarpon | reverse complement strand
ACCTCGCGAAAGAGCACTACGGAATTGTGAAATACCCTTAGTAGGGGATGCCCTATACAAGGGAAGCACCATCTACTAGAGGTTCACTCCTCACGAGACCCTTGGCAAAGGAAATAGATGCGACAGGAAGGAGTGAACACTTACGCGAACACCCGAATTGAGCTCGCGACTACACCTGACTAAAAGGCAGGGGCAGGGAAGTCGATACGAGTCTCAAGTTAGGTTTTGGTGCAAGCTAAAGGGCTCGGGACCATGATCGAGAGAGCGGGAATACGGGAATATGCAAGCACGGCCAGTGACGTCACCCATGTCGCCCAGATATACAGAAAGAGCACGTGTCACCATATTATTGGGGAAATATCTGCAGCCCAATGATTGGGTGCAGATCCCTATAAATATGGGGCATTCCTTCACGAATTCTTATAGAGAGATTTGATTCACCCTTAAGGCACGAAAATCCTAGAGAGAGAAAAGGAATTTGGAGCTCTAGAACTAAGAACATTGTTCTCACCAGCCCTCGCGAGCCTGCCTTTTATCTAGGACCGTGTCACAAGGATGATGATGATACAATGGGAAATGAACTGATTACGGCTACCTTCTCTTTCTGTATATTTGGCTTAATCCTTCACCCCTACACACACTCTCTTATTCCCTGCTTGACCATTTGCTATTGTTTTGCCTCTCCAAATACCAAGAACCGAACCTACAAGAACCAATGCGACTACATTTGAGATAGTAGGAGTCTAAGGCCTTGTTCGGTTGGGGTTTTCAAACCAGGTTTGAGAACCCGGCCTTTGTTCGGTTTCCCCAACCCGTCCTCTGCCCTTTCCTTTTTTCTTTCTAGGCTTAAATTTGAGAAGGACCCAATACCAGATTTTGGGGCCACTTTGAAACTATTTTCAATTTTGGGTTCTCAAAATCAAGTTTCGAAAACCCAACCGGACAAGGTGTAAAAAAATTACTCCCCGTCCCAATTTTATAGTCCCGTTCTATCCTAAGTGGATAAAAATTTATTATATCTTTCAATCGGTAATACATTTTATATGCAATAGCAATCTTGTTCTATCCTAACTATGTAAAAATCGATTATATCTTTCAATTGGTAATACATTTTATATGCAATATCGATCTTGTTTGATCGATCTTAATTTAATCTAAAAATAAAGTTTTCAAAATTACATAAAACATTTTAGATTATATCTAATAACACTTTAAAAAGTGGCACAAACTCCCAAAAGGGACTATAAAATATAGACGGAGGGAGTAGTATCCTCCCAAATTTCACCTTAAAACATTATTTATATTTTCAAATCTATAATATTATATATGTGCCATAAGGGTTCTCAACAAGTTCTACTAAACAAAGTTTTCAAAACTATAAAAAAAAAAAAAAATTGTACATTGAAATATGTAGACAATTAAAAAATGGCATGCATGTACGTAAATAGACAAGAAATTCGGGACTCAGGGAGTATTTTTTTGTTTATATTGTCATCTTATAACCTTTTTCAACTTTGGTCTGAAATTTTCGTACTTTTCTGGTTTCTTTAGTCGAAGCGAATGGTTTATTTTAAAATTTTCAACAAACAACTAAACAAAAGTTTATAAAAATAAATAATACCAAAAAAAAAAAAACTAGCCCCAAAAATTTAGGGTAAACTCACCCTATGCTCGGAGCTTTGAAGTTAATGATCAAGTAAAAGTGGCCTCAAATGAATTGATAATACCCATTGAGTAGATAGTACTTGGGACATTGCGTAACTAAGAATTGAGGAGAGAACAAATATCTTAATGCCAAGTCTTAGATCACCATGCCAACCCCTTCATGTTTGTAAAAATGTCAACTTGCCAGTACATACCATTGGTGATAAAATAAAATAAAAAATTGACCCTCATTACTGCCACTATATGTGAGTTTGCAAGGGAAATAATATGTGAGTTTGCGAATTGCTAGTGAGGTAATGATAGTGTCTTAACGATGTCATCGTTAGAAAATGGGGTAATTTTGTTCATAATTTTTGGTTACTTCGAGCCATAAATAAAGTGGAACCCCGATAACTTTTTGAGGTGGGTCCAAATTAGTTTACATATAAGCCTCATCATTTGGCCCATTAGCCTGGGGCCCGCCCGAAGCTAGCAAGGCCCATAGGGCTTTACCCGAGCACGAGCCCGCCAAATGGGTGGGCTAGCCCAGCCCGACTATTCCATGGGCCGAGCTTGGGACTAAAAATTTTAGCTACAACCCGCCAACTCGTTGGCCCGCCTGATAGCCCGGCCCGAGATACTAGCCGGCCCGTAGCCCGGTACACTTGTAATGTATTATTGCACGGTTAATGTACATAAGATATAATATATAATGTAACAAAAAAAGATATAATAGAAATGTTCCAAAATAAAAAATAATAAGACACAGTTGGACTTATGTGTGTAACTATGTATATATATCTCACAGTAAAATTCTAATAAAAAACTAAACATATGCATTAAAATTTTGAGAAAGTCTGAACATATGCATTGATTGACTATTCATTTGTTGCATGGGTAACTAACAACTGCTCATGGTGTATTATTGTTACAGCATATGGTAGGCTAGACAAAGTTCAGTTGTAATTAAAAAAAATGGCTCTAAAAAGTTCAGCTTATAACAAAAAAGAAAAGGCATTTGACCCGCCTAAATAGCCCAAAGCCAAATTTGCCCGCCCGACTAGGATAAGCTCGCAAGGTGGGGCAGGTTTCAACTTTTAAGAGATACCGCCCGCTAAAAAAAGAAAAAGTTTTTCTCTTAGAACAAGTAGCCCTTGCAGCAGGGCTTGGGCCGAAAGTTCGCGCCCTGGTCGGTGGCTACTAATGATTACCTTTATTTACATACTCCTAAATAAAGAGATTAAATCATTGAATGAAGGAACAAAATTCATTGAGGAAGGAATGAGGAATTGTCTCATAAAGTGGACATGATTGCCATGATTAATTTGTTGCAACAAATTAATTTTTGAATTTAATTTCGTGAATTGAATTGCAAATTCAATTTTATAATGGCTCTAAATTCAGTTTTGCAAATTTAATTTGTTGTTACAAAATTCAATTTGTATTGATTCCGATATTGAATTTTGAGGCTCCCCATATTAATGATAGAAGCTCCCCTTGAATATTATAAATTGGCCTCTCCTATCTTTGGTTCAATACTACAAAAAAACACATCTCTATTCCAGTATTTAATATTCTATGTTCTGTGTGATGGACTACAACAAAGTTTGGTTTGCTGAACAATTGCAGCAAGGTGCAGCTGCTATTGTGGAATCGTCTTGTCTTGTGAAACAGACGCCGAAGATACTCAAGCATCCTGTGGTGAGGCAATGAGTTTGTTTTAAGGAGACCGCATGAAATACGGGATTCGGTTTGAATTTCTTTATTTTTTGCTATAATTTGTTCTTGTTCATTTATTTATTTTGTAATCTCAATTCTATATCCAAATTTGTTCGGATCACCATCTGTGCCAGCATCGCTCTTTTTCCGCTTTGGACATGCAGCCTTAAAATGTCCAAGTTCACAACAACTGAAGCATGCTCCTTTTTGACTTCCTTCTATGTTTGAAATGCTTCTTATTTTTTAACTGATTCCCATGCTGGAATCGCTTTCCTTTGACATCGTGCGGCCCTTTTGCCCTCTTGGTGGGTCTCTCATTGTCTTCCGCAACCATGAGATTCGAGCACTTGAGACGCTTCTCTCTCCCCTCCTCAAGTGCTAAAATTGGAATCTGGGGAAGCGTTGTGCGGCAAAACTACGTCGTTTTGCTAATTTTCTTAGTATATCTAAGGGCCCTGTTAGGGGTTTAATTTTGGGGTTCAATTTTAGGGGATTTAGGCTCTTTGAGGTAGGATATAGTGAGTTTAAGCACTTGGATTTTAGACACTTTGGGTTTAGGCACTTCAAGTTTAGGGTGTAGGCACTTTGGTTTTAGACACTTTGTAATGATTTTTTCTTACTCCAAACAAGGCGCTTGGAAGCTTGGAAGTGTACACAAAAATCAATCAAAATGTCGTAATTTTACCGCACTACACCTGCCGCATCACACCCACCCCAGTGTTCATGGCCAAAACTTGACCTCAGCAATTAATGGCAATGAGAGGCATATGATTTCACATGGTCCACCACACTTGAATCCTCTGACATGGATAAGCCATTGAACTTCTCAAGCAAAAGTTGTACATAAGTGTCAGATTTTCCTCCATATTTTTGCTCTAAAGCACTTAAAATTTCTTTGGCCATCTTGATGTCCTCAAACAAAGGAATCCAGATGTCCTCAAATAAAGGAATCAAATCATCTTGCATGTGACTCAAAAGAGTGGCTTTAGCAAGTTCATTATCCTCCTCTCATTTTGCTGCTGTTTTCTTGGAGGCATTATCAATCTCAGAAGGTCTTACGGTGGAAGTCACATAAAGTGTGACATTCGTCTTCTCCAAATGGGGTAGTTCAGCCCATTCAGTTTTTCAATCTAAAACGCATCAATTGAACCAATTTTTGAAGCTATAGGTACAATTGTGAAACAAAAAGTAAATGTACTGACCGAATAGATGTAGATTGAAAAAATAAAAAATGGACAATCCGAATACACACCCTTGTCTTCCTTCTACTCCCTGCTTTGATAGCACTGTAAGTCCAAATTAAGAACCACAATCGATCCGAACCCCGTAAGGCTGGGAATCTCGTTGGCTATAGTAGCAAAGAAGACAAACAAATACACAGTGTGTTGATCAAAAGGCAGTAAAAAGAAAGCAAGGAAGTAGGCTCTGTTTCCGGTTGAAGTATCTGAAGATTAATTGTGTGTTCTTCTATTCTAACTCCATTTGTTTATACTTGTCCAGGAACCTCTTCATGAAGCATGCTGACTTTTCCCAGTAGGTGTGTTGCTTCTCAAGTAACACCTATTTAGCCAAGCATTGGATCACTTCCCAAATGATACATTTCCATCAACCATTGAACCTATTTATTAAGTAACCAATCTTTGCAACTAATCCTACGGGAAACAAGCGAACCCAAGCGGAACCCTGAGCCCAAATATTATTATGTGTAAAATAATCACATAATCTGTTGGAACAATTGCTAAAAAATAAGAACGTGTTACCTTAGAATCTGTGTATAAAAACAAATTACCAAACAAAATGAATTAATGGCTGAGTCGCGGACTAGGTCGCTCTCTTTAAGATGTTTTGCGGCCCCGCCCTCCCTCCCCAGGATAAAACAGCTCAAAATTCGTTCTTTATCTAGGCCTTCTTTGCACAGAAGAAAACCGACTACACTAAACTGTTTCGACCTTCTTGCTCTCTGGAATTTTTAACGTGGAAGAGTATATTTTTCGGAATGAATAACAATGGAGAAGTGCTCCCTTTTTATAGCAAAAAAATGAAACGGTCACAAACAATTTTTAGAAATGAAATGAAATCAATCAAAACGCTAATTAAATCAATTAGCGAGCTGATTATGAACACGTTTTACACACATTTTTTTAATTGATCAAAAATCAAAGCTTTGCAAAATAAAAAGAATTTTCGGTTTTAACTTTGAAAAACAGTTTCTGAAATTGAGCAAAAACGTGGGCTTTCCTTATGAGCACGTGAGGCCTAAATTGGCGGATTTGCACCCCCCCTGCGCCCGAGATTTGCAGCGCGCACCAGGTTAACTGGTTTTCGGAGCGGGTTCTCCAAATTGACTTGGACCTTGGCTCATTTCGTGTGCGTGCGAGACCTCTCTTGGGTCTAGCCACACATTCATAAAGCTTTCAAGAACTTCTAATTGTCCAATGTGGGACAAAAGTTTTTCCTTTTGTTTTGGAATACATAAATCAACATAATCCATCACAAGGCATATGACGGCGATAAAAAAAAAAAAAATTCAACTCTCTAACGCCAAAAGATGGAGGATTCGTGACTTTTAGTGATAATAACAAAGGCAAAATCATCGGTATAGGTAGCATTGGTAATACCCCCTCTCCTATCATAGAAGATGTTTTACTTGTTGATGGTTTAAAGCACAATCTTCTAAGCATTAGTCAACTTTGTAATATGGGTAATCGAGTTACTTTTAAAAAATCTGAATGCATTATTGAGAACATAGAAAACAACAAGGCTTTTTGTTGGTCAAAGACTTGAAAATATTTATATTTTTAACTTAAATCATTTAAGCATACATGGTGTAAAATGCTTTTCTACAATGAGTGATAATAGTTGATTATGGCATAAATACCTTGGACATGCACACATAGATGTGATTTCAAAACTTTCTAGAAAAGAATTAGTTGTCAGTCTTCCAAAATTTATTAGGGTCCTTTGGCAAATAATCCATAATCTGGATTATTGGATTATTCATTGTCTTTATTCAATTTTTTTTTGTATTTGTTAGTTTTGCGTCAAGATTTTGTGATTTCTGGATTTATCTCGACGAGACGAATCTAACACATATAAAATTATGGTTAAAACTCAATTTTTTTTAATAAAGCCAAAATTAATCCAATAATCCAAGTAGACCATAAATTTATACTTGTTACATTCGTTTTGCCGAGATAAATCCAGAAACCACAAAATCTTGACGCAAAACTAACAAATGCAAAAAATAAAATAAAATAAATTGAATAAGGACAAAACAAAAAAATGAAAAAACCAGAATAAGTATTTTTGCCAAAGGACCCCAATTTGAAAAATATAGTGTCACGATCCAAATCTAAAGGATTTAAAGAACATGACTGACCTGTGAGTTCGTCTCACCAAAGGCCTCTATCAACATTTTTTTAACAAAAGAAAACAACTTAATATTGCAAAAGCCCGGGAAAAAAAATATTGCAAAATCCATATCTTACTATTACAAATCGCTAGAGTCCTCTATTCATTACACAGATTACATTTTTCTTATTTATCACACAACATTACATAGGCTAAATATCGATCCTTGACCTGTCCCTTTATTTTGATTGCCTGAAAAGGAAAAAATTATAACATCATAAGCAACTATCTGTGTGAGTTTATGAATTATCAGAGTTACATGGTCTACTATGGAATTTAAAATCCTTTTCATCAAAATAGAAATCATAACGTCAGTTTTTCATGGCTTGAATTGTAACCAAAAGCATAAATAAACTCGCATATAACAGAGCATTTCATGAACAATATGATATACCATCCAACGATCACCGATAGCTATGAGGTGCTAATGAGGTGGAATATCTGGACCATACAATAGATGTATATGATACACACGTTTAATGAATGTGTATTGTAGCTATTTCCCCATTACAGAACTAAAAAGTGCTTTTGGCCCAAGGCTTATGGGTTGACCACACACGATTATTTCCTATTTTAAAAAGAAGACGACAAGTTCAAATTTTCATTTTTGCAAATGGCCTACCATTGTTGGCTTCTTTAATTTGCTATTACAGGCAGACAAAGATTACACATCATTTACCTTGAAGATTCATAGTTAAGGCATATATCCGTTGCAGTTTACATATTTGGAAGATTTTCAATGTCTATATATTGCATTTATCAAAGATCAAATTTCCCGCCTTAAGATTTTCTTTCCAACGGAATTATTCCAACGTTCAGAAGATTTCATCTATAAAAGGCGAAGAACCTCTGCCATTGAAATTACCAAGCTACATCACAACAATATCAAATACATAGAGCAATTTTCGTACTCTCCCACACATCATTTTCATACTATTATTTTGAGAGCTTTGAGAGAAAATTTGTATTTCTTCTCTTTGAGAGAGATTTTTCCACTCTACAAATTCTTATCAGTGTTGTATTGAGAGTCAGAAAAAAATTCCTAGTAAGCTACTATAGAATTGAGTTTGGTTTTGTGAGTGATTTTAGAGTTTGAGAGATAAACTCTAGCAGTTTGGCTAACTCTTCGGGAAAAGTTAGTGTTGAGGTTGTAAGGTTTAATCAACACCAGAAGCTAATTATTTGATTAGTAAAATGACTCCTAAGGCCAGTTGACTAGACTCAGTGACAAAGCTTGTAACGACCCTAATTTTTATAAATAAAAATTTCGTTTATAAATCCAATTAATTAATCTAAATTGGGATTAATTGAAATATTTTCCTATTAAATATTAATTAAATTCTTTTGATTTGAATAAATTATAACCTAGCCATGTTTACGTGCGTGAGAAACCGAGTAATACATCCGATACACTACTGTCACCCTAGGGACCGAGTTTAATATCCGAAACCTATCCAACCGCCGTTCCTACCCTAACCGAACACCTTGATACCATCTAGTTCCTCTATCTCTCAACCCTAGGACCTTATACTAACTAAGTTAGAGAGAGAGTTTTAGAGAGAGAGAGAGAGAGAGAGAGAGAGAGAGAGAGAGAGAGAGAGAGAGAGAGAGAGAGAGAGCTTGGAGAGGAGAGTGAGTTGGAATGTGTAAGTGTACATAAGTACACTTGCATATGCAAGATTCCTTGATGGGTTACTTGCACAAGCAAGTTAGGGGATTTGGAAGATTCCCACCTAGCCTATATTTTGTACCCAACTAGTTAGAATAAACCTTGTTATTTTGATAGTAGCCTATACATAACCTCACCATACAAGCATTTTGTGTATATCTAACACTACAAACATCCTATAACTAAGGTTACCACACAAAACCTACACAACTAGGAGCATATATTCTCCCACTATACTTTCCCACCCTCACATCAATGTACTCACCCAAGATTCTCCCTTTGCTTGAAAGAAACTATCTAAAACTAGCCCTAAACCTAGAGAATCTCCTAGGGTACTTGCCATGTGCTTGGCAAGCATCATTTTCTCCCCCTCACACCCAAAATTTTTGGTGTGTGTGTGTGTGTGTGTGTGTGCCATGAATGGGAGAGGGGAGAGGGAGGTCCAAGTTTGCTATAAATAGCCCACCTATTGTGCCTTGTATCACCTTTGCACTTTCTCCTTTTTTGTTATCTTCCTATCTTCCAATAAACCACCTACTACTACTACTCTCTAGCCAACCTCTTTGAGTCCTAATTAGCTTCTTGTTAAGCTAATTAGTGAGCAAGTTAGGAGTCTCTCAACCAAGGATTAGCTTTTCGGCTTCCGGTTTACACCCGAAACTAAGGTAGTTTACCAAACTAACCTTCTATTGAGTTATTTCTAGAATAATTATGATGTTCTAATTAGTTTTCCAAGCATGATTTTAAAGTTTGGTTGAGTAATTTATATACACAATAAGTGATTAAGCATGTTACTTGATGTTTAAGAAAGAGGATTTCATGTTGAAAAATAAATAAAAATGTTAATAAGATACTAATTAGAATAGTTCTTCATGAAATTAAAAATGAAATTAGTAAGATTAAAGTGATTAGAAGTTGATTAGAAGTTGTATAATTTTCTAGACAAATTGCTAGCATGATTATGTTAACCTTTCATGGAAAGATTAAATATTCATTAATTATTCAATAAATGGTTATTGTTAAATTGATTTTCCTCAAATAAAGTGTGTGAGAAAATTGTTAGAAAAGAAAGAATAGATACACTATGAAGAGTTTTGTAAGAAAGTATGATAACTTGAATGAATAAATGTGAAGAGAGAAAAGTTTTATAAAAGTTTACTAGAAATGTTTCTTCTAGATTATTGTGAACAAAATTATGGGCTTGATAAGAGTAAATGAATGAGTAGAGAGAAAGTTGGTGAGATTTTCTAGAAAGAAAATTTTTACTAAATAAAGAAGGAGATGATTTGAAATGAGATTATTGGAGGAAAAGTTTCCTAGAAATTAAAGAATAAAATTTTGGAAGGAATGGAATATTTTGAAAGCTCAAAATTAATGGAGTTAAATTTTGACAAGGGATTTTTAGAAAAGAAGCAAATGGATTTTTGAAAAATAGATTGAGTAGCTTTATATTCATTGGAGAGGATAAAAAGAAAAGATGAAAAATGAGGTTGACAAGGAAAGAGATTTAAAGAATTGAAATATTATTTTGGAAGAAAGTTGGTGAAATAAAAGTATGATTTTATGTGAGAAACTATTGCATCTTAGAGAAAAAGTGGAATTAGTGGTATGATTTTATGTAGTGAAATATCTAAGTGAAAGATATGAAATTTGGAAGAAATTATGAAATATTGCATGAGCATGATTTTGCATGTGGCGTTGAGAGCACGCGATACGATTACGACACCGAACTTGAAAATATCGAATAACGCTTTGCGGAAAATTAGAGATGAGAATGAAAATGGATTTTGAAACGAGAAATTTAGATTTTCGGGAAATGAAATGAAATGAAATGATATGTGATGAGATGAATTGTTACCACCTCAAGTTCGCGGAGAGAACTTGGAGGAATGGTCATGATGCAGTAGTGCAGCGAGAGCGCCACTTCCAGTTCGCGGAGAGAACTTGGATGTTTGGGCTAAGCGTGCACAACACACGGTGAACGGACCTCAAAAATTTGGTTAAGTTCGGGGTGATATGAGACGGCCGCGACCGTGGTCGTGTGAGTCCGCGGGATGGGCCGGGACCGCGCAAACAAAGCTGTTAAGATTAGTGATGATGCGGCACGGTAGGGACCTCGAAATTTTAAAGGTTGGTGTCGTCAGCTGAAAGGAGGCGTAAACGGACCAATAACTTTCGAGTGATGTGAGATATATGAAATTTGAAGAAGAATGCTGAAAGAGGCACTGATTTAAGAAAAACGGATTTTTGAGAAATTAACGATAAACGAGACAAAACAAGAAAAATGATTGAGATTGAGAAACATATTGTTCTAGAATTGCTACTTAGAAGTTTAGTGTAGTGAACTTCTGAGCTTTGCTCATGGTGTTGAATTCGTGTGACCCTGGCATAATACCATGATGTTGCCTGTGCGACTCGGACGTATTATGACAGATTATCTAGATGAACAGGAACACTATCGTGGAGACCGGTCTGTTGGAGCGGGGCTTGCTACCGGCATGGGGAATGACCCGGTGCAGGGATAGGCATCGCCCTAGGACTACCCCAGTTACTATTTATATTATTATATTGGATATTGTAATTTGGATTTAAGTTAGAGATTCGACTTAATGATGATTGTAATAACACTATTAATGTGCCCAAATCTTGGGGGCGTCACAAAGCTCAAATTGATCAACTATACATCTATGTGTGATATCTTTCTCTATTAAGTCCTTTATTTTTATTGTGCAAATTATTTATTTATTTACTTTGCTATTTATTTTCTCATTTAATTAGTAATTTTTTATTTGGGCATTATTGTTAGGGTTGCCTTTTGGGTAACATTTTTTGTTATCCTTTACTCGAAAACCAACCCGTGAACGTAAGTTCATTCTGATGCAGAAGCATAATGATGGTGGCTGAAATGAGGGGTCTTCTAGTCATGTCTTTAATTTAAAGTCAAAGTATTTTTAAAGTCAATCTTTGATATGACACATATATGCATGTAGTTAGTTACTTTAAACACATTGTTCTAGGTTTATCTTTATGCATGCAAATGTAAATGAAGGGTTGTCTAGGTATTTGTAAGGTCAGTGTTGAAATTTGTCTACTCTCTATTAAGTCTTGGGATAGTCATCGTTTGTAATGCCTATTTATGCATTCTAATGAAATTAGAATTGTAACGACCCTAATTTTTGTAAAATAAAAATTTCGATTAATAATCCAATAAATTATTTTTATTTTCTAATAAGTTGTTTATTTCTTTTATAAATTATTAAAATACCTTTTTAATTAGTTAATTAGTGTTTCAAGCCATGCATGCAAGTGTACAAGGCCAAGTACCACACCCATTGCACTACCAACCTACTCAATCTTTGCATACTAAATGCGTTCCCCACCCTCCAACACAATCTTCTTCTTCTTTCCTAAGTCAAAACCTACTCTCACATTTACTTCTCTTCTACTCTCCACAAGGTGTGGAATTTGACTAGAGAGACAGTGAGAGAGAGAGTGAGGAAGGGGGAGATGATGTGTGCATGCACATGCACAAGAAAGTGATGCAAGCTTGCATGTGCTTGTGTGTGTGAGCTAGACATCTTAGAAAGTAGTTTTTTAGTACCAATTTAGGTTAGAGTTTGTCTTCCCATTTATGGTGGAACCACCTTGTCAAAACCTAACCTATTACTTTACTAGTTAAGAATGTATCTAGCCAACTAGTGTTGTGTTTAATTTGTGCACATGTGAGAGTGTAACTAGAGCCTAAAACCTAGTTACTTTGTCCCCAAGTATATCAGGTGCATGTTCTTCATTAATGAGAAGAATATTCTTCCCATGTTCTTCTTTAATAAACCTAGTTAGGGCTAGTTTAGGTAGCTAATAAGCACATGGTCCCTAACTTGTCTAAGTAGCCAAAAACTCCCCAAAACAAAGGTGGCCATGCAAAATTATACTTGAGACTTTGGAAAATGCCTAGAAATTTCCCTTTATTAAAACCCCAATATGCCCTTAGATATGCTTGTGTCATGCCTTGGATTTTTAGGGTACTTGCTTAGGGATTTTGTTCACCAACTTGGGTATTTGGCATGTGACCATTTATTGAGCAAATTAAGAGCCCATGTGAGAGAAAGGGAGGCCGGCCTATAGAGGGGAGAGGAGAGCTCATTTGTTGGCTTATAAAACCCCATGCAACTCCATGCATTTCACTTACCAACTTTGAACCCTTTCACCCTTATCAAAAGTCTTGTGTTTTCTTCCTAGTTCTTCCTCCACTACACAAAGATAACCTTATTACTCCACAATTAACCACCTACTAATCCTAGTTAGTAGGAAAGTTAGTAGTCCAAAGTATTCTTTGCTCACCGGAACGATCAACTTAGCTTATCGGCTTTTAGCTAATCACCGGAAATTAAGGTAGAATACTCTTCCTAATCTTTAATTAAGCCATTCTACTTTCCAATTAGTGGCTTGTTTTATCATGGTCTTGCATGTTTTTCTGCTAAAAGTGTCTTAAAGTTATTAGTAGATTACTAGCTTTATTCTCTAATTAGCCTTTCTACTTATAAATTAGTAGATTATTGGTGTCAAGTTAAGCATGATTTCCATTAGAAAGTTTATTAAAGTGGTTATTCAAATTATTGGAAAACTTGTCAAGATTGGGTAGATTACTCACCCAAATCTTTAATTAGTTCTTCCTTCTTTCAATTAGTAGGTTGATCATACCAAGATTAAGCATGTTCTTTTTATAAACAAGTCTCTAAGTGGCTTACTTAATTTTATTTTGGAAAAATTAGAAGAGTTCTTAAAAAAATATAGTAAGAAGTAAGTTACTAACTCTAACTTTTAAGTAGTTTTTCTACTTAATAGTTAGTAGTTAATTACTCCTTAGATAAACGTGATTTGTTACTAAGAAGTTCTTAAAAAGGTTTAATTAGTATTTTTCTTGGAAAAATTAGTGGAGTTCTAGAAAACTTTTGGTAAAAGAAGAGAGTTTGACTAAAAGTAATCTTTTCATTAAAAAATGCGTAGTCAAAGTTGTATCCGCGCCGAGTTAGATTTTTTTCTAAATATGAAGTCATAATATCAAGTGAAAAATAACTTTTTAAAGTTATGCGGTTTAAAGGTCTGACTGTTTTTTTTTTTTTCCGGAGGAGAAAAATAACGAATTTTTCTTGGAAAAGAAAAGACCATTTTTTTCTCAAAATGAGGAGTTAAAGCTTGAGATGACTTTTTCTTATTAATAAATAAACATTTTTTGAGAAATTTGGACTGTTTTGGAAAAGTTAGTGTATAAAAAGGGAATTATTTTACATGATACTTTTCATGCGGGAAAAGTGTTATTTTATGAGACGCGTTAACAAGAAATATTGCATGGATTTTGAGCATGATTGAGCATAAAGCATGATCACGTTACAATACGTTATCGACACGATTTAAGAGAAAAGATTGAATAGCTGTTGAAGAGAAAAAGAGATGAGAATGAAAATGTGTTTTGAGACGGAAAGAAATGAATTTTGGGAAATGAAATGAAATGAGATGAAATGGATTGAATGCGGTAGTGCAGCGAGAGCGCCAATCCCAACTTCGCGAGAGAACTTGGTGGTTTGGGCTAAACTTGCGCAACACACGGTGAATGAACCTCATAAACAGACTGGTTAAGTTCAGTGATATGAGATGACTAAGACTATGTCGTGTGAGTTGCGGGGCGGACTAACCGTGCAAACAAGCTGTTAAGTTCAGTGATGCACGATGGCCGGGGTCTCAAACAGAAAGGTTGGTGCCGCCAGTTGAAAGAAGATGTAAGCAGGCCAATAACTTTCGAGTGGTGTGAGATGTTGACTTGATTGAAATTTGAAGAAGAATGCTGAAAATGAGAAAATGATATGAGACACTAATACGAGACACTGTTTTACTACGCACGGTTACTCTGATCTGGATGGACAATGAAACATTGCATTCGTGATGTTTTCTGTTAACAAGTCTACATTACTTGCTTTGTTCATATTGTTCTAGAATTGCTAGTTATAGATTGGGTATTGAAGTCTACTAGGCCCTGTTGCTCACGGTGTTCCACTTGTGTAACCCCGGCATAATACCACGATGTTGCTTTGCGACTCTAACGTTATTATGCCAGTTGTAGGTGATGGTTCTTGCTTAAGTAAAAAATGATGAGTTAGAGAGGAATGAATAGTCAACAATAAATACACAGTAAGAATGAGAATATGGTGGTCTAGAGGAAGGGTGAAGAATAAAGCAAGTGTATACAGAAAGAACTAAGGCAGCGGATTGCTCTTAGTCTAATCCATGTGATACCCTAGTGACCTAGGAGATGGGGAATGTTCTCCTTTCAGTCAATGATTAACCTTTTCTCTCTTTAGGATTACATATGCTCTGCCAAGATTTCATTAACCTTTGGGTATTGAAAGGGCATGTCTCATATTTATAAGCACCCAGGACCAAGGTGTAAAGTTGTCGCCCTATAATACAACAACACGTGTCCTTTCTATACAACCTGACTGTACCAGTGATGCCATCCACCGTGCAGCTGACCTGCGCGGTGATGCGCAATCCCCCGCGTAGCGATCCTCTTGTTATTTATAGCCACCAAGCCACTGAATCTCCCTTATTTCTATTAGGGCAAGGTCGTGACCTGTTTGGTCGTGCCTAGAATATAGCCAAACCTCAGGCCCCCCTTAGGGTCTTGCCTTCAGACCGCAGTAGGTATAATTACCTAGTCTAAGTTGGACTAGCTTCTCACATTTTTGCCCATGTTTTGGGCCGTGCTAGTCATTGGGCCATGGGATTTTCTCTTGTTCGAATAGCCCATGGTTGTCCAAACATTGCCCTAGTTGGGCCTGAGGTGTGTGCCACTGGGGCGTCTAGCAGAAGATGGTACTACACAAGTGGCCCCTACACGGAGACTTGCATGGAGTGTACCACGTGTCGCTCGAGTACCGTGCCACTTGGGCAACACCTGTCATCATCCTATTGGATGGTCAACATTGGCTTTAATCAACGGGGGGGTCCCCTAAAATGACCCCCACGCGCATGTGGAACACGTGGCACGTGGTGTGAACTTCACGCGCCTTCCCACGCACGCATGACGTTAGCACATTATCCGGTCTCTGACACCTTTTTAGGGAATCGTTTATTCATTTGTCCGAGGTCATGATTTCGGTGGCTTTTTGAGTTCCAACATAACAACAATTGATTTCGACTGTTGGGGCATAATAGCAGTTGATTGTGATTGTTTAAAGTTCTTTTTCTCTCCTATAAATTTAATACTTCTCTTCATTCTTCTATTTGCTTTCTCTCACTATTTCTCGGAGCCTCTCTTTCTAGAAATCCTCCCTCTTCGGCAACCATCTCGTCGATCTTTCTCTCTTTCTCCTCACATTATTTTTTGAAGATGACATGTGGCGAGCAGGTTACTGGTGGAAGGCCCATTGATGATGGTGGTCTAGTCCCCCTGTTAGACCAATGGCGTAGGTCTCCTTACCTCAAGGGTAAGAGTGACTCATTCTGGAAGAAGGTAGAGTCTTATGTTCCCGTGGGCAGCGAGTTGGACGATGTTTTATGCATCCGTCCGGAGGCGTCGCTCGAGGAGGGCGATCTGGTACCACCTTCTTTTGTTCTCCGCCTCCGTATAGAGAGGGGAGATTTCCTGTACTCCTCTGTCTAATATTCTTCTCTCTCCACAGCACCCCGCTACTGGGGCAAATGGGTGGATGCCATGATCAGCGACAATGATCACAAGAGGGTCTTGGAGCGTTCGCACATACTGGAGGCTATTAAGATTTCACAGAGCCTGAAGCTAAACAAGAGGAATGAGAACCTTGACTTCTTGATATCGCAGTGGAGCGTTGACACGCACACGTTCGTATTTTCGTGGGGAGAATTCGATCCCACCCTTCAAGATACCAACACACTTCTTTATCTCTCATTGCGCGACATCCATGAGTTTGATCCACCCAAGGCCTACTATGCAGACTAGGAGTTGGTCGGGAAGTTGAAATTGGCCTATAAAGCTGCGGGCCACCAAAGTTCACAATGGGATAAGAATGGAAACCGGAGGGCCATGACAGACCCAAAGAAGACCTCTTGGGATTCTTGGATAAGGTATTTTTTCAAAGACTTCCAGCCCGCGCAACCTGGGAATGCAGAACACCAGTCTATCAACGGTTTGGAATATAACGTTGAGCTTAACCTGCCCGCCTTCATTTCCTTCTTCCTATCGTTCTTCATATTCCCCGACTTACCCACTGACGCACCCAGCGAGTTAACCTCATTTTCAAGCACGCCTGCTCAATTTTCCAAGACAATAGGTGTCCCCTAGGGTTGTACAAAGAAACAAGGAGAACCGAACACAACTGTTGAACCAGTGTGAATTGAGTTTTTTTTTTGTTGACTTTTTGATGTAATCTGGCTAGCTTCGGTTCACTGAAATTTAATTTTTTGAAAACTGGTACGGTTCTCAGTTTTGGTAATTTTTGAAATCGGTTCAAACCGAACCCCTTTTGATCTCATCCACCGTCCCAAACCCTAAGTCCTTAACCCATTCTACTACTGCAGTGAAGACTCTCTCTCTCTCTCTCTCTCTCTCTCTCTCTCTCTCTCGTCCTCGAGTCTCCCTCAAGCTTCATATTCGTTGAATCTTCAAGATCTCTACTCTCTAGCACTGTGTTGACTATATTCGAGCACAGTCTATTTACCACTTCACCGGACTGTTAGAGCATAGTCTCATCGAGGCTCGAGCACTGAATTGGGATCTCTCTGAGCACTGTTCGAGCACAGTTTGTTCGAGATCTCTTCGAGCACAGTTCTGTAAGTGTAAGTCCTATTTGAGCACAGTCAAGTTGTAAGTTCTATTGGAGAGCAATTTTCTTGTTTCAAAATCAATTAGCAAAAAGTACTTCTCTCTTTCTGGCACATCTAACTCATAGCTAAGGTGAGTTAGATGGATGATTTGTTTGATCTTTAGCACTATCTAATTTGTTTATTACTCATAGCTGATTTTTTTTTTGCTCAACCCTACTGCACATTTTAAGTGATATCATGCCCGTAGATGGATGATTTGTTTGATATCTAGCACTATTCCAACTTCGAGATCTCTAGCACTGTCTGTTTAGTTTTGTTTGATTTTTTATAGAGCTGTTTCTCACATTTTAGAATATTTTATTATCTGCTAATTGAAACTGCATGATTTGGGATGCTTAAATCTGCAGTCCTAAGTTTGAATCTGATCTCCTTATTGTTTTCCCTTTCTAGGATGATCCTTGTCTTTAGTGAATCAATAGTATTTTGAGTCGACTGGTTCTATTTATGCCAAAGGTATAAAATCTAAACTTGTTCTCTGCCTTCTGCAGCTCTGCCCCTTTATGTTCATTGTTTCAACTCAATTGTTGGTTATTGTCGATTAATGGGAGTTCAGTTGGCACGTGGGTTTGTTGTTATGCATGTGATTTTATGGTACTTATTTGGTGGTTACTGTGGTATTTATTTGCTTTTTGTGTGATTGTATTTTTGTCTTATAGATGGATGTATCTGGGGTTACTAAAACTGGGTCTAATACGATTGATATTGATATGGATAATGAGATTGCTGACGACCCCATCTTAGGGAATAATGAGGAAAATGAACCCCAAAAAAGAGATCAAAAGCTAAGAATTCCTCCTTTGTATGAGACCATTTTACCAAAAAAAAAAAAAAAAACAAGCCGAAGGTATCACCACCTGATTACAAGGAGAAGGCTACTTGTAACTATTGTGGAACTAAATTTACTTGTAATTCCGATGTTAATGAGACATCGTCAATGAGAACCCATCTTGTTAAAAGATGTAGAGAATATGATCTTAGCGAATGGTATATGAAGAAAAGGGGCAGGGTCGGGATAAGAGGCAAAAAACCCTAGGGTTTGAACCCGTAGGTGTAGGAGATACGCTCCAAAGCTTACCGCCGCAACCTTAGTGCAGAGGCATGTAGAAAGGCCTTGGTTGAAATGATTATTATTTTTGATGAATTGTCATTCCGTTTTGTTGAGGGTCAAGGTTTTAGGAGGTTTATGCATGTTGCGCAAGTGGACCAAAATCCCATCTAGAGTAACGGTTGCAGGAGATTGTTTGCAATTGTTTAAAGATGGGAAACAAGCTTTGAAGAAAGTGTTTAACTCATGGAAGAAGAGACTAATATGGTGAGCAAATCGGAGTTAGAGAGGTATTGGTTGGAGGCTATGGAAGATCAGAAAAATGAGAAGTTTGATCTCTTGACTTGGTGGTCCACTAATTGTTCAACGTATCGCATTCTCTCTCAAATGGCATGGGACATTCTAGCTATTCCGGTATTTACCATTGCATCTGAATCTGCTTTTAGCACCGGAGGACGTATTCTTGATCCGTACCAGACTTCTTTTTCTCCCAAAATGGCGGAGGCCCTTATTTGTACTCAAAATTGGTTAAGGTATCCATGTGAAATTTCTCTTAGAGATCAACTAGATGAGATTGAGGAACTTGAATCGGGTACTACCCCTTAACTATAATTTGTTTGAGTTTTGTTTTAAGTATTTCATGGCCTAACTTGTTTCATGTTCAATGTTTTTGTTACTATTTTTTAGTGGTTATGGAAGCATTTGAGGATTCATGTGTCACTGAGTTATAGGTAAACCTATGGTGAGTTTTTTTTGTGCATATTTCTTGTTCTAGTTGGTACATTATAATGTTAACTTCATGTTTATTTATCATGTTAACTTCCTATTCGTGCTCTAAGATTTGTTGTTGCTGCTACTGTGATTGGTTCACTCTGATTGTTCCTGTTATTGGTTCATTATAGTTTTTTCACTCTGTTGCTGCATCTGAACATGGATACATTTACTATTTCTATCACTTTAATTTGCTGCTGCTTCTGAATATGGATTCTTGGCTGATGATGCATCTGTGCATAACTAAAGTCTGATTATACTTCTTTCGCATGCTGTTATTGTGTGCTAAAGGTTGTTGCTACGGTGTGCTAAAGGTTGCTACTGTGTTCTATCAAGCTGCTGGTTTTCATCATTTCCTGAATCTTGAGTTTGAAGCTCGTTAGATACTGATGCTGTGATGCTGCCGTTTGAACAAGCTGCTGTTTGAACAAACTACAAATCAAGCTGCTGTTTCTTTTCTTCTTCTTTTTTTTTATTGTTGGGATGTGGGAACTCTAGTATTTTATTGGTGGTTGACTGGTTGTGTTTGAAACTTTAGTAGTGGTTATGTTTGAAACTTTGAGTTGCTACTACCATGATTTGTAGTTGTAATTTTATGGAGTGATGGCTGATAAACTGATGTAGTTGTAAACTTTAGTAGTGGACTGGTGAAGCTTGCTGCGAGGGGCTTATAACTCTTTTTTCTCTTTATTTTTATTGGGCTCATATAAGTTATAACTCTTATTTTCTTTTTATTGGGCTACTCTTATAATTGAACCGGTAGTGGAACCGGACCAATTTGAAAGAACCAAATCGATTAAAAAAACCAATTTCGGTTCCATGTCCTTTCAGAACCAATTTTACTCAGTTCAATCAAATTTCCTCTAGCAGTACTTTGGAAACAAGACGTGAATGTCAGGCTCATTTGTAGGAGTAGTTTCTTTATTGAAGTAGTAATAAAGGATGACGCTTATGGCCGGGAGTGGCATTTGATTAATCTTTATGCTAACTCAGTTGATAGTGTGCGTAAAGAGCAGTGGGAAGAGCTTAAAAGATATAGGCAACAATCTGGGGATGATTGGGTCCTATGGGGTGATTTCAACGACTTACTCTGGGATGATGAAAAACAAGGGGGCAGACGGAGGGAAGTATGGGCTTTGAGAGCTTTTCGGAAGTTTGTGACGGATTTGGATGCTATTGATTTGGGTTTTTTCGGTTATCCATTCACGTGGGGGAACAGAAGGTATGGAGATGGTTTGATTCAGGAACGTTTGGATCGAGTATTGGTCTCTCCAAGTTGGCGACTGAAATATGACAGGGCACAAGTTCAACACCTATTTGCTGTGGGCTCCGATCATGCAGCTTTGTTACTTGATACTGACCCTCCTAAGTATATGGGCCATAGGCACTTCAGGTTTGATAGTAGATGGATTGAAGACTCAGCGAGCCAAGAGGTGGTGAAAAGGGGGTGGAATAGGCAGTCCGGAGGTTCCAAAATGTTCGAAGTATTTCATAAAATCAAAAATTGCCGCTATGAATTGAGGGCATGGAGTAAAGCTAAGAAGTTCAATGCGCGCAAGAAGATTAATGAAACTCAAGCACAATTACAGGCGATTGGGGAGGGTCGTGTACCAGCTGAACCGAACCAAATTCGTGCTTTGGAAAAGGATCTTGGGGCGGCTTGGGAACAAGAAGAGGTATTTTGGAGACAGAAAGCAAGGGCCACTTGGATGGTTAAAGGGGACCGTAATACGTCCTCTTTCCATGCCAAAGTTACACAGCAGAGGAGGAGGAATAAAATTTCGGGAATCCATAAGGCAGATGGGGAATGGAGTGAGGAGCCAGATGTGATTGCAAAGGAGTTTGTTAATTATTTTCAACATTTGTTCTTGTCAGAGGAGACTGATGCAGAAGAAATGGTGGTGTCTACTATCCAGTCCAGAGTTACAGAGCAAATGAACGCGCAACTTGTTCGTGCTTTCAGTTCTTTGGAAATTAAGCAAGCATTTTTTGATATGGATCCGTCTAAGGCACCAGGAGCAGATGGTATGACAGCGGCTTTCTACCAACAATATTGGGACATGATTGGGCAAGATATTGTTGATGCAGTGCAAAGTTTTTTCGGGACTGGGCATATACTCAGGAGCTTTAACCACACTCAACTTGTTTTAATTCCGAAGGTCACAACACCCACTCAGGTATCACAATATAGACCCATCTCGTTGTGTACTGTCTTTTATAAAATTATAGCCAAAGCAATGGCCAACCGTTTACGGAAAGTTCTCCCAAATCTCATAAGCTTAAACCAAAGTGCTTTTGTGAAGGGCCGACAAATTTCTGATAATATCTTGGTTGCTCATGAGATTGTTCATTTTTTAAAAAACAAACGGATTGGGAAGGATGGCTACATGGCTCTCAAGTTAAACATTGCGAAGGCTTATGATAGAGTTGAATGGACATATCTAGAGAAGGTGATGGTACATATGGGTTTCGATATGACATGGATCCGATGGATAATGAATTGTGTAACTACGGTGTCTTATGCGGTTAAGATTAATGGCCAACCATATGGATTTATTACACCACAGCGGGGGCTACGTCAAGGTGATCCACTTTCCCCGTACTTATTTTTGTTGTGCGCTGAAGGTTTCTCGAGCTTGCTGACTGAGAGGGAGAGTCAAGGAAGAATCAGAGGTATTAAAATTTGCCGAAACGCTCCATCAGTTTCACACCTTCTATTTACAAATGATTCTTTGGTTTTCTATAAAGCTGCTAAAGAAGAGTCGGAGGAGATCAAAGATGTACTCGATACGTACAGGAAAGCCTCAGGTCAGTTAGTGAATGTTCAAAAATCCTCCATTCTTTTCAGTAACAATACTTCCGAAGTGACGAAGATTGAATGCAAGGGTATTCTGGGATTTCATAGTAATTCATCAGACGACAAGTACTTGGGGATGCCGTACATTATTGGAAGATCGAAGTGAGCAGCTGTAGCATACATCAAGGACAATGTGGCTAGAAAACTCAAGAGATGGAAGGGTAGCTTCATAAATCCAGCGGGAAGAGAGGTTTTTATCAAATCGGTGTTGCTTACTGTGCCTATTTATGCCATGGCTTGTGTCAAAATACCACATGGGGTTTGTAAAGAGTTGAACTCTATGATATCAAAGTTTTTCTGGAGTGGTGTAGACGACAAGACGAAGGTCCATTGGATTAGTTGGGCTAAAACGACGGAGGTGAAAGAGAAAGGGGGGCTTGGTTTTAGGGACTTGGAAGCATTTAACTTGGCTATGCTAGCTAAACAAGGATGGAGATTGTTGGAAGGAGACGAGTCTCTTTTCTACAAACTATTTAAAGCTAAGTACTTTCCTAATACAACGTTCCTGGAAGCTCAATCAAAGCATGCGTCGTCCTGGGCTTGGCAGAGCATTATGGCTAGCAAGAGTGTAATAGAAGAAGGATGGCGATGGAGGATTGCTAATGGACAACATGCGTTGATATGGGGTGAACCATGGTTGAATGACTCCCAGGCCCAGAAAATTTTAACTCCAAACCCGAGAGATAGTAGATGGACAAAAGTGTGTGACTTGATTGACTCGGATAGTATGGAGTGGAAGGTGGCAGAAATCATTGAGGTCTTCAACTGACAAGATGTGAAACAAATTTTGAGTATCCCATTGAGCAGGACCGGAGTTCCCGACAAGCGTATTTGGAAGATTACGCCAAATGGGAAGTTTACGGTTAAATTAAACTTACGCTATTGCGAAGGATTTGGTTCTGAGAAAGAGAAATTGTTCAGGCGAGGGGCGCACAAGTGGTAGTTGTGAAGATGAAGGCAAATGGACAAGGATTTGGCATATAAAGGCTCAGAGGAAAATTAAGTTTTTTATGTGGAGGTGTCTTCAAAATATTGTGCCAGTAAACACAAATTTATCCCAGAGACAAATCCAAGTGGATATGACGTGCTTGGTATGCGGGTTGGAGCAGGAAACAATTTCTCATATGCTTTTCAATTGCGATCGAGCCCGTAGAGTTTGGTTGTTGTCTCCGTTCAGCTTTCGGCCAGAATTCATGGGTACGGTACAATTGGGAGATGTTTGGAAGGCAATGGGAGTAAGCGCTCAAGGGGAAGAAAAGTGGACTACATTGGGTTTATTTGCTACCTACTGTTGGCATATTTGGCTGGCCCGAAACGAATTGATATTCAAGGGGGATAGAGTAGTTGAAACAAGAATTTCTGCAAAGGCTATGGATGATTTTTCTACATATACGTTAGAATTAAGCAACACTAAAGGCGAGAAGGAACCTCGAACAGCAGCTGTTAATACTTGCTGGAGTCCGCCTACGGAGGGAGTGTTTAAAATTAATGTTGATGGGGCCTTCGATGCACAATCCGGTAAAGGGGGAGTAGGGCTGGTGGTTCGGGATAGTTTGGGCAACATTGTGAAAGCGAAAGCCATGCCAATTCCATTCAGTTTTTCAGCAAAATTAGTTGAGGCTTTGGGTGTCAGACTTGCTTTGTATCTGGCAGTAAATGATGCGGATAAAGCCTACATTGTGGAGGGGGATGCTCAATCGGTAATTCAGATGCTACAAGGGACTTCCAATGTCAAGGCTAGTTTAGAAGTTGTCATAAGAGATTCTATTTATTTAGCAAGTTGTCTTAATTCTTGTTCTTTTAATTTCGTTCCACATAACTGTAATGGGGTGGCTAATGTGATAGCTAAATATGCCCTATCTCTGGCTTTACCTACAACCTGGCAGGGGACTTTCCCAGGTTGGATTTGTAGAGAAGCCGCCTTAGATTTTTCTGTTATAATTTGATCAATAAATTCTTCATATCGATTGGAAAAAAAAAAATCAAATTTCCTCCCGAATTGGTTACCCCCCTAGTGTCCCCCTTCTGAATTTATCAAATGGATGACTGATCAAGTTTAATTCTATTAATTTTTTTTTTCAGAAAACGAAGAATATCATAAGACAAATATGAAAAAGCAAAAGAGACATTGGATGACATGCACATTCATCTCATCGACTGCATGTTATTCTGGGCTTTTTAGAATTAGAGAAGAATATCAACTATTTACACCACCATAGCTCTTACCTTGACTTCCTACACCAACACTTTGGTAGTAGGAGATATCCATAACACACCTTTCAAACACACGAACGAGCAAAAAAGAAAAGGCCCGCGAACAAATTCACCACACGGACTGTGTAACCTATTCTCGAACTAATTAAGTACTAGTAGGGCGGCTTAGCAAGAGAATTGCCACTACCTACATCCCTATCACTGTATCCGTATCCATTCCCATCCCCTTGCTCCACCTTCCTAATCTCCCCCTCGTATTCCTTCGCTGTATCATACGAAGCATGCAATCCGAAGAAGAAATAGTACAACAATAAAAACCCAGTCCAAACCCCAAACCTAATGAACGACTTGTTGTCGATCGATCCCAACAGAAATATATTGATCGCGATGGATGCAGACGGTAGCCATGGCACCAATGGGACGCCCCACAGCTTGGCTTCCCTTGCTTGGGGAACGAAAGCCCACAACCCTATCGTGGCGAAAAGCCAGATAGGACCCGTGATGCAGTATCCCACCCACTCTTTTGTGCTGAGGCCCCAGTAGGCGGCAGTGGCGATGGAGGATCCGAGGATGAGGAGAAGGCAGACAATTAGTTTGTTCCGGTTGGCAGTGGTGGTAACACCGGTCACATAGTAACGGCGGACGAGGAGGGCGAGGGCGACGAGCATGAAGATGAAGAGGGTGGCGATGGATAGGAGGTTGGAGAGGATGCCGAGGTCAGTGAAGAATGCAATGATGGCGGTGGCTGCCATCAGGGTGACGGTGGCGTTGACTGGGGTGCCGGTTTTTGCGTTGACTTGGGCGAACCATGGTGGCATCATGTGGGTTCGGGCTATGTGGGTTAGGTACCGGGCTTGGCCCACCGCTCCCACTAGGAGGACCGATGTCATACCTGTTTGGCAATTCAATCACAAATATTTCCATAAGATTATCGCTAAAATTAGTAAAACGGAATAGAAAAGTGGTATCTTGTGAACAATTGAATGGACGTAGAAGAACAAAATAAGATCGAAAGAAGATACGATGGTACTTTTTTTGGGTACTTCGGATGTATAACGATAACAATGGTAGTTATAGGTGCAAAATTGATAAGAGAAAAACATTTTTTACTTCAGCTGGATAAATCAAAGTTTTCTCCAAATCGGCATTGCAGCATATGTCAATATTCTATCTTTCGGGACCTCTGTTTAGACAGATGGCGTAATGTAACAGAATGTTGTCCCAATTGAGAAAACAATTAAGGAAATGCATGCACATACCTTTGAGTGCTCCGGCGGCAACAAGGTACTTAGCCCAATCCCACCCAACAGCTTGGAAAGCAACCGAGAAGGGCGCATCGGTATCAATATTCTGGTACGGCTGCATCAAGCAAAGAGTGACAGCCAACAAACAGTACAAGGTTGTGGTGACAACCATGGACCCGACAAGCCCAATCGGGATATCTCTTGCCGGGTCTTTGGTCTCCTCCGCCATGGTGGACACGGCGTCAAAACCCACGTAAGCGAAGAACAACACGGCCGACGCCTGGAAGATCCCTCGAGGTCCATACGGGTTGAAATCCTTATAATTCTTGGTGTCGGCCTTGATGAGGCCGGCAATGATTATGAACAGGATCACAACGATGTGTACGATCGAGGCCACGTAGTTGAGGCGTGAGGAAGCTATTGTTTCATGATATAATTTGACAAGTTAGCATAGAAAATCAATGCTAGTATAGCTATTTTAGTAGCACAGTAACAATCACAGAAACTCGTTGACACTCGACAGAAATATGCATGAGATAAACTTCTTTACAACGAGTTTCTGTGATTTTGTGGGTCTCACCAAGCGTGCATTGTAATAATCTAAATTATTCATCTTGTGGGCTGCAAAATAATGTATTCCCCGCAAAAAATCATCTTGATCGAATATCGATAAGTATGTCGAAAGTTGAATTGTGATTCTGTCGATATCCGATCAAGTTGATTTTTTGAGTGAATATACTATTTTGCGAGTCTTACAAGATGAACATTTCAAATTATTGCAATGATCGCACGGTAAAACTCACAACGGTTGGAAACTCCACGGTTTGTGCTTGAGCCATAAAGAAGTTTGTCTCTAACCCTTGCATTTCAAAACCCAATATCGCAAGAATTCCTAACTTGCTCATTGTTTGTAAAAATCACGAGCACCCTTAAAATTTGAAGTCAGTCACAGACAAGTGCACAAAGAATCGCATTTCAAAACAATAGCAGTGTTCTAAAAGTTGCTAAGCATTAGTCGAACAAAGGAGGGCCGTTTATGGGCAATTAGTTGGGGGCTTTAACGCAGGCCTTGGATCATGCCTAGTGCCTAGAAACAGGCTTAGAACACTGAACAATAAGATTTGATACAGGAGGGCCGTTTATGGGCAATCAGTGTTCATGATAATCGACAAGATTATATTTTACAAAAATGATTGTGACACAAACTTTGTGCCGCAATCAACCACAGCTCCACTCACATTGGGTGTAGGTCCCACATGGGCCCCACACCCCGTGTGAATGGGGTTGTGGTACAAAGTTTGTGTCACTATTACTATTCTATATTTTAAATCACATACCTTTCATGCTGGCGACGGCGATAATGCAGATAATGATGATAACGCCGACGGCAATCGGGTCGAGGTCGTTGTAACCACTGGCAAGACTGTGGGCCGTGATACGGAAGTCCTCGGGTTTGTGGTTGCAGAGCGTGGCGAAGTACGAGGTCCATGACCGCGCCACGGCGGCACCACCGATTACATACTCGAGGAGGATGTTCCCGGCGGCTATGAATGCCACGAATTCCCCGAGTTCCACTCTGAGGTACGCGAATGACCCACCTGCGAAAGGTTTGAAAGATTCTAAAACACAATTCCGAAAATAACTCTGTACATAATTGTTCAATGCATGTGAATTTAGGCAGTGGACAATTTCAGTTGCAATTGTTTTTTAACGGCCGAGTATGTCCCCTAGTAGCCTCAAGGATTGGAATGGTTAGCCTCCGTGCCTTCATTATTTCATTTTAAAGAATAAAAGCACTACACCCATACTTTATTTTACCCCTTCAAATTAAAGTATCATTTTTGTTTCTTTGTGTATAGAGAATCACTTAAAAAATGAAGAACTTTCTTCATTTTACTTCTACACTTTAAAATGTTATAACTTCTATTACTACAAATAATCCATTTTTTATAAGATTAATATGGTTGAAAATTTATTCTCGAGACCTTTAAAATAAGACCACTCATTAATATATTTTGGTAACATTTTAAAAACTATATTTAAATTTTGGAGGAAAAATTGAGTCATTGAGAGAAATGAATGAGATTTTTAAAGATGGAAATGAAGAATTCGGTTGGAGTTAATATAGGTAATTACATTCTTCATACTTACTTTTTAAATAAAAATTACTATTTTGAGTGTTCAAATTGCAGATTTGGGTTGGAGAGGCTTACAAACAAGAAACTTATTTAGTCAACTTTTTTATTAAAAAAAAAAAAAAAGAGGAAAAGAAACTTCTTTCATGAGTCCAAAGACTCAAAACAAAATATGAAAGCTACGTTCCGGACCACATGTAGTCCCTGCGTAAAAGTCGTACCATTTCACGTTCTCAACAAGAGAAATTCCATATAAAGGTTTGTTATTCGAGTACGACAGCTAACAGTTTGTATCATTTAAGCCAAAAATTGATCATGTGGAGTAAATCTGCACACAAGTCCCGTCAATCGAAGATTTTTTATTTTTATTTTTAACATCCGTCAAACAAGGTGACGAAACGCAAAGGAAACAAAAATGATAAGAACACAATCATTCGAGCGTACCACGGAATAGAACTCCTCATATACACGTTGATCCTACGCATATTTACTATGTGACACTTACTCACGTGGATGTAGGGGATTATGTTAAGTGGTGTGTCCAAATAATTATATTCTAGCATCGCTGAAAAGAATACGTCAATAAAGCCAGACGTATCGATGAGTTTAACAATTGTATCCAGGACGTTTTCGCGATGAAAGAATACGCCCCTCAATTTGTCAATACTCAATGGTGTGTTGAAACTTAGATCGTAATTATTTTGTTATGAATTTCATATATTCACATTATTGGATGTTTGAATCCAAACGTCTGTCTAGATTGTGCCTTGCCGTTTGGCCGATTGAAAGTACATGAAAGTGTTGTAGTATCCTAAAAAATACTTTTGAGTAGTGAAACAAAAAGATTCATGTATTTAATGCATTACGATATATTTCAACGTACAAATGTGTCATGTTGAAAAATAAAGGTTCTATATAGTAATAATTATACGTTTAAGATTAAAATATATCTTTCAAGTCAGTCGCTCCAAATCAAAATCCTAGCAAAGCAAATCTCCCGAATCAAAATCCTGAGTTGGTTCCCAGCAAATCTCCCGAATCCTAGCAAGTCTCCCGAATAAAAATCCTAGCAAATCCGTAATTATTAGTAATATAAAAAAAATTAGGCCGACTATTAGCGTAAAGACGTTTTATAGATGAGGAGAAAAGATACGAGTTGGTTCCCACTTACTCAATGACAGTTGGCTGGGAAATTGATCAGTAGAAAAGATACGAGTTGGTTCACACTTACTCAATACCAGTTGGCTGGGAAATTAATTAGTACTCCGTTTGGTCAACGGGGTACGGCCATTTCGCAAAATAAATAAATCAGATTTTTTTTTTCATTTTAAAAAAAGATTTATTAGTTTTGCGTCTATTTTTTGTGGGTCATTGATTCATCTTGGCGAGAAAAATTTTAAAAATAAAAAATTATTTACCAAATTAAATTTTTTGTGAATAAATAAAAAAAATCTAATAAATAAAAAAAAATCTAATA
The DNA here is from genome assembly GCA_022606695.1 of Vaccinium macrocarpon. NCBI lineage: Eukaryota > Viridiplantae > Streptophyta > Magnoliopsida > Ericales > Ericaceae > Vaccinium > Vaccinium macrocarpon. Next base: position 23,754,830 of record CM040177.1, on the reverse strand, counting down.
ATTCAAAAAAAATTGAATTATTTTATTGATCATAATTTTTTACTTTCTTGATTTCTCTAGTCAAGAATAACCAAATAATCCAAAAAAATCCGATGCAGAAATAATTTTAATAAGGAAAAAAAATAATCTGACGCAGATTATTTTGCCAAAGCATGTGTATGTATAATTGTTAGAGCATCCCCAACAGATTGGGTAAATTTTTGGCAAAAAAAACTGGTGTACAGTGCATATAGCTAGCCTGTCACTCTCAACACTCCAACAATACTATTCATTTTGAACACTGGCTGATGAACAGTAAAAAAGGCTAAGAGAGAGAAGGAAAACAATAAAAAATGACTGGCTGATGAACAGTGATTGGGTAAATTTGCCCAAGTACTGTTGATAGGGAGTAGTTTACTCAAGTTGTTGTAGCCCAGTTTTTACCATTTTGGTTAGCTAAAATAGCTAAAATCCCCATATACCTAAGCTGATGCACTTGCTCTCAGAAGCATCCTATCCTTATTCTCTCTCTTTTTTATTTTAATCTAAGCTCAAAATTTAAGTAAAATACTCAAAAAAAAAAAAAAAAAAAAAAGAGCATCCTATCCTTATCTCTCTCTCTTTTATTTTATTCTAAACTCAAAATTTAAGTAAAATAGTCAAAACTTCGTCTCTATTGTCATATATTCTCTCTTTCCCATTCGGGGGTGTTTTAACTAAGGTGATTTTTGAAAAAATTGGTTATTTCATAGTTTTTTATGTGATGTGTTATGAGAAAATAATCTATCTCGGTTTTTGACAAAAATAATTTTTTGTTAATGGAACACTCCCTCAGAGTCGTACCCTTTTTCTTATCCAAAGTTGGAAAGATTCAAATTCAAACCATTTTTCCAATCTCTCTTCTTCCCACTCTCATTGATTACAGGTGTGCTATTTTGACTCAAATGTTGGAGGAAAAGTCTTAAACATAGGGTAGGAGTACTAGATTTGGGTGAATGGAAGTGGTAGCTCAGCTCATACATACCTGCAACCGGAATCTCAACAGCGAACTCAGTATAACAGAAAACAGAAAGCAGGGCGGAGACACCAGAGACGACATAGGAGAGTACGACAGCAGGGCCGGCGTCGTCTCTGGCCTCGAGTCCGGTCAGAACGAATATTCCGGCGCCTATAACCGCACCCATTCCGAACCACATCAGGTCCCACCAAGTGAGGGTCTTCTTCATCTGGTGGTTACTCCGAGCCTTCGCCTCCAACTCAGCCGAGTCGAGTGACCGGGTCGTCACTCGGTCCATGAGCCGCGCCGGTGTCTCCCTCAATGCCCTCCCGTAATTGCCCCAGCTCTGGAACGATTTCTCCGGCAGAAAATCGTCTTTTAGAGAGCACGAGCAACCCCTCTTCCGTATTCCCTCTCCTCCCCCGTTATCCATCTCTGCAATTAGGGAAAATCAAAGAGAACGTCAATATATAATTTGATACATAACCCGAATTCGGCTAAATCAACAATCACACAAAGCGATGAATAATCAAGAACGCAAGAGCTTCTTTAGTCCATGGATTACAAATAGTGCATTGAACCAGTTTCGATATACTAGTCTAGTACCTTTATCCTTCCGAGAATTTGATGATTCAAAGGATTCAAATAAATAAATTCCAATTACAATTCAGTCATGAATCATGAAACATAGTGTGATATGCAGACATAAATACTAGTAGCAGCGTGTAGAAAGACTCTTATAGAACGCGTATGCAGGGTCAAACATCAGGGGAAAAAAAAGGAGTACTGCTAAATGCACCCCACGGCTTCGGGGACCCACTTTTGGGTCTTACACGAGTGATCCGAACCGTTCATTATTCTTAAAATACTATTCCGAGGGGGTCCATAAAAAAATCAGCTCAATCGGACAGTTAGAAGTGCTTGAACAAAATTCTCACCGTTTCAAATAAAAAGACGGTGAGAATTTTGTTCAAGTACTTCTAATTGTCCGATTGAGCTGATTTTTTATGAGCCCCCTCAGAATAGTGTTTTAAAAACAATTAACGATTTTAATCGCTCGTATGAGACCCAAAAGTGGGTCTCCAAAGCCGTGGAGTGCATTTTCGGTACAAAAGGGCAAACGTTAGAGATATATGTAGCTGTCAATACGAAGATTTTTCTGATAGAATATCCACTTTCCTATTCTTTTTCTTGTTTAATGATTAGTACCCAAGAGAGACAACTAGTAGATGTACGTCTCTCTCATACCACTATTAGACGAATTAACAGTCAAAGATTCAAAAGATGTTTATACGCATTTATCAATGCATTCACACGCGCACACACATAACGCATGTATCGAACAGGTTTTTGCAGTCTGACGTTGGACGACAGAGTGTTTGTGGCCATGTTCAGTTAACAAATTTTGTTTTTAATTGTTTAGTTTTGATGATGTAAATAAAAATAATAAGTGAAGAGAGATAAAGAGAAAATAGAGAAAAGTGATGATGTAAATAAAACAGAAATTGCCCAAAATTGGGCTAAAACTGTGTACCGAACACAGCTTGTGTGATTTTGGCCATCAAAAAATACTTTTTCCGTCCCAAATTTGCTTGAATTTTACGTGTATGTGTGCTATTTTTTAATTACTTATATATAAATTTTATTTAATAAATCTCAGTTGGTTACATTATAAAAAAAAACTTTCCAAATCATGAAAAACATTATCAATCAAAACGATATGGATAATAGATCTCCGTTGTTTACTTTCAAAATATAAGTAATTAAAAAATAATACACAGTTTCATAATGAACCAGCATCTTAGGATAGAGGAAATGCTTTTTATTTTTCAGATTTGTTGGAAACATATTCCCGAGAATAATAAAATTCACGGAAATAATAATACCGAGATGAATGGATGAAATAAAACTGGAGGGAGAGAGAGGGGAGGGAGGATACCTGCAACAGTGTGACGAGATTATGCTGACCGGAGCGAGCGGTCGGAATTGACCCGCCTGTGAGCGGCGGCGAGGGGAAATGAGAGGGAGGAAGAAGTAATGGAGTGGGGATCTGAGGAGGGCGTTGACGCGGGAAATAAGATGGTGCTGCAATTGACTATTATTAGAGGAGAGAGAGAGAGAGAGAGAGAGAGAGAGAGAGAATATATAGGCAGGGGGATTTTTTGAACCCCTGTTGAGATTGTTTGGGCAGCAGTGATTTTCGACTTTTTAGTCACAACTGTTACCGAAATCACTGGAATGCGTATGGAGTCCTTTTTAACGTATCGGGACACGGTTGAGCACAAATTTAAACCACATAATAGTGTATAGATGTTTTCGGAGTGAATCTCGCATTTTTGTTTGATCCAAATCCGTGCCTCTAACCAGAGAAATTTTTCGGTGCCGGGGGTATTGCTCATGTGGTACTAGCTCGGCAATTTCATCCGTTCAAAATGCGATCTGACGGTCCAGAAGAGGAGAGAGAGTGCTCGGGTGAGAAGAGAGAGGGGAATCAATCTGGACTGTCCAAAATGTTTAGACGGCCAAGATCATGCTCAGCATGGCCACGTGATATCCATTCAGTATCCAAAAATTTTCCCTCTAATCAGATAGTAACAGAATCTCACGAAATTGGGGAGTAGTCCACGAAGGACAGGGGTTTGCTATTGTGTAGCCCCGCACAGCACCTGATGTGCACTATCTGAGCCGTCCGTTGCTCGGAAGGACGGTCCATATTCATCTTGCATTCATGACAACGAACAATTTGCATGCAAAAGTGCTTAGGTGAAATTTGAGATGTCCATCCGAGCAACGGACGGCTCAAATGGTGAACAAGAAATTCTGTGTGAGGGCTGGACAGCAAAAACCCAAATCCGTCCACTTTACAGATGGAGATCCCAACGGCGCCGGATACTCAATTTCCTACAAATCGGCGTGTTTACATTACGGGCTTCGTTTGGTGTGCGTTAACAATATTTTTTTAGAACGCTATTACGTGCATAGACGGAAATGCACCGACGGCATTGCTGACGCCGTTGTGGGCTCTAACCAGTCGATCCGAGCCGTTCATCCTTCTCAAAATCAAATTCCAAATGGGCTTTCGCGGGATTCAAGGCAATCGGACAGTTGTATGAGCTCGATCCAAAATTACCCCACTTCATTCAAAAACATTTGGATCGAAATGGGGTGATTTTGGATCAAGCTCATACAGCTGTCCGATTGCCTCGATTCCCATGGAAGCTGACTCGGAATTCAATTTTAAGAAGAATGAACGGCTCGGATTGACCGTTTGGGACCCACAATGGTATCAGCGATGCCGTCAGTGCGGAAGGAATTACCGATTTTTTTAATTGGAAACTTTGAATAAATCGGTCCATCCATCCAGCTGGATTACTGGTGAGAGAATTTCGCGTGACCTGTAACCAAATTAATGCTAATACATTACATTTAATCATTATATTAATGATGATTAGATTTCAATTTCTCCATACATTTTTTTATTATTTTTGCTTTGGTCCTTAATGTTCTACGTAAATTCGCGCCAACGCGATTTATTATTCTAGTTAAAAGGTTAACTTCTAAGTTTTGTTATCCAATGGTGAGTTGTCAGAAGGCTTCTTAAACGGGATCTCGACTTTGAGCAATTTCTGGGACCAAACAATCTCAGCCGTTGGAGCAAATCCGACGGCCCAGGCTGACTCACGAATTAAGTTGACCCCCTTTCATTAAACTGGACCCTTTAAGGGTCAAGAGTCACCCAACAAAACCCCAAACTTTAGACAGCCCATTCATTTTCACGACTTCATCTGGAGAGAAGAGAGAGAGGCGATTTGAGAGAAATACCAACGAGCTCCACTGCGACCACCGCGATTTGAGAGAAGAATCCAGCGAACGAAGGAGAAGAAGAAGGAAGAAGATCAAGATCCATACTGCGACCACCGCGACCACTGCGACCCACGACCTCTGTCCACTCTCTCTCCTCACCCCAAGGTACGAAACACCATCTCTTTCTCTTCTCTCGGCCATCACAAAGTGTTTCTAAAGTTAGGGTTTCAATGTCTTAAATTTGTTGAGTTAAGCTAGGGTTTGTGACATTGACATTGTTTGAGATGATTTTAGCAAAAACTAGGTTAGGGTTTTCAAAAAAACGTAAATCATTCGTATGAGTGAATGTAATCAGCAAGATTGCTTTAGTCATGTTGATTATTTCACCATTTCGATTTTGCAATTAATTGTCAATCCCAATCGTGATTCGATTCCAAGAAAAAAGCCCCTCCTGGGATTGACAAAGTGAGTTGGAGTATCCCATTATTCATCACCACCTGCAACCCAAATTTCTCAGTTTTGTTACTTTGTAAGGTCAAGTTCTTCATTGGAATTTGTAGTGTTTATGCCTTTGCTGCGATTGAATTATGGTGCTCGTGTATAGTGTGTGCACATTAGAGGGGCTGCTTTTGTGGGCCTGCTACATTGCTACTGGTTGTCTGTTATATGGAAATTGAAGATTTTGGATTCAAAGATGCTAAGACTGTTTGAGCTCATAATTCGATCCCTCTCTCCACTCCAATTTAGCTTTTTCCCTTTTGTAGGATTAAGTCTTTAACCAAATAAATAACTAACCTGGGTATTTTCAGAACATTATCTGCATTTCATAAATAACTAAGCTGGGTACTGCTCTTTCCACTTGTCACTTGAGTTTTTCAGATCTTGTCGTAATAACTAACCTGGGTATTCTCAATAACTAACGTGATGATCACCTATTCTGTTAAGGCATACGATGCAATCGTTGGAAGAGACACAAGTATCATTTGCTGCTATTTTAAAATCAAAATTATTCTTTCATTGTGAAGTTGGGGTTAATCTTTCATTCTGGAATTCATTGATGTAGACAACACTTTTCTTCATTCAAACCAATTGTCGGAGTTACCTTTTCCATCAAATCCAACAAGCAATAAAGCATGACATTTGTAAAACATGCACAATGACTGGCTGAATTTGTGTGCTTTGTGGATTTGGAACTAGAAGGAAGCTATTTGCATTGTTGCCCAACTTGTAGTACTTTGGAAGTTCTCTTTTCTTATAGAGGGGATTAGATATTGGCCATTTATTTTCCGTAGTATCTATACACTTTTGTTACTAATTCTCTTACTTGCCTCTAACAGAGACCTTCATGATGACTTGACAGATGAACTGCTTGGGTTGGCACAACCACTTAAAGAGAGCAGTCTTGTGATGACTTGGTCCTTGAACTACAACGGATGTTCAAGTAACAAAAGAAGGCATCCATGGAAACTCTAAGTGTCAAGGGATTTAGTTTTTTGTCATTTTGCTTGTAACAAAGTCGTAGAGGAAGAAAGTCCCCGTCTTGGAAACACAATTTGAAGTTGTAATTTGTTTACTAGTTAGTTAGAAATATCAAGTTGTAGTATCATTGTAAAACAAGATTTTTTAGTTTTGTGAATGTAATTTATTGGATTAAATGATGAATGAAACGGGCAATGATTTAAAGTAGTTGTATTTTTGTTATGCAAAACACATGGCCAGTGCTCTTGTCTATATCGTATCGTATCGTGTATCTTGAGTCATGTTATGTGTTCATATTGTGTCCATATACAAAGTCTGTATCGTGTCTGTGTCCGTATACAAAGTCTGTATTCAATATGTTTGCTTCCTAGATGAGGTGTTCATCTAAATTTTTGCTACAAACCTTTTGTTTGAGCAATGCCAAGAACAGGAGCGCTAGAGGGCCTTAATGAAGGATTATGTGACTAAGTTGCTAGGTCAATTATATGGGACTTAACGAAATAACCATATGAAGGATTATGGGACTAAGTTGCCTTAATTAGGTGTTCATATTGTTACTCTGAGCATTTCATGCCATAGCTTGCTGTTAATTTGTTATTTCACTAGAGCAGGAACCGAAACCTAGCTGTTAATTTGTTATTTCACTATTGAAATAACTAAGCATAAGTTCATTTACAATAACAAATGCTGCATACAGTAACTACTGAAAGGTGGATAAAAAAGCATCGAAAACAGCAGTTCATTTACAACTTCTAATTGACTCAGAGATAACTAAAGTTGCTTTCAATTTTCACTTGCATTGCATCAATCTTCATCTGCATTGCATTTCTTTCATTGTGGATTTCTTCATTTATCTTCAACGAGGTCCAACAACTCTCAGTTTGTTCATTGGCCTTCGCCACCTCTGTCACTTTTCAAATCTTCATTGGCCTCAAATGCATGGTTCTTCATTCTTCAAAAAAAAAAAAAAAGAGCCAAAACGAAACTTTAGATATTCAGGAACACCATATTTTGACTCGCATAAAGAAAGCATTTGAAATGAATGCATCATAAAACTTGTACCAATCCAAAGTTCCTGAGAAGCATTCAGCTGAAGCCACTGAGACCCCATACAGAAGTGACAGCTTCAAAGTAAAAGCATATTAAAAGAAGTCGTGAAAACGGCTTAGAGATAGATAAAATCCGGACCATTCATTCCGAGATAGATGGCGCGGATGCCGTAATATAACCCTGTAGGGTCCCAAATTCAAGAATGAGCAGGGTGATGAAAAAGATTCACTTTTAAATTCTGGAGTTGATGTCTTTAATAGTAATTGATTATGATACAATCTTCACCACGAACTACTACTACAGAGAATATCTGAATTCATGTGGAGTCGCTCTAGATAATGGATTTGTCCAATTCCATAACGCATGGTAAGTGCTTTTTCAAATCTTAAATTGCTTTATTAGACTAGTTAAATTGCAAATTTGTATAGGAATACTAATTGAAGGCGCTTGTTGGGCTATATATTGGACAAATATATACTCACACAAGGGATCTATTCTGGTTATGGAAAGGACTCTGGTTCTGTATATATGTTGGGCAATTGCTCAAGAATCAGTAGGTAAAAATGAAAGTAGAGATAGAGTTGATACAAGAGAGGTTAGACTTTTTAAATGAACAATGAGATTAAGTTCATCGACGTCGAATTTTAGGATGTTATATGAGGGGTATCTCTTCCCAGAATTTTAGGATGTTATATGAGGGGCATCTCTTCCCAGAATCCAAAGTTAGTCACATAAAAAGTCTATCCACCAAATGTCTAGCAATAATATTTGTTTTTATTGTTGATTAATATAGTACTCCATCAACTATGTGAGAAAAGAGCAAATTGCGTAGGAGGCTACTCAGTGGACGAGACTAAATTAGTCACTACACTGTTCGTACGAGTTACTTGAAGTTAAGAATCTGAATGACATTCCCCTTCTGAGTTCTATCAAACATCTAAGTACACAATCAGGGTAAGTACACAACCATGTGTGCGTGCAAGAAAAAAAAGTTGGAAACGAACTATAAAACCCTAATTTCACAAATCTCCAACAAACTAAGAAACCCTAACTCAACAAATTTTAGACAACTGAGAAACCCTAACTTTCGAAACACAAAGCGACAGACCGAAAGAAAAGAAAGAGATTGTATTTGATGCCTTGGGTATGCTGGTGATGAGAGAGTGTGGACAGAGGTCGTAGGCCGCGGTGGTCGCAGAGGGGTGTCGCAGTATGGATCTTGATCTTCTTCCTTCTTCTTTCTTCTTCTTCGTCGTTTGCCGGATTCTTCTCTTAGATCGCGGTGGTTGCAGTGGAACTCGTTGGTGTTTCTCTCAAATCGCCTCTCTCTCTTCTCTCCAGAGGAAGTCGTGAAAATGAATGGGTTGTCTAAAGTTTGGGGTTTTGTTGGGTGACCCTTGACCCTTAAAGGGTCCAGTTTAATGAAAGGGGGTCAACTTAATTCGTGAGTTAGCCTGGGCCGTTGGATTTGCTCCAACGGCTAAGATTGTTTGGTTCGGAAACTGCTCAAAGTCGGGATCCCGTTTAAGAAGCCTTCTGGGTGAGTTGTACCTTTAGTGTTCATAAAAATTACTATATTTATTTCGAAATTATACTTATTTCCTTAACTTAAGGTTTTGAGCACCAGTGATTCTATTTAAACTCTATTTAATATTATTCCTGATGTACAATAGCAAATTTATTATAGTTATTCCAAATTTGACTTCACGTAATTCGTTAATAATAAAACCGTTACTTTGTCTTCTCCGTTTTCTATATGGTAATAAATACTAAAGATTTAGTTTACGAAGTGGGACATTAAAAAGGTCCCAGTAGGGATGGCAATTTCACCCAAAACCAATGAATACCCGAACTAAATCGATCCTATCAGAGAAGGTTCTTTTATATCTTTTTTTTATTATCCATGGAGCGGATTTGGTTTTCAAAACGTGATACCCGACAGGTTTAGATTTGAATTTGGTCTTAGCAAGTATTCAACCAAATCCAAACCCAAACCGATCCATATAATATTACTTATAGGATATATATACACACATATTATATTTTCATATGTAATTTTTAGGAAAAATTAGCCGTAACTACATTATTTTTTACCCTTTTTAATGGAAGGACTTTCGGCTTTGGAAGTTAAAATAAGGACATTCCTTCTATTATTAATTTAACGAAAGGACAACCAGCTGCTCAAAGCCGGAGCCGAGATCCGGTCGTTGCATAAACTGCGGCTCGCGCGTGAAGGTGTTGAAGCTGTTCTTTGTCGCCGTATGACGATGGCCTAGAAAGGAGCCACTCATGTACTGCGACAAGTGCAAGCTCTTTTTCCCCCAAAGCTTTCTCCTCCTCCTCCTCCGCCGCCACCGTTGTCAAACAAGGCTCTGTGGCGGCAGTTGCATGGGTCTGAGGTACCGGATTTGCATCGGTGCATAGTTTAAATTCTGCCTCTTTTGTGAATGCCCTGTGATTTTGTTCAAGTATCTGGATATGATGAAGGGGGATGAGTCATGAGGGGATTTACGTTGCTGTAGTTTTTTTATAAAAAAATAATTTTCTGTACAAATTGAAATTTACAAAATTAGTGACATTTCACTAATTTTTTAATCGCGCAGAAGTGGTTCGATGGAGATTGGGTGGTAGTCGCCGGAGGTAGGTGGTGATTTTTTTGATTTTTATGTTTGAAATTTAAATTTTTAAAAATTAGTGATATTTCACTAATTTTTTTGGTCACCGGAAGTGACGACCAGAGGTGGGGTGGTGGTTGGCCGGAGGTGTGGGTGGTGATTTTTTTGAATTTTATTATTGAAATAAGTGATATCTCACTAATTTTTTTGGTCGTCAGAAGTGGTCGACTAGAAGTTGGATAGTGGTCAGCCAAAGGTGGGGTGGTGGTTTTTTTGAATTTTATGTTCGAAATTAGAATTTTTAAAAATTAGTGACATCTCACTAATTTTTTTGGACGCCAAAAGTGGTCGGTCAGAGGTGGGGTTGTGGACGGCTGAATGTGGGGTGATGATTTTTTTGAATTTTATGTTCGAAATTAAAATTTTTAAAAATTAGTGACATCTCACTAATTTTTTTGGATATGATAATTCTAAAACCCGGACCAAACCGATCTATTTTCATCCCTAAGTCCCGGAGGTGGTATTATATTCAAAATACAACTCTCTTTGAGCCAATTGATTCTTACATCGCTAAAATTGTATGTCTTTGTCATGGAGGCTACTGAGGACCTGAGGTTTCTGAATATAGGTTGTTGAAACTTCATAAAATGGGAAAGCATAAATATAAGCATTTTAAAAACATAATAAATAATGTAAAATTTTTTTACTATTTATAAATATATGCATTTTAAAATTATTTATTAAAAAAAAGCGTTTTAAACTGGCAATTTCACTCCTCGCATTTGGAAAACGCGAGTTCGTTCATGTCCACGTGGACATTGGTATGTGGCTGTGGCATGACAGATCCAAATCGCATGTTCAAAATGAGATTTTGATTAACTTCAAACTTGCATGTTCAAAACGTGATTTTGAGGGTTTGCTCCCACCTAACGTATCAGATTCAATTTTCCTTGCCAACAACTCTTAGGGGCCACTTGACCCCAACACGTAAACGTGTGAAAAGGCTTTCGGAGGGACTGTAGGGATTAGTCCGAGATGTGCATAAACTAGCCCGAGACACCCTTCATTATCCAAAAAAAAATGGTGATGGAATTTAGAGGTGTGCAGTTGGAGTAGAGATGAATGGCGACACCCTCTAAATTCGTTTTTGGATATAAAACATTATTTTGATCCTTTTCTTGAGAGTATTGGGTTGAAGGTGCTCTAAAGAAACTGACAACAGAAGACAAAGGGAGGATTTGTAATAATAGTACAATTGAAGTTGCGTGCAGAGTGTATGACTTAGGGGGTGTTTCGCTAAGGATGTTTTAGAATAAATTGATTTTTCACAGTTTTTTATGTGATATATTGTGAGAAAATAAACTGTTTTGATTTTTGAAAATAATAATTTTTTATTAGTGAACACCCCTTAATGAGCTTGTCCGACAACGGCACTCTCAGATGTTTGATCGAATTCGAAGCAGTCTTGAGAAACGAAGTTCAGTGTGTGCAGTGTTTTGGTTAGGATTATCTCATTCTCTAGCGGAGTTTCTGTCGAGAGTGCACCTTTTCTATGACTAAATAAACCTCAATGTCGCCATCTGCCAATTTTAATGGAGAGAGAGAGAGAGAGAGAGAGAGAGAGAGAGAGAGAGAGAGAGAGAGAGAGAGAGAGAGAATACAAAACATTGAATTGAATTGAACAAATGGTGTAGTATTCAATGACAACCTCCATTTATGGGCTTAAAACGATGAAAAAAGACCATTGCACAAATAAGACCCAGAGGGAATTCAAGTTTTCAACAGAAGAAGAACAGATACAAACAATAGCAAACTTGAAAAATAGTAACGCTGAACAATTAAGCACAAAAGAATTAAACTACCCATCTAGATCTTCTTGTGCTTTCTAAGTTTATCTTTCCCTTTCTCAATCTTCCCCCGTCCTCCATTATTGTTCTGGTTGCTAACAGACCCCTCCTGAGCACTGCACATCTGAGACCTAATCTTGAACCCAAACTTCTTGGACACGCCTTCCCATGTGCCGATGCTCGACCCTGACCCCGACCCTGACCCCACCTTCCCTTTACCCAACTTCTCAATCTCCCGTCTCATGTTCGAACACTCCTTCTCTAGCTCTGACACCCGCATCCTCATGCTATCCATTCCAACCTTCAACACCTGATTCTCCCTCACCGCCGTGACCCATCCTCCTCCTCCTCCTCCCCCTTCAGTTGACCCCACGAGGCCGCTCCTCAGCTGTCGTGAACTGTCGAGATTGTCGGAGACTAAAAAGCATCCAGCAATGGAGGTCCTTAGTTGGAGCTGCTCAAAGAAGAGGACTTGTACTATTATTCGAAGGGGGAGCCTCTCGTTTTGGGCAGCATGGGTGCATGCTTCTAAGGAGAGTTTTTGGCAGTCTATTAGCCTGCAGAGTTGCTCTCTGTCGGATTCTGCCAGCCATGGGTGCGACTACAAAATGAACGGGAAACAAAAGGAAAGGTCGATAAGTGCAAATTTAAAAAGCGAGTTAGGTAAAAAATTAATGGATCTCAAGTTGTCTATGGCAAACTTTTCTCTCTCTTGTCAACTTGTAAAATATTTGAGTTGCTTTTATAAAAAAAACAGACTCCAATAGTGCAAAGGAAAAAAAAAAAAGACGAGGAACAAATATGAAAAACAACAAATAAACAAACTAGTTTTTTTACCCACACAAAACTGTATATTCGTCTTGAGCGAACTTTTTCCAATGTTGTTGTCAAAGATTTCCGACTTTTCACACGCATCTTGATTAGAAGCGCCTAAAAGTTTAAATCGTTCGACAACACCATGGAAAGGAAGTTCACTAAAGAAAAAAATTCAATGGAAAATAGGCTGAAGGCTGTTCACCAAACAAATATGCTTTAAGCAAGATATAGTTTGGAGCAGCAACTTCTTCCATGCGATAAAGACATACAAGTCCAAGAGTCAACAAATACAAGTTTTCCTAAATAAAAAGCCAAGCTAACAATCTGTTGTAAGGTGAATCTTTCTGCGCTTTCATTCACAAAGGTCACCAAAGTTGAAGAAAGACAACCAAACTGAGGCCAAGTATATGGAAACAAATCAGTCAACCTAACCTAAAAGTCACGACGACTAAACAAAAAGACTTAATAATGTGCCAATCATCCATTACTAAAACATGTCATAAACTTGTTTTTTCAGCGAAGGTACAGTTGGTTATTGACATCGTCTCAAACCTCCTAAAAATGGAACAAGATAGTTTACTCAAGTAAAACAAAGACCACTCTATGTAATACTAGACTTGATGTATTCACTATAAATTGGAATGCTGGGAGATAATAACATCTAAGGTTTGACATTGGACGTCATAGTAAATGATATGAAAGTGAGAAATACTACTCTAAATATAAAATACACCCCCTGAAGACAAGGCGGAAAACAATATATGAAGCCAACTGCAATTGAACGGGCTATGGGATTTAGCTTTATTCAGTTGGGCCTGGCTTGTTCTGGTTTGGTTTGGTTTTTCAAAACTGAACTGACTACCCAACAGGAACATTCCAAAAATTACCCACATTTATTGCGCTCAAGTAGAAAGAAAAAAAAAAAAAATTACCTTCAGATAAATGTCAATTGCACGATAAAGACCGTCATCCAAGGGCCTCGCATAATCTGGAACAGCATCAGCAAGTGACTGAAACTTGGGGAGCTTTAGATTAACATCAGGAGCAACCTCCGCAAGGTACCCATCAATCAGCTTTGCCACCATTGTGATTGGCGTCAAAGAAGGCGACCCTATCAATCGACCATCATCAACCGAACAAGGGGAGGCCCCACCTGTCAGTTGATCCATGGACAAGAAATGCTTGAGGATCCGCTGGACACAATCGACGTTGTAAAGAGTCTCTGTGGAGTACGAAAAGTTGGGCATCAAGAGATCTTCCAGAGTTGCCTGATCGAGCTGCATCCCTATTCTCCTTTCCAAATTTGACACACAAGAGTTGCTTGCTCGAAGAATCATGGCCGTCCGAAGTAACCCAAAGAGAAATTTACAAGAGACTAATCCCTTCTGCATCGGAAGCAACCGGTCAATCTCTTCCAATAAAAGCTTCTGGTCTTCTTCAGATGGTGGGGCTGGTGCCAAACGACTACTCGACTCGCCAGTCCCCTGACGTCGGTTCAATCCTGGAAGGTACTTCTTACTGTAATACATAATGGACCCCGCAAGAATCTCCTGTCTGACCCCACGTGATTCCATTGCAGTGATCAACCTCTTGTAAAGAGGCAAACTCAAACTCGACACGTCATCATACCACCAATCGGAACTAGAATTTTTTGCCCGGGCCCCCGTGCTTATTCCGTTCCACAATAAACTCCCGCCAGGACTCTGCATGGGCCCACTTCGCTCCATGATGGGCCACCCAAATAGATTTGGGTCCGCATTGGCCTTTGCGGCTAAGGACTCGATGCATCGGTTTGTGATATTGAGTTGTTCAGCTTGGGGGAGGATATCGTCACAGGTCTGGAGCGCCTTGATAGAGTCTTTCCAATTACGGAGGACTACTTGATTGAGGAAAATTTCAGTCTGCGAAATCAGATTGCCCTCTCCATAGTTTTCTGTCATTTCAAGATGTTCGGCAGCACATCGGAGGTATACAACATTTGAGGAGGTGAGTTCAAGTTTCACCCCATAGCAGAATTTGGCTACAAGTTCAAATGTTTTAGCTCCGCCAGGGATCTCAGATAGCTTGATGACACAGCCCTCTTCTTCTCCCTCGGATGATTCTGCAATTAGTCTTTCCATTACCCCGCTTCTAGAAAGCAAAGGAAACTGCGATGTTGGAATATCAAAATATATCAGCAATTGGAAACAAAATACATAAAATTCAACCAGAAAACATCTATTTGTAAAGGCCCTAAACCCCACTATTTTGCTTGCCAGCAATTGGAAACACAATACGTAAAATTCAACCAGAAAACATCTATTTATAAAGGCCCTAAACCCCACTATTTTGCTTGTGCACAAGCTTGCTCATTATTTATCAGCATTCGAAGTTCAAACAAAAAATCAATACATATTATTGCCAACAAAATTAAATTATAATTGTGAGTGAAGTGAACATGTGCACAAGTAATAAATGTTACTAAAACATGCTTTGAAGGGTGAAAAATGTGTGCTCAATCAAAGATACTTCTTGCTCATACAATAATTCTGAAGTTAAAGGTCAGCCCCAAAAAGGTCCATTTCAGCCAGAAACCCCGCCCGATAATAGCCAAATCAACCCTAAGACATTCCCTTGGCTATCACACTTTAATTTAAACTAAATACCCTCATTTTGTTAGTAAATCTTTCGAACTGTCCAAGTCCAAAAATCCTTGAACCTGCAACTTTGAAAATCAACCCAAATTTCCAACCAATCTTGGCTGGGCAGGCTCTAAATATATTGTTCGTCCAACAAATACCAAGGATATCAATTTTACAACCAATTAGTCAGTGGTGCAGACAGAGTCATCTTTAACAGCAACTCAATAAGGTCTGGAGACATATTAATTAACATATACATAACTCAAATTATTGATGGCTGAGTCAGTTTTAGATATGAAAACCAAAACATAATACATGTCCCTGAATATAACATCAAGTCTTCACGCATTTCTGTTTGATTGGACACGGAATCTGTGCTACCTCAGTCTTATCACGTCCGGATCTCTGACCAGGGATCAGAACAAGATTGCAAGATCAGTTTCTAACTTGAATACAGACCAAATCTGAATAATTCACTAGCAACTTCACTTTGATGGAATATCTCATCATTGAGCAACCCAGTGACAGGATTTCTGAATCATATTTTGAGTGTAACCGTATTTTCCACACATCTTTCCCTCCGAATATGAGTAAGATACTAAGATTTACAATAGAAGACCAAAATATCCAGAGTGCAAAAATAATTGAAAAACACTGGACAAATGCTATTCAAAACCCACACAAAAAGTGGACAAAGTTAGAACAATAAAGCATGTGACTCCGGCATATTGCCTTTCTTCCACACACTTGACATGGTGGCCACTTGCCAAGGACACCATGAAACCGGGCTTACTCTACACGGTTGCTTGGAAACTCAATTAGGTCTAGCTTGGTGCAAAGAAAGGTCTGATTTCTAAGCAATCTAAGACCAAAATATTGAAAGAACAACAATAACATAACCCATTTAGTCCCCAATAATTGGGGGTATGGGCTGGGGATGGATAGGAGATAGACCTAACCTTTGACAATAAATGCACAAAGTGGCTGCTCCTAGAATACCACTGAAATAGATGGATTTGAGACAGATCTAACCTTTGGCAATAAATGCACAAAGTGGCTGCTCACAGAATACCACTGAAACAGTGGTCCCCCTATACCGTCGAGTTTGCTGCAGAATCATGCCCCTCAAATCAAAGCCAAAAGGCATCAGAGAGGGCAGACAGACCCAAAATATTGAAAGAAAGAGAAAATAAAATCAAGTTGAAACAAGTCATTTCATAAAATTGAACATTCTAGAGCAAAACATGTATGATATGTCTATTGAACTCGTATTACATAAAATTAAAAAAAAAAAAAAAATACCTTGTGGAGATGAAAGGACATCTCCCCAACTTCAACGACAATATCGCTCGGCAGGCCAGTTGTGCAGAACCTACAATCACATTCAAACAGAGGGTCAAGTTTCAGCACAGGATAAAAGGTTTTTACAAGAACCGTATATTCACTTATGCAAAATTAAACACTTTAAATGAAAACCATGGTCACAGGAACTTTGGAAGACACCAAATCCTTCACTCTATATGCATAATTTTGGAAGACACCAAATCCTTCACTCTATGGTCACACTTTAAAAGGAAATTCATCTTCTTATGCAATATCACCTGAAGCTTCATTGACATCATGTTTAAAGTACTAAGACACCAAATCCTTCACTCTATGCACATAATTTTACAGAATCAACATTTTGATTGAAAGAACTTCGCCTCAAAGTCAACAGCATATCTCATACAGATTGCTGCAAAGTTACTTAACATATGCATGGGGAAAACATTTATTCCTCAAGCCATGCGATTTGGGCACAGCTATGGCAATTTAAAGACCATTCACCCGGCCTCACCTAGTTAGTTCCAAATAAGGTAACAAATTTATGAAAAGCATAAACAAGAAGCTAAATGAAAACGGCTTCCCCTCAAAACCTAAACCTTAAGGCTGTGTTTGGATTGAGAATTGGAGGAGATACACTTGGAGGATAAAAAAACGTGAAGGCTAATCGAAGAAGATAATATTGTAAAGAAACTAACTGTTCTTTTGATTTTTTTCTTCCATTTTCCTCTTCCTTGGTAGACCCTTCCCAAACCATGATCCAAACACAGCCTGAATTTCCATGCGTAAACCAAACTAAGACCAGGCATAAAAAGACAGCAAGCGATGAAGTGATAGTCCACCATGCTTCAGGTTGAAGGTGGAAAATGCCAGAACGATTGCTTGTGAGTAGACAGAGAGTACAATTACAACTTGCAGAGGAAAAACGTCAAGAAAACAAAGACAAACTCTCCTAATTTCAGATTCACATAATGAATCGCTGATGGTTAAGAACAAAACGAGATTTCACATAGTAACATAAGAAACTGACTGAAGTGATGAAAGCAAATCATAAAGATCTGATAGAGAGACGAGCGAATTGATGGAAAGAAAACATACCAGGCCTGCCCTTGCCTCTGAAATGCATCAGTTTTGGATCCCAACTTCATACAAGCCATTTGTGCAAGAACAGAGTGACAGCAAAATGAAAAAATCTAATCTATGAACCAACAACGCAATTCCAAAACCCTTCAATTCAAGCAAAGGAAAACCTTTTTACTGTGGGGGAATGCATTTGTAACTCCTGAAATTAAGGCACTTTCAAGATTATGAATAAAAACCCACCAATTTGTCCCCTGAAAATAACTACAATCTGAAACAAATCTGACCCAGAAACCCACGCCCAAATTTTACAACTCCACCCAATCAGATCCTTCGAACACCATGAAAATGCACCCTATCAAACACCATGAACCCACCAAAATTTTTCCAACCCACCTCACAGAAACCCCTAAATATTCACCAAAACCCTAGAAATCAACTTTACTTTCTGGGTTTTGTCGGCAAAACGACGCCAAGAAATACCCACTTCTAAAATAGACCCAATTTCAGTCCAAAACAAAACCACTACGACCAGCCAAACATAAAAACTCCCTAATCAGACACAAGGTTTAGGTCAACTTCTCCATTGAAACCCTCTTGTTCTGACACAACCTACTGCTCGTCAAACCTCACACAGAAGATTCCGAACCGAAATTCGACTCCATGTGCTGCGAGTGTCCGTTAACTGGTCCATGAATCACTGATTGCATTCATAAACTAGTTTTAAAACATCTCCATTGAGGGTACCCCTCCATTAATAATGAGCTTTAAAATAGAGGCTCAACTATAGTCAAATGCGAAAATGATATAGTATAACTATTTTATCTCCAGTTATTTCTAAACCCTCACATGTAGGTGGGGTCACATTCATAATTGTGTGTGAGCCCTACATATATGAGAAAGGATTATAAAGAGATGAATTCAGAAATTATAAAATAGGTGGACTATTAGACCTATTTTGGCTTTATTAAAAAAAATTGAGTTTTGACTATAATTTTATGCTTATTAGATTCGTCTTGTCGAGAGAAATCCAGAAACCACAAAATCTTAATGCAAAAATAATGAATACAAATTTTTTTAAAATAAAGACAAATTGGTTTTTTAAAAAACCACTTTTTGATTTTTTACCCAAAGCACCCCGAATTAGTTCTATATGTAGATTTGTTGAATCAAATTATATACTGCCTCTCTATTTTAAATAAAGAGTTAATTTCGGTCACCCAAAAAAAAAGTTTTTACGAGTCACCAAATTTGAAGATAATTTTTTGTTTTTCCAATAGAGTTTGGCCTCTTTTTTGACCTATAATAACAAGAATAGCATGTTAATTCCAATCCAAACTGTTACAATATTAATGTTGCAAAAATAATTGAACTTTTGGAAGAGAAAAGCTCGAGATTTTAGGCGGAGTTACAAGGAATAGAAAAAGAATCCATATTCATTTATCATCATTTTTTTCATTGTAATTAAAAGTGGATCCAATATTTTGCTTAGTTTATATTTTTAATGTATGTGAAGGGATGTCTTCACGCTATAGAATATAGACAATTGACCAAAATATCAAATATGATTAAATGATAGTGAAATCTCAACCTAAATGTTATTCCATATTTTGTGAAGTACTATATTTTAGCAATTTGGGGTTGGAGATAAATGAAAATTGATTAACAAAATCCTCCAGGAAAGAACTTTGAATTTGCTAACTGGCGTAATAAATGGCAGTCTTTAAAGACATGTGGGTCCTTTGCTTTAAACATACTCATTACTTCTTGGACTGATAAAGTTTCAACAATACCAATGGCCATCTACAATAAGAATTGCCTATAAGAACATAATCTTGAATTAATTACCAAAATTCTATTCTAAGCAAAATGATCTTTTTTCCGATAACTTGTCTGGGTAAGTTTGAACCGCATTTCGATCAACTCTTTAAGATTTACGAATTTTTTATTAAGTTATTAAGGCTATGTTTGGTAACACTTCTGTTTTTTGTTTTTTGTTTTCTAATTTCTGTTTTTTTCGTAAAAAGGAAGTGAAAACAAAAAATGTTTGTGTGAGATTATTTTCAAAAAAAAAAAAAGAGTAAGAACATAATTATGAGTTGGTTGGAAGTGTGCCGGCGGGAGGCCGGAGGTGGTGGGTGGAGATGGTGGGTGGTGGCGGTGGTGGTGGTGCGTGGTGGCTGAAGGTGGTGATTAGGGTGGTGGTGCGTGGTGGTGGGGTGGGTGGGTGGTGGTGATGGTGGGTGGTGGGTGGTGGTGGTTGTGGTGGTTTGGAGGTGGTGATTAGGGTGGTGGTAGTGGTGTGTGGTGGTGGGGTGGTGGCGATGGGTGGTGGTGGTGGTGGTGGGTGGTGGGCGGTGGTGGTGGGGTGTGGTGGTGCGTGGTGGGCGAGGTGGTGGGTGGTGGTTGGAGGTGGTGATTAGGGTGGTGGTGGTGGGTGGTGGTTGGAGGTGGTGATTAGGGTGGTGGTGGCGGTGGCGATGGGTGGTGGCGGTGATGGTGGTGGTGCGTGGTGGCCAAGGTGGTGGGTGGTGGTGGTGCGTGGTGGTTGGAGGTGGTGGGTGTGGTGGTGGTGGTGGTGGTGGTGGCGGTGGTGGGTGGAGGTGGTGGGTGGTGGCTGAGAATGAGAAAACAAAAACATAAAGTGAAAGTTGAGATTTTTAACTTCCCCAAATTTCATAAATAGTGGAAGTAAGAAGTAGAATTTGAAAGTGAAAGTGACACACAAACAATATTCATGTTTTTAAATTGTGAAAATACTGAAAATAGAAACAGAAAACAGAAAACAAAAGTGACACCAAACAAGGCTAAGTAAAACGCATGTTTTTAATTTTATTCCGAAACTATATTAAGTCGCACTTGAAAACCACGCTTTTATGCGCCCTAAATAAGAAATTTAGATTAATTGTAATTAACATCAAGTGTGTGTTTGCAAAAGATGCTTTTAATAGGCGTGCTTTGCAATTACACTTTTATATTTGGCAATTTTAAAATGTGAAACTCCAATTCAGATCAACCCCATGTTTTATTAGGGTTTTAAGGAATCTATGGAAGGCAGGGGCGGACAAGGGGTGACACGGGGTGTATGACCCTTGCATTTCCATCAATTTTCTTCATATTTTTAGTATACTTTTAATTTTTTTTGTAAAATTATAAATGAGTGATCCACTCAAATTAGGCAAAATTTACAATCCCGCGTCAACCACTAATGAAGTGGTGAGGAAGCAAATCGCAAGCTGGCTTAAGATGTTTCGCCTTGAAAGTCAATCTACTACCAAGGTCCTTAATTTCAAGACAAAAATCATATGAACAAATCTCACAAGAATTCTCCTTGAACAATTTCGAGCTAAGAAAGGCCAATCTTTAACTTCCAAGATTTTAGTACAGGCCAACTCTTAGAATAATTATTTGTCTTCGGCTAGTTTCAGATGGTACCCTAACACCTCTCAACACCAACATATTCGTGTGAGGTTAATATGGGCGTGAAAGGGGTTGAACCACCCAATAATTTTTCCAACTCTTTGGTATTTTTTTCCTTTTTGGGAAAGTAATTCTAAGGGTTAATGATTGATGATCTTTGAAAATTGTTGTAACATTTATCCTTTTCTAGTTTGTACACTGCTAGGCCATGTGCTGGCCTCTCACCGCTTTTGTATGATATGATTATATATACGACCATTGACAAATTAACATATACCAGTGAGGAGTTGGTCTATCGTTAAGATTTAAAAATATAGATGAAAATTAGAATTTTCTATCTAGGACGGTTGCAATATAAATAGTAAGATTTTAAAAGTTTAAGTTTTTATATCTTAAACAATTAAATGTCTAAATAGTATCCAATGCAAAATACAAAATCTACGTGCTCTTAACGAACCAAAAACAACAAAAAAGTAAAAAAATAAAAGTATTTCAATGGTTATCAGAATGGAATGACACTCCTTTAGATCTTGAAAGTCATTTATGATTGAGTCGGAACAAATTTTTGAAAAAAAATTCCTTCTCGATGAACAAACTCAAAGCAACTGTGAGAAACTCATCCTCCATTTTATAAATAAATCCAGAGGTTAGAGCCAAAACAGTCACCGAGCATGGGTTTTACATATCTTACATTTAGTGGAGTTCAAAATGGTAATTAAAATTCTTATTTCAAGGGGACCACTCATTTAATGATTTCATAGAGTATTCTACATTACAATAGGGGTGGCTCTCCCATAAAATCTTTCATTCAGTACTTAAAAAAAAACAGTGGAGATTTTCTATTGGGGGTGGCATTGGCCCCAATAGCAAAACCATGGTTCCGTCTCTATTTAAAAGTGCATTTAAATGTGTCAAAAGTGTATAAAATTTGTGAAGATATGTTAAAAATAAGTTCATTTGTATTTTTTTGTCTTTTTATGTAACGCCCCGAATTTTGGACACATTAATAAAACATTTTTCAAAATGATTTGGTTAAATAAAAGTCAATTTCCGTAAATAACAGTGGAAGCATAGTTTGATTTCATTAACTTAAATGAAATTCATTAAACTTCAAAATAAGATAATAACTTGAAATCAAATTTCAAAAAGGAACAGAGCAATAACTAATACAAAATCTAGGGTTGACATCTTTTGTCCTCTATTAGGCTCCACCTTTAGCTCCATTTCGTCATTCAGTTCCATCTTCAATACCTAGCATAAAAAGCCAGGGTATGAATACCATGAGCGAATGACGCTCAGCAGCTAAAGCTTACCAGAAACCCTTACTTTACCAGTAATACACAATTTGATATAAGAGAGACATAACATTAAAGAACAAATAAATTGATTCAATAACAAGCACCGACGTAGTGAAAGTTACCTTGAAAAATAAAACTCTTCATTAATCATAGTACTCTACCCATCCCATTGTTCACCCTTCTTTCCAAATTATTAGCATGTTATGGTCAACACATTTTCTTTTCTCAGATTATCCCAGAGTTTCATTTTTTCTCATCATGAGTTTCAAATTCCAACCATCATAAGAATCAATTTCAATCAACACAACATTCAGTTTTCCATCATTTCAAGATTCACTTCCCCCCTTGAGAAATGTACATACAACTCATTTTTTATGATACACATACAACGCATAAGGATGTACATTCAACACATATCCTTGAGAAGTACATACAACACGTTCGCACTTAGCTTTACCCTACCTGGCCTATCTCAGAAAAAACTAAACACAATACTCAAAGTAATAAGCGGTCTCTTCTTCGGCCTCTATTTCTTCTCCTTCCTCCTCAAGTTCTATCTTCAGATTCGATCTCTTTTTCTCAATTGATCTGATGCCCAATAACAATGTGAGCAATTCTTCTTTCACTTTCTTCGTCTTCGGGGAGGAGTTAACATTGGTCGCATATCTCTTCAAAGTTTGAGTCTAGAGAGCCAATAAAATATATACTCAAGTACAATATGGCGTGGAAGATAAGTATAGATAAGATAATGCTAAACTATCCCAGTTTATGCTCTCGGAAAGTGATCTACCCAATCTACCCAAGGCCAAGGGTTTGAACCTAGAGCTTTGATACCATGTCATAACGCCCCAAATTTTGGACACGTTAATAAAACATTTTTCAAAATGATTTCATTAAATAAAAGTCAATTTCTATAGAAGCATATTTTGATTTCATTAACATAAATGAAATACATTAAACTTCAAAATAAGATAATAACTTGAAATCGAATTTCAAAAAGGGGCAGAGCAATAACTATTACAGAATCTAGGGTTTGACATCTTTTGTCCTTTATTGGGCTCCACCTTTAGCTCCATCTTGTCGTTCAGTTCCATCTTCAATACCTGACGTAAAAAGCCAGGGTATGTGTAAGGACTCATAATTTTATATAATTTTTCTAAAATTAATGTTGGGGAAGTGTGAGGAAATGAAAATAGAGTAATATAGGGTCAATGTGAAGTTAGTATTACATTTGGGTCTTTATGAGATACATTATAAACATGAGGGGTGTAAGTGTGATTTGTGGGAGTGCATATAGCTATTTATGGCTGATTTTTGGCAAACAAAACACTCTCTTCTCCTTCCCCAAAACCAACAACACTTTCTCCCTCTACTCCTCTCCCAAATTTCTTCCATCTCTCTACAAAATTCACACCTCCAAACCTCATTACTTCAATATTTACCTTCATATTTGTCATCTACATGTGATTTGGAGTCCAGGTTTCTTTGGAATTGCTTGGTGAGGTCTCACTTTGTTTAGAGTTGCAAGAACAAGCTAGGGTTTTCACTCTCTCATCCTTGGAGCTAAACCATTGAGGTAGTGAACAACATTCTACCTTCTCCAAGTGTATGTTGAATGAAT
Source organism: Vaccinium macrocarpon (assembly GCA_022606695.1). Lineage (NCBI taxonomy): Eukaryota > Viridiplantae > Streptophyta > Magnoliopsida > Ericales > Ericaceae > Vaccinium > Vaccinium macrocarpon. The sequence goes on along the minus strand of CM040177.1, from coordinate 23,730,880 downwards.
TAATGCACTACTCTTGTTATTGCTCCTAAAATTTCCATTACACTTGTTTGTCACCATGGAAGTTGAGTTTGGAGTTGATTGAGTTTGGGTTTTAAATGTTTAGTTGATCAATCCACAAATTGATTGTTGATATGTCCCTCCCTCTTGATTAGTTGTGTTTTGGAACCTCATTTTGCCTTGGATTGAAGCCCCCATCACTTGGAGCTAAGTTGTGCATTTTTCACCCCGAATCACCCGAAACCAAGTTGGATCGATCCACCTTTAAGGTTGGATTGATCCAAAACGCTCTGTTGGGGTTTTGGACCTCTATGGATCGATCCACTATTGGTTCGGATCGATCCAGAACCTTTTGTTTGCTCTCGGGATATTTTGGATCGATCCAGACCAGTTGGAACAATCTGCACCCCTTTTGGATCTATCCAAACTCCTCTTGTTCAGGCAGATTATTAACCCAACTTCACGGGCACGCCCCGCCTTCGTCTGAACTCTGATTGAGGTGATTCTTGAATTGTTGGAAAGCTCTATGAACCTACTTTCAAACCCAATTGATCTCATATTTATAGCCTTTGTATTTGGAGAGAAATGTGTTTTTTACTATCAATGTGTTGTATTTTCTTGAGATTCATGACTCCATTTTCATGTTCCATTGCCCCGAGCCCTCATTGGTCCTTTCAAAGCTTCTTGAATTGACCTCTAAGCTTTTGTAACCTATCATGGTGCATTTTATGCTTTCTCTTGGTTGTCTTGGTTTCTCACGCACTTTGACATGTGCTAACTCGGCCATTATCGACACATTTTGAGTTTTTGAACAAAGATGATTTTGTGAATGTTTTGGACACTTATGAAAGGGCATTATGGTACGTGAATTGGATTTGGGCACTAAGTTGATCTTATGAGTTGATAAATGGTAATAGAAATGGAAAATATGTGACACGGGGCCTGAAAGGGTATGCCCAGAGTGACATGGGGCCTTTAATGGTATGCCCAGAGTGACACGATGCCTATATGGCATGCCCGAAGAATAAACGAATGATTAAAAGGAATAAGATGTATATGATAAATGTAAAAGGATACTTGGGTTATTTTAGATATTTTGGGTATTTGTGAAGTATTGAGAAATGAAATGTTTGTGTAAATGATTGTATTTTGAAGGGAACAAACCCACGGCACGAAATGTAATGGTTATGAGGAAACTTATGGATATTCTGGTTTCATTAGATCTTTGAGGCACTCCTAGACACTTTGTCATCAAGTTGATTTATCTTGGTCCATCTTAGCTTACTCATTCATGTGTATCATACCTTCATGTGCATCTTTCATTCTCTATACCCTTAGTGTTGGTAGAAAGGTTTCCTACGAGCTAGTGAGCTCACCCTATCTTTTCTAGGTACACGGCATGGAGCATGAGATTAGATGCTTGGAGTGTGAACCCATGCCATAAAGATTTTATGATCATGAAGTTATTTTCTCATCTTCATACTTAATACATTTTTAGAAGATGATTCTGTAACTTTAATATCTCCAAGCTTTTGACTATTTCAACTTATGTAACAACTTTAAAACGTTTGTTATTTTTGCATGGGTACGGGTACCCTTGAACAGAAGCTTATTGTCTTTGACTTTAACTTTCTATGGAAAATTGTTTGACTTTGATCGATCCTACGTATATTTTATTTGTATTTTGGCTTATTGAAACTGAGGGCGTGACAGTACGAATACCATGAGCGAATGACGCAACTAAAGCCTACTCAAAACCCTTACTTTACAAGTAATACACAGTTTGATATAAGAGAGACATAACATTAAGGAACAAATAAATTGATTCAATAACAAGAACCAACATAGTGAAAGCTACCTCGAAAAATAAAACTCTCCATTAATCATAGTACTCTACCCATCCCATTGTTCACCCTTCTTTCCAAATTATTAACATGTTATGGTCGACACATTTTCTTTTCTCAGATTATCACGGAGTTTCATTTTCGCTCATCACATGTTTTATTAACGTGTCCGAAATTCGGGGCGTTACATTTTATTTGTTTATTGTCAATCCAGTGGATTGACAATACAAGGACATGTTGAGCGACATCCGATCAACATGACTTTTGGCACAATTATTAATTAGTTAAAATTTTTGTCAAACTCGAAAAAATTAAATGACTTCGATCATGGGGGTTAATTTGTCTGGAAAAAACCAACAAACTACCTAATTGCACCCTCCAATCCTTTTTTTGTGTGGCCATTTGTTAATCTTAATCTACTCTATCATAGGGGACTGGGGGAGGGGGAGGGATGCTTACGGATACCGAACCATGCCCATGTGCATGGGACTACAAGGGAGGCACCAACCGCACTCCACTCCATTTGCACCCTCTGATCCATTTGAGGAACCGAAAAGAATCCAACTCCTAATGGTTAATTTTTCAACATAATAATATTGAGGAGGATTATCCACCATCTTGAATCAAAATTACAACGAGCAATCTGGTTATTATTGACCGATCCCGTGAGCAACCAGATATCCAAATTGTCGATCTTATATGGCTCCATTGAATTTTTTCAACATAATAATTACTTGACGAAAATTAATTCATCTTAAAGAAGAAATAAAATTTCATATAGGCGTCGTTCATTTCTTCTAAGACAATAGTCATTCAACCAAGAAGTGTTATTGTGTCAGATGTTCAACGAACTTAATTATTTGCATGAATCTTCTTTCAACAAATCTTATTAATATGTAGTAAATTTAAGTCATGCTTGGCATTTTTTTATCGGATGGAGCTAGGGATGCTGAATTAATGATTGGAGCTGCCGCTTGGGTTAGAAAAATGGGTCAAGGCATGGAGGCGTGTCCAACAGGTCAGGGAGCTTCAAGCTAATTCTACAGATATTGGTGGAAGTTGGCTAGAGCTGGTATGCTGGCTCTGCAATGGGCCAATGGCAAGGAAACCATGGAAATCTGAATCTACACTAATAGCTTGGAGTTTGTTAAACGTCTCGTCAATCCAAGTGTTGCATCATCTTTGCTACAGTCTGCTCTTTTGGATTTTTGTCCTTTATGTTCGAGTTCATTGTTTGATCAGGATGGGTGCAAAATAAGCTCACAATAATCAAGCTGTAGATACTTTGAGCTTAAAAACAAGGGCTTCTTACTTGCCAGCCCTATTTTATCAAGAGTTTTCCTTCCAAGCCCTCTTCATGTCAAACAAAATTCCTCTTAAACCCATTTTCACGCAACGAGTTAATAACTACAGCTAGGTGTCGTCGCATCAAGTGAAGAGGCATCAGGCGTGTAGGCAGGAGTACTAGCGTAAGTGATGTCCCTCTCTCTCTCTCTCTCTCTCTCTTCTAACTTTTCAGTGCAGGTGATATCCACACCCCTTTCTCTCTCTCTCTCTCTCTCTCTCTCATATTACATTTTAAAATAAAATAACTTTATTATACATGATTATTTTTTTCAAAAATTATATATTTGGAATCTACTTGATGAGATCTTTCAAATAATATCCCATTTGAATATGAAATTTTGTACATGTAAAAAAAGGTTGTTTGATACCCATTAATTAATACTAATTTACACCCTTTCTAAACAATTTACACCCTCCAAAATACAAGAATTCATAGACTTTAAATGTAGAATTCACACACATCACAACTCAGTCTTCAAAATACACAATTCACACCCCAAAAAAAAAGAATTCACACCCTTTAATGCAGAATTCACACCACTTCTAAATAATTCACAACCCGCAAATGCACACAATTCACACCCATGCAACAATTCACACGACCAAAATAACTTACAATTCACACCCCTTGTAACAATTCACACCCTCAATAACACACAATTAACTCCCCAACAACAATTCACACCATTAATAGCACACTTTCTTTTTGGGTGTGAATTTTGTATATTAGAGAGTGACTTATGATGTGTGAATTCTACAATTTAGGTATGTGAATTGTGTTTTTTGCAGAGTAAGTTATGATATGTGAATTTTGCATTTGAAAGATGTGAGTTCTTTTATTTTGGGGGATGTGGATTATTTAGAAAGGGTATGAATTCTTAATGAACGGGTATAAAAAAAACTTTGTTTACATGTATACAATTTCATATTCACAATGGATTTTGTTAGAAAGATCTCAACCAGTAGATTTCAAATATATAATTTTTTTAAAAAATAAATGTGTGTAATAAAAGTTATTTTATTTTAAATCTAAAATTAAAAAGGGGGGAGAGAGACAGAGAGAGTGATAAATTAAGTCAATTCGTGTCAGAAAAAGTGGCACTATGCCGTGTAGTGTAGAGAGAGAGAGAGAATTAGAAAAGTAGAAGTGTTGAGACTGTGGAGTGACAGCGGCATCATGTTGGAAATAAGAAAAACTCTATCACGCGCGCACAGGGCCTATTCGAAAGGGAAATACAAAGATGGGCTAGCATAGGATAAATCAAAAAAAGCGGGACCGGCCTGGAACTTTATATGTTTAGAAAGAAACCAACTGTGAAATATGAACAGTTTGGTCTCATGAAATAAGTGGGGGCCAAAGGCCCATATTATTTAGGCTTGTCTAAGGGTAGACGCCAAACTCATGATTTATTTATAGCATATATTCCCTCTGTCTCATTTTGACAATCTCCTATAAAAAAAAATTGGTGCAAAAAAATTTAAAAAATTATGAATAGAGGTACTTTATTTTTATCCAAAAATTGCACACCTTTTCTTAAGGGACTATCAAAATAAGACGGAGGAGTACATTACAATACTAAACGAAAGGAGATCTAATTCAATATTTATAAGGAAAAAGTGGTATCTCATGTTACTTGGGGTAAAGAGAGAGTGAGAGAAAAAGAGGGGAGTTAAAAAATAATGGGAACACAAAAAAGAAAAGGAAATTGATATTGGCACCCCCCCATTTAAGTGAAGTTTCTAAACTACCCTTGCACTTTATAATTGCATTTATCTTTTGCTATCAAAATGACCAAATTAACCCTTTTATTAATGCAACGGACAAAGAAGGAAAAATTGGAATTTGCAAATTTAGTGTTTAACTTGGGTTATGTTTGATCAAATAACCAAAAAATTGGAATTTGCAGATTTAGTGAAGTGAAGTTTACTTTCATAGTTGTTGGTTATGTTTGATCAAATAACCAAAAAAATTATGTTGTGCGCTGTTTAATTGATCAAAAAAATTAATCTGGACTCTTCCTGATCAAAAAAAACATATTCAGACTCTACTGGTTATGTTTGTTTGAAGTATATTTGAATCTGCTTGTTTTGGTCTTTTTCTTGAGTAATTTTTTTTTTTTTTTGCCCTTTTGGAGCTCAAAATGACGTTTTGGGCAATTTTTAGGGTGATTTCCTGGGGCTGATTTCCAGCACCCTCGGATCCAGTGTTTTATGTGAATGGTCCCATCTGCTGGTATATGTAGACATCAAATTTGCGTTAAGTTGTTTGATTTGCGTTAAGTTATTTGATTAGTGGAGTTCCCTCATTAGTAAAATAAAAGGGTTATTTTGGTCATTTTGATAGCAAGGGATAAATGTAATTATAAAATAGAAGGTTAGTTTAAGAACTTCACCTAATAGGGACAAAAAATGGAGTGTCAATATCAAAATGGGGAGCGCCAATATCAATTCCCAAAAGAAAATTATATGTTGTGGTTGTGCTCCACCATTTCGCATGAGAGAGAGTGTGTTAAAAAGGGTGGGACTACAAGCAAAAAAAAAAAAAAAGATTACAAGATTTGGTGAACCATTTGGGCATGAGAGAAAGAGAGTGCCCGCCCATGTGCTTATCTACCTTTTTGATCTCTATAAATTAAAAGAAGTTTTGTCCCTAGTTCAAGTTTATCGTTTCCATGTCACCCTCACTGTTACCCCACTAAAAGAAGGAGCTAATGTGTTACATTTTTTTACCCCGTTTTTTCCTCCAAATCCACACACCCTAAAACATAACTGGTCCACTAAATTCTCAAACCCTAAAAACAATCACAGATTTCATCATCATACAAGACAAAATATTTTCACAATTTACCTCCTTGCACATGCACAAGATACTTTACATCAATACCCACAAACTTCAAAAAAATCACTCAATGAATTTTCACTCAAACGATACAACTCTCTCTCCTCCTTTGGGTTCCCACTAAACCTCCTCTCTCTCTAGTAAGTAATTCCAAACCCATTTCCTCTCCTTTGTTAACTCTACACCCATTGGGCATGTACGTAATCGTAAATGAGCATTAATTCGATTCGTTCCCTATTGAAGCTGGCCCATACTCGAAATCACTGCCATGAACTCTCTCTCTCTCTCTCTCTCTCTCTCTCTCTCTCTCTCTCTCTCTCTCTCAAACCTTGCTTTGAATCATGGCTCAAGCATTTCACAGTGATTTCCATTTACATTTCCATTGGGAAGCTTTCCTCTGTACACCCGACTAAACCCTCCTGCTCCGAGTAGCTCATTGCTCAAAAACCCATTTGTTTCAATGTTTAATTAATTCCTTACGAGGATTTGTGGGGCCAGTTTTCCATCTCCCAATCTTCAATTTCATCTTCTTCTTCTGTTGGTTTCGAATTAACCATTGCAGAAAAAATACGATTTCGAAAATTATTTCAGATCTATTTCTTACATATGCATAAATTTTCATGAGGAAGGGTTAGGATTTTACCTTTCAAGTTCAAAGAACTAAAATCCTACTTTGGATTAGGAATATGTTGAATCCTTCTGTCTCCTTGCACACTAAAGATCTTCAATCCTATAACCTAATAGAGAACAATAGCCAAAGGGTTTGTGAGAACCCTAGAATTCTTCCTCCCTCTTTCTACTCTCAACTCTCTCTATTTTTTTAGTTTAAAAGTTGCATACTTGTTGTGTATCTTTCCAAAAGAGATAGAGAGTACATATAGGAGAGAATTACTTAGCCAACAATTCAACTTTAAATAAATTGAATATTATCTCTAATAATTGGGCTAGGATTGGGACCCATAGGCTTCTTGATTACTAGCTAAAATTGGGCTTACCCTCTCTCATATCTATGAGTGGTGGCCCAATTAAACCATAATTACTTCCACTATAATTATGGCTGAACTTTAGGCCTTAAGAATTAATATATTAATACCCTTTAAATGCGAGTACCATAATATGGAACCCTTTCACCAAGCAACGTCCATAGGCAACAATTGGTCATAAATAAATACTGTCAAACCAAAGCATTCTTATATTTTAATTCCATTGAATAATAGTTCACTTATTTTTAGTCTAGAAAAACATTTTAATGAAGTTTTCAAAATGAATAGTACTCCCTCCTCCGTTCCATTTTGCTTGCCCCTTTTGGGGAATCCAACTTATTAACGACTCGACATCATTGCATTTATTTTACACTGACTTTCCCATTTTGCCCTCACTTTATAACCACGGGTCAGACTACACTTCCCCTCTCACTTTTCAATTTGAGAGACAATATCTCCACCAAATCTGGTGCCATAATCCAAACCAAAAAATTTAGTGTCAAATTTTTCTCCCCAATTTAGGGAACCACTTTTGGGAGGATATTAACCTGCTTAAAATGGAATTGATGAAAAATGAGGAGGGAAGGATATCTACACCAAAAATTGGAGTAGGAAATTTCTCTTTCAATTTGAGAGAATCTCTCCAAATCTGGCGTCATAATCCAAACAAAAAAATTGATTCTCAAAATTTTTCCCCAGTTTAGGGAATTACTTTTGGGAGGTTATTTACCCACCTAAAAAGGAATTGAACAAAATTAAGGAGGGAAGGATATCTACATACAAATTTGGAGGAAATTTCTCCAAAATGCCTTGGTGGCAATTTCAATTTTACCAAAACTAAAAGGTGGACTACTTTATTTTTTGGACTTACACCTGTATGCATATTTGGGAATCCTACTTTTTCTCTACCAGTCTCCTCACTCCTCCCTTTCTACTCTTCTTCTCTTCTTAACCAAATGGACTCTTTTTACAAAAATTCCTCCACGGGAGGATTAGAAGAAACCTCACCAATCAACAACGCCAATCCATTTTTGAGACAATGTTGGTACAAACTATAGGTGGAAAGTTAAAAATAGGAACTATGAAGGAGATTGCAACTAAGTTCTCCGTACATCGAAAAACCATTCTAGAGAATTTGGAAACGAGCAAAATCTTGTTTTGTCAACGGAGCGGTGGTTGACGTAACTTCCAAACTGCCAACACTTGTTGGTCGCAAGTGAGTGCAAATTGACCTCCAAAGGATTTCTGAAAATGAACTTTGCCTCCGAACTAATCTTCGGTCTCTGTCAAAAGCGTTGAAGGTGCCAACAACGACACTTCACAGACGACTCAAAGAAGGTGCGATAAGGTCACATACAAGCACAGTGAAGCCAAACCTATCTGAAGATGCCAAAAAGGCTTGGATTCGATTTTGTTTGTCGATGCTTGACCATCAAGTCTTGAAAATCAACCAGTTTTCAAAGATATGTACAACTATGTATCTATTAATGAAAAATGGTTCTTTATGACAAAAGAATCTGAATAATTTTATCTTCCCAGAAGAACCAAAGCCATTGCGCACTTGCAAAAGCAAAAGGTTTATCACCAAAGTTATGTTTCTAGTTGCAGTCGCTCGACCAAGGTTTGATTCTACCGAAGCTGAAACTTTTTTGGGCAAGATTGGAATTTTTCCCTTCGCATACAAAGAACCTACAGAACGTAACAGTAAGAAACAGGCAGCGGATACATGCCGTGACCAAGGATATCACTCGTTCTTGTTTGATTGAGAAAAGTTTACCAGCTATCCAAGCTAAATGGCCGCGTTGCAATGAAACAGAGACTATATACATTCAACAAGATAATGCCAAGCCACAAATTGATGGACTCAACGCCCAGTTTGTTGAGGTTGCCTTTGAGGGTGGATTCAATATTCGCCTCTCATTTCAACCTCATAGCAGTCCGATATGAATGTGTTTGACCTTGGATTTTTTCAAGCAATTCAATCTTTGCAACATCAAGAAGCACCGGCAACAATTGATGAACTTGTTAATGTAAGGGAGAAATCTTTTGAAGAACTGTCATCACAAAGTCTCAACCAAGTCTTTTTGTCATTGCAAACTTGTATGGTTGAAGTGATGAAGAATTTTGGGGGGAATAATTATAAACTGCCAGACATGGGGAAAAGCAGATTATTGAGAAATGGCAATCTTCCAATTCAGCGTCAATGTGAAAGGGATATCATAAAGAAGTCTACTGAGTTTTTTTCTTCTCTCTCTCTCTCTCTCTCTCTCTCAATCCTCACCAGGAACCTTTTCAATTTGGAATATTATTCATTTTGGAGTCTGCTGCATATGGAAGGAATTTTTTTTGAAGTAAAGCACTTGTCATTTTGGTTAAGGCTAAAGATAAAACAGATAGGCCCTGTTTTTTGGTTGATGCACTTGTAATTATGGCTGAAGTGGTGCACTTTTTTGTTGTTGATGATGGGAAAATTTTCAACGGACTATTGGTAATTGGGACGCCTGGAAATTAAGCCAATGAAATTTTATGCTTTTTTTTTTCCTTTTCTACGGTTGCTTGAAACATTTGAGTACAACAACTGCAGTACTAAAGAAAGGGTAAAACAGGTATGTAGCTAAACTTTTCTGGAAAGTGAACATTCATTTTCGAACATCCCAAAATGGAAAAAGGGACTAAGAATTTGGAACGGATGGAGTACTAGATTCTAAAGACTAATCCAGTGATCTAACTTAAGGAGACATTGTATTTTATAATAAAATAGAGAGGGAATTTCATCTTCAAAATAATATTCTCACAATCCTAACATAAAATCACCCAATTCACTGAGTTTTTGATCAAGTAAGAGCTCACTCGTTGGTGAGTCAAAATGACATATAGGATAACTGTGTGCATCTATTATGGTGAGAACACACATAGCTATTGCACACAAAGCACATGAACAACTCACAAATACGCTCGTTTTTTGTGCCCCTTCTCTTTCTACTTCTAGAAAAATTACAGTTGTCCCTCATCTTCTACACTTTATGGTTTCTGTCACTTTGGGGAGGGGGGGCTCCTCCCTCCTCCTCCCAGGCTGCTCCCTCCTCTTCCTCTCATCCCATCTATTCTCTCTCTTCTCTTGCCTTTTCCTTCATCTTCTTTCCCATTTTCAGCCATTCCACCTTCTATAATACAAATCTAATAGGCAACTAATAAACACACAAATATGTAAATATTAGTGGGCTTAAATCCTCAAGTTTGATCTTATTATTATGTTTATTATTAATTTTTATAAGATATTGAGTGTTTTAGGAAAAAAAGGGATAAATATGGTGCATCCGATGTTGTGAAGAATGTAACGCGCCACGCTGGATAATTTTCCAACCCACCTTGGCAATAAATGCATGAAGGAAAATTGCAAAAATGGAAAAGAAAGTCAGAAGAGTGGATGGCAAGAAGTTAATAGGGCGGCTGGGAAATCAATAAATGAAGTTTTAATTGTGCAATCCGGATGATATCTTGTTTTGCCCCCACGAAACACGTGTCAAGCACAAAAATTACAAGAGCTATACCGTTTTATTCCCGGTATTAAAACAAGAAATTTGATTGTTCCGGCGCTCGAATCGGACACCGTTTTGAACATCAATCGAGAGCGTCGCGAACCCAGTTAATGCAAGTCTGACACCTAATCCTAGAGCTGAAATGTCAAAGTGCCACAAAGCCAAAGCCTGCCATGGCTTCTTTTTCATCAATTTCTATATTTGGCCAAGGGATTTGCTTATAAATAGGAGTGCACCAGGAGAATTGAAAAATACTAATTCCCCTTTTCCTTTGTTAAATTTCTCCAGCCTAGAATTCAAGAGCAAATTCCTCCCCTTAGTTTCTCTGAAATCTTTTTGGAAGTTAGTTTATATTTTTGTTGTTTGTTGTTTATTTTCCACGAAAGTTGTAATATTTATTGTAATCTGAAAACATCTACTTTTGTAATCTCAATTTCTAGTTTGTTTCAATTTCCTCATCTTTTCAATACTTAGTTAATTTCTGTTAAAACAAAAGATTGAGGTTTGGTTGTGAGTATGCGCAAACTACTCAGCTGTTTCTCACACAAAACTCAAATCTAAGTTTAGTCTTACTTGTGGATTCCTTTGAGATTGAAAGGAGGACACCTTTGGTCTACCCTCCTGTACACATCTCATCGGTACATTCTTAAGACCGATCTTTTTAATCACTTTAATAAGCCGTAATGTTTAGTGTAAATTTTAGCTTTTCCTTGGCGAGTTCTTTGTCAATGGAGGAGTAGTCATAGACTCGGCCTAGGGTGATCACCACCCAAGTGGCCTAAGTGGATTCGTGATTCTCACACATGTGCTAACAAAGTTTGTTTGTGATTAATCCGGGCTCGTAGCTATTGATTTAAAACTCAAGGTTGTTAAGTTTTTAATTTTGTGTCGACAATAAAATTGGCATGCATAATTCTTAAATCGATGTCATTTTGAGGGTTTAACAAATTTTCGATCGGGCCTTGATTAAATCAAACACCGGAAAAAATAAAATTTTATTAAATCATCTTCCGAGAGAGCGCATAAATACCGTGTGGCTCAATCATGTTAAATTGTGAGAATCATGGATCTATTTAGGTTATAGGTGATGTGAACCTTGGCCCTAGCCTTTTAATTTAATTTAATTTTAATCAAAGTCAAAGTTTCAATTTTAATTTGGCAATTTCCAGTTTTAAAATTCACAAAAAAAAAGAAACAAAAGGGTTGGCTATCTACAGCTACAAAACACTATTTAAGATCGATAGGCCACTTCACTCAAAATAACCGTTCTCTGTGGATTCGACTCGGTCTTACCGGTTATTATGCTACTGCTGACCTAGCCCTATCCTTGGGGCGAACACCACGACGAAACAATCCAAGGTCGCAAGTAGCAACAGATGGGCGACAGACGACGACTTCAATGTAGCGAGCATCATTGGCGTCATGGCCCTCACATCCGGATGTCAGTAGGGTTGCTCTACCATTTGATGAGCGGCCCTGTGGGGGACTCGTGGTCATCAAAGAGGGCTATGTCCTTTATTGGATGTTTGGTGAGGCTTCTCATTTTCTTGTCTTCTCCTTCTCCAATCTTTTTTTTTTCCGACCACTTGGCCTTATTTCTTTGTGGGTTTGTTGCTCTCCCCTGCCATGGTGTGGACGGCCCACGGAGGTTGCGTCGCGTCGCGCACGAAAAAGATTGTGATTTGTTAGAGTCACCACCCGGATTTGAGGTCCGAACCCGAGAAACCAATAAAATATGACTCGTTTGCCCATTTGAAAAAGATTTCACTGATCATGGCGGAACCAAAGATTTCTCGGATTCGGGGGTTTGGTTACGAGAGGGGAAGGGTTTTACGACACCCCTCTCGCCCGGTCCGTGAACCGGTCTCTACTCAATATTTCATGGGATTTTGAAAATGTTTGAAACTTGATTTAATCACAAAAATGGGGAATTGGGGATGGGAATTACATTAACAATAAGAAAATACAATCATGCAAATTTAATGTGGATGCTTGTGCGCGTGATTTACATGGTGATGATAACAATAAAGAATTATTACAACGAATATTTACAAAGATGAACAACAATAAAAAAAAAAAAACTGGGCAAATAATTCAAAGAACCACTAGCTTAAAGTTTAATAATCTAGTCTACAATCTGGATTCCAACATAGGGGTTGAGCGCTCAACAGTAATACCTTGAGCGCTTAACCTCTCAGAATTGGCTTGGAAGGCCAAGTCCATTTCAAATTACGTGATTTTTAGCTTTTCCACCACTTCTTTAGTCATTATTTGTAAGATCGAACATCAACAAAGTGTTTTTCATGGAAAAGCATATGAGAATGAACAGATTGATCTCATAAATAATGATAAAAGAGGAAAATTACGGTATTTTAACAAAGAAAATACTTTGAAAAGAAGGAATCCAGACTGTAATCACAACAATAAAACCACACACACACTCAAACTTGAATAAACCATGATCCATCATCAAAATATCCAAGAACCAACAATCTGCTCAAGAACAGCTTGAGCGCTCAAGTGGATGGCTTTGAGCGCTCAAGCCATTAAGTGATCTTCTAGTTTTCATCAATAAAAGGGGTTTTGGATAATTCTCAGGACCATAAATGCATTATATGAGAGTGAAAGAGGTACCAAAGACACTGTTTTATACCCGTACACAAGATTTTTAGCGACTTTGGAATTTGATTGTCATAAAATATCTAATTTAAGCTCATGCAAATGGTTTTGAAGTAAAAACATGAACTTTCTGAGAACTAAAAGACCACAGCTAACTATTAAAAGACAATCAATACCAACAGCAAACTCGAAACTTGATACAACAGAAAACTGTACAGGATTGAGCTTGAGCGCTCAAGGCTATGGGCTTGAGCGCTCAACCCCAATTTCACCTGCAAATTTTAATAATGTCTTTGAACAACTTTCTGACCTTCGTGAGTTCAATTAAAGTATAAAGAACTTAATTGAACTCACTGGTCACCCTCAGATGAACCAAAACAGTGAAAATCACTTGTTAAACTACCTTTTACACTTGATTGAAGGCTTGAACTTGATTGTGGGTTGAAGGATGAGCAATTGTGGGTGTTTCTGACCAATTTTATGGATGGATGATCGGGATTATGAAGCTAATTGATGAATATCAGTTGAATTTTGGGTTTAGCAAATGGTTTTTGGTGAGTGGTTTTGATGAGAAAAGTGGTTTTGTAGAGAGAGAGAGGGGAAGGACGATTACTGGGAGTGTAGTGCACTGGGGTATGAAAATGGTGAACCTAAAACTAAGGGGTAGTGGGCTGTTTATATAGAGTGAGTGGAGGGAAAGAGAGAAGAGAGAGAGAGAGAGTGGGTTTGTATTTTAGGTGTAGTTTTAGGTGTAGAAAATAGCAATGTAGGGTGTATTATACGTGAACAATACGTATGGAAGTGGTTAGACGCTCCCCCCTGCATGAGATCTCATGATTAGATACTCTGCAGATTCGGTATTTGAGTTGGGCCAAAGCCGTGGGCTTGAGCGCTCAAGGTGCCTCTCAAGGATTGAGCGCTCAAGGCCTCAAACTTGAGCGCTCAAGGCTCTTGGTGGCAAGTTGCTGATTTGGTTTGGTTTTAACAAAGCTTGGTTTTTCTTGGGTTATTTGGAGGTGTTTGGTTGATTTTGATCACATTCAAGCTATCTTCACAAGTTTCGGGCAGTTATGATTGGTTCGTTCTCATCATTGGGAATGCTCGAGCGTATCCTAGGTTCAAAATCGGGGTGTCTACAATTGCCCCTCTTGGACGGTACTCGATGCCATTGTTTTGACATGAGTGACGTCCAAGGCATAGACAAGCCAACTCGTTCCCCCATGATACACCTCGAGCTGCAAAAGGAAACTTTTTAAATGCCAATTGGTCGTGCTCCACGAGCTGCCTACGTACCCCATTGCAGGGATCAGACCGGCATAGTTCCTCGGGGCAATCGAAAATACTTTAATCAATGAATAAACATAAACGGGTTTAAAACCCTCAAAGATAATAATTTGAACGGGCATGAATCCCTCGAAATGATGATTTAAACGGGCACGAAACCCTTGAAATGATTTAAACGAGCGCGAAACCCTCAAAATGATGATTTAAACGGGTGCATGACCCTTAAAAATGGTGATTTAAACGAGCTCAAGGCTCTCAAACTGGATGATTTAAACGGGCGCATGACCCTCAAGGGATGATTTAAACGGGTGCATGACCCTTAAAAATGGTGATTTAAACGAGCTCAAGGCTCTCAAACTGGATGATTTAAATGGGCGCATGACCCTCAAGGGATGATTTAAACGGGTGCATTCCCCTCAAAAGTGATGATTTGAACGGATTCAAAAACACCCCCCAAAAAAATGATGATTCAAACGGGTTCAAAACCCTCAAGGGATGATTTTAAACGGGTGCATGCCCCTCGAAAGTGATGATTTAAACGGGTTCAAAAACCCTCAAAAGATGATGATTTAAACGGGTTCAAAAGCCTCAAGGGATGATTTTAAACGGGTGCATGCCCCTCGAAAGTGATGATTTAAATGGGTTCAAAAACCCTCAAAAGATGATGATTTAAACGGGTTCAAAACCCTCAAAAGACTTCATAGATACACTAACGCGAAATAAATAATGATTTAAATGGACACGTGGCTTTTAAACCGAAGTCAAAATGTTTCATGTATACGCTAACTTGAACATGATTCCTTAACACTTCTCAATTGATAAACATGGTTTAGTACGACCAACTACTAAGATTAGACCCTCGAACCCACATACATTCAAATAACAGGGACTAAGGAATCCAAAACATACTTAGAAATGCCCAAAATGCCCTTGAAAAGCTTGCAGAGGAAGCCTGGAATTTATGCCAGGATTGGATTTGAGCGCTTAAGGTAATCTACTTGAGCGCTCAATTCACATTGAGCGCTCAACTTCAAAGCATTGAGCGCTCAACTCCAAGGTTGAGCCTTCAGCGCTCAAAGGGACCAACTTAAGCGCTTGAACCTCTGAACGGGGACGACGGTTCAGAACCCCAACGTTCGATTTAACTCTGATTTACATCGATTAAACCCTCATAACGTTCGAAAACTTCCCGAAAACAAATTCTCACACCTCTCTTGCGATTTCAATCAAAACCCTCTCATTCCTCACTCGAATCTCTTGCGAAATCAGAAATCCCCAAATCCTAGGGTTTTTCCGCACGGTTCTCGTTTTGATTTCAGTCCATTTAAAGCTCGATTCTCAGTTCAAATCATTTCCCATGGAGAATCCCGATTCGCTACGATCTCCGGTGACTTCACCGACGGCGATGGATGATCACGGTGGTGTTGAGGTTCTGCCACCATCGAGCTTGAGCGCTCAAGGTGGTGATACGGTGGTGGAGGGGCCATCAGAAGAGCAGACAGCGGAGGGGAAAGAGAGAGACAGAGAAGAAGAGAAGGAAGAGGGGGCGGTAGGTGCTACTGGTGATGGGTTAGGGGTGATTATGGGTGGTGAAGGTGGTGATCCGACGGTTTTGGGTGGTGATGATGATCCAACCGCCGAGACGGTGGTGGCTAGTGGTGATGTTGGCGGGGCTGGTGTGATAGATTGCAGTGGGGGTGGTTTAGGTGGTGTTGATGACACAATGGTGTCGGAGAGGGTAGGAGAGAGAGATAGGGAGAGAGGTGAGGAGAGGGATGAGGAGATGACGGAGGTCCACGAGATAGATAGTGATGGCTCTAGTGACAGTGAGGAGACGGTCGAGGAGAGGAGGACTGACAGTGGCAGTGGCGGAGATAGGATGGAGGGTATGAGCGGAGTGGCTTGGGCTAGGGCACCCCACTGGAGGATTGAGGTGAGGCCCAGCCAGCAGCCTGTCAGGGGAGATAAGGGGAAGGCGGTGGTGATCGGTGATCAGGGGTTGTCGGTACAGGGGCTGACAGGGATTTCTCGGGAGGATTTCCTTGAGCACGCACCACAGGAGGTAGTGATGGCGGCTGCAGCAGACGCCCCAGGGATCCTAGATTTGGCGAGGGAGGCCATCATTGAAAGCAGAGAGAGGGAGGCAGCGCTGTTGCGAGGGGCGGCGGACGAGGATGCAGCAGCGAGAGTTTTCTAGGAGGAGTTTGAGACTGAGGAGGCCGCAGAGGAGGCTAGGGCACAGGCTGAGGAGGAGGAGAGAGGTGGCCGCCACAGGGATGGCGGTGGTCAGCCGCGAGAGGCGGGGCCGAGGAGGACGAGGCCAGTCTTTGATGCGGCGACTTACGCCCCACCAGTGCACCTCTTTGTGCCATCTGGTTCAGAGGACTATACTCCTAGCCGGGAGTTATATTTCGGAGAGGAGGTGCTACTGGACCCCGAGGTCCACCTCTCGACTGACTGCCTGATGGTATGCTCACTTGTTCATTTTTAGTAGTTAGAAACTTTAAATTGCATTGAATAATTGAATTACTGCTTAATTGTTAACTGTACTGTTGATTTTGATTGACTGACATTGTGAATTATTTGCTTGTTTATTGATCCAATGCAGAGAAACTTACGCTTGAAGGCTCATGGAGGCATGGGCTCCAGTTGGGAGATTTACCAGCGGTTGCATGCCTCTGTGAGGGCTCTGGTGGATCAGGCAGGGTTTGGGATGTTCACAGCATGATCACGCCGTGGTGACAGCACTGGCGGAGAGGTGGAGGGACTCTACGAGTTCTTTCCACCTCAGCTTCGGGGAGGTGACGCTGACGCCGCTAGATTTCGCCGCGATCACGGGACTAAGGGTAGGAGGAGACCCGATCCCGTTCGACTCTGGGATAGGCCGGGATGAGGCCGCACTGAGATGGTTCTTGGGCTTCGTGCCCCACAGAGAGGGAGAGACTGCCACATATGGCCAGTTCAAGACGGGCGGTGCGGGGAGCCGGCTGGACGCAGGCGGATGCGCAGCACGGAGAGCGAGGTGCTATCTGTTGTACTTGTTTGGGGCTTCTCTGTACCCGAACAGGCGCAACAGGGTACACCTCTCGTACCTCGGAGGCCTGAGAGATCTCACCACTGCGGCGAGGTATGACTGGGGTGGTGCAGCTCTCGGCACCTGCTACGCGTTCATGAATGCCGTCTCCAAGCGGAAGGGGACTGGCATCTCAGGACTATGGAGCATCTGGGAGGTAAATTTTATTACTTGCTCAAAATTCCTTTGCATGCATTTTATTATCTGTACAAATATTTACTTTGACTGACTGATTTGTTGTTTATCGTGCAGCTCTGGGCATACGAGGTGTTGGAGTTGCATCCCCTTGAGACGCGCCATCCGGATCCGGATGTCATTCCTCGAGCACTGTGCTGGGGGGAGGGCTCCCGCTACGGTGGTGACGCGTGTGGGAACCTCCAGGTTTTCCGCGTTTCACTCGACAGACTCCCAGCTTCCCTGGTAAGTATCAAATCCTCACATGCATTCAACTCACTTTCACTATGTTTATCATCCAGCATTTGCTGACACTTGTTTGAACGTTCTTGCAGGTCCGCTGGTATGTATGGGATGGCATTGATGATCCCTACTTGGCCGGAGTAGAGAGATCACGAGGGGGAGGGTCCTATTGGAGTGCCAGTACGGCTGGTTCTGGTACCTTGGCGGCCAGTGGTATCGCGCCACGATACGAAAGCCGATGGGCCACAAAAGCCGTGGTGCCTTCTCCTCAAGGCCGATGACATCTCATTATACCGGGCGTAGATTGAGCGCCACGACGCTTCGACTAGACCTCACAAGACTTACGGGCCAAATTTCAGCTATGTGGAGTATCGTAAGAGGTATCCGGCCGCCCACCGGTGAGCCGCTGAAGTGGAGAGGCGATGGAGACAGTAGAAGACCGAGGGCTCATGCTTTCGCTGGAGGAGTCAGCAGGTGGCGGGACGGGGATGCCGCCCCTCACCCCTCGAGACGGTGGGCAGCTCGGCAGGGTGGGTAATGCGTGTTACCACCGCTGGAGGAGAGACAGGAGATTTAGACATTCCGAGGCCACCGACCGGCTTTCCTCCGCTCCGAGCACCAGTAAGAATCCTTTCATTTATCAACTTTGCATGCTTCTTGTTATGAATACTGATACGAACTTTTACTTTTTGCAGGTTCCACAGAGGCGCCTGGCGATTCAATGAGAGCATCGCAGGACTTCGTGTCCCGACAGCGCCCTCATTGGCGGGGAGGTCTCCATCCGCCCGGAAGGGCGAGCGGCACCCTCCGCCGCTCTGGACCTTCTCTTCGAAGGATTTACACCGGTATCTTCGTTTATTTATTTGCACCTTCAATTCCCTTGACTATTTGCATCTTGACTCCGTTTCTTGTTTGCTTGTCGAAATGCGGCCGCTGTGGTCGAAGAGACCATGATGGTGCCGGCAGTCCCCGAGACATGGCCCATCGCGGTTAGGACCTTCGGGCAGGGGTGGACTTGAGGTGGAGAGACCCGAGATCGAATTCGCGTAGGGTGGTAGTCCGAGGGTAGTCCCGGCGGTATTAGTATTAAGGGGTAGTTGAGGCGGCAGCTTCGGCGGGGCATGGGGCGAGACATGGATCTTTGAGGACTAGTACATAGTAGGCATAGAGTAGTTAGAGTTTTACTTTTTTGCTTTTTAGTTTTTTTTTTATTGGGCTGTGTGCCCCCGGGAGATAGGTGGATTGGGCTGCGTGCGGTTGTAGATTTTTCTTATTGGGGTCATGTGCCTTGGCGGTTGATGATGATGACTTTTATTATGGATTACATCAGATTGTATACAAGACTTGCACTTTCGTTGTTCATTACATTACTTTCTGTTTTTTATGCACAAACGAACAAACTTGTTGTAAAATGTACCCTATTTATTCACAATAACTTGAATCCAAATGTTAAATGCAAAGTTTAAAACTTGACTTCAAAAATAAGCTCACATGCTCGTGGATTTGAACGAAACATGATCATATGAATTTATGTACAAGCAAGAGACATATTTACGTTCTTCACGACTTGACACAATCTATGTATATGTGCAATTGATGATCATCCACACAAAATGACCTTAGAACAGAATTTGGTGTTCCTAAGGCTTATTTGAAAATGAAATATTTCTGTGAGCCTGTTTAAACACGATGAACTGCCATGCCATTGCTTTGACCGAGTCATAAATGACGGAAATGCCCCTGCGACAGTCTCAATCTGGCAAGAAGTGCCATGGAATTATTTTTGACATGGTGACAGCCGCTATTCCATTGCTTGAACGAGCCATCGGAGTTCCAACCCCATGTATCTTTGAAGAACCGCCCTGAGAACCATCCCGTCAAGTCACAAGTACTCTTTGACATGTATCTTGACGATTGGATGTAGCTTACAATGCTCCGAAATGGTTTCGAACATCCAATGACCACCTTTGAACTTTGAAACTCCGTATCCCGTGTCCAAACACGTATCGGCTTGATAATTCGGTCAACGGAACACTCCGTGAAGTCACAAATGCTTGTTGAGGCTTGGTATAGGTGTTGGTATAGGGTAGAAAGGCTTAGAATAGGTTTTGGACCTCCAACATGCAATCTTGCACCTACTAGCTGCCGCTAGCTGCTTTGTTTTACCGCAGGCCTTGGCTCAAGGTGGTTTTGGAGCCAACTCCATGGACTTGAAGGCCAAAGTGCATTGCTAGGCAGACTTCTAGTGTTGCTTCCCAATGCATTTTTGGACCCTTTTGCATGTTTTCCTCTGCCCCAAACACCTGGTTTCTCTGTGTTAACATTTCCCAAACTTTGAACATCACCTTCCCAAGGGTTTTTCACCTTTTTCCCACAAATGCTATGCATTTCCAATACATTTTCAAATTTTTCCAACAAGACATTTTGGAAATATGCATTTGACCATCTTGAAAATGTAATCTTTGATTTCCAATGTTGCATGGCAAATTTGTAGTGTTCTCCTCAAGTCCCCTATAAATACCAAACATAGTCAAGCATTTTTCTACACCATTCCTATATCAACTTCCTTTCTTACTCACACATCTCTTTCTCCCAACTTTTCATCACTTCCTCATGGCTGCCCTTGATCCTTCCATTATCAACACTTGGGTTGCCAGTCTTGAAAACATCGATTGGTTTAACTTTCGAGGTCTCGGGCTCAATGCACTTCGTCACCTTCACACTTTTCCTATCCGTCAAGACATCTTGGCCCGGCCCGCTCGTTGTTGGGACTCGAGCTCCATGTGTTTTCGTTTTCGTATGCAAGAACTTTGCCCGACCGTTGAGGAATTTCAAGCATATCTTGGTGGTAATGCTTTTGCGGATCCTGTCATTCCACCTATCCGCGTGAATTATGCCAACATCCTCAGTAGGAAGCTTGGTCTCGGAAATGGCGCCACCCGTTTCTTGATTCGCAATGAGACCCTCGATGTCCTTCGACTCTTTGCAGATTTCAGCCCTACTGGTGATCTGTTGGATTTTGCCGTCCAAAACCGACGTATGTTTGCACTTTGCATGTGCCTCCTTGCATTGTACTTGTTGGTCCCACATGATGGTCATCCCAGTTCTGCCATTGTCGGTGTTGCTGCTCAGATCGAACAACGGAGGGATGTAGTTCCTCTGGTTTTGGCTGAGACAATTATAGGTTTGGATGCGGTTAAGGCTGGGAATGCGAACATGTTTGCTGGAAGCCCACTTTTACTTCAGGTTTTTTTTTTTTTTTTGGGCAGCTTTGGTTGTTTGGCTTGGTTTTGACTTTTGGATTGGATTTTTGGGATTGCAGATGTGGCTATGTGACAAAGTTGGACTTTTGAGGAACCGTGGGTGATTTGGATTTTACGATCCTCGAACTTGGGCGGATAGGCCTTTTTTGTGCATGATGAAACTGATGAAGATGATTGGACTGATTTCTTCGGATCTTTGGAGGAAGATCACATTACTTGGAAGTGCCAGCGGTTTGCCTTTGCGGATATGATGACCAATCACATGGGAGACACATGGGTAATCTTAGCAGGATTGCAAGGGTATGCATATTACTTTCCACAGCGTATTCTCCGTCAATATCGCATTCGCCAGGAAGTGGAGTATATGGTGCCCACCACTTTCAGCCTTCCTATATTCAAACATTCTGTTCTTGAGCGTTATCGTACTTCTTGGGGGCACAGAGTTGTATGGGCTCCTAATCCCTACCCATCTATTCACTTGAATGGACATTACAGAAATTGGATGAGGGAACAGATGAAGGCACGACGCCGCAGAAATTAACACCAACTTCCTTTCTACCCGCTAGGCTATTTCCGAAATAAATGGTTGATCCATGAGTGATGTTTTGGTGTTTGGTTGTGTCACATTTGTGTCTCTCTTTTTTTTTTTTTTTTTTTTTTTTTCGTAACTCAGCACTTGTAATCGAAGAAGTAATTTGAATAAAAGTGAACGATGAAGGGTTTCCCCCTCTTGGTTCATTTGATTCCACATGCTATCCTCTTCAGATTTTGCAAAAAAATGGACCAACTCATGAAATTTAGACCGAACCCCAGGATAGGGTTGCCTACGTATCCTTTCTCAAGGAATCAGGTCATGGCGTAGTTCAGGCAAAGGTTCACTCGGGTATTGACACTCTCCTTTTGTGCTCTAAGTTTTGCCTGGCACTGCCTTTTCAGGTTTTCAGTCCAGCGAGCTCTTTCAAATATTTTGCCTTAAATTTTGCCTAGACCGCCCAATGTGGGTTTTCAGTCTAGCAGGCTTGCTCTGAATTTTGCTTGAGTCGGCTCGCCCTTGCGATTTTCCGCCCAACGAGCATCTCTCAGGGGTAATATCGCTTGAGTTGATCTAGATTGACAAGATTCTTTGAACTTCGTTGCCATCTAAATCAATAATCTTTGCTACTCCAATCGTCAAGGATAGTCTTGATGACATATGGTCCTACCCATTTTCATTTTGAATTTTCCCCGTGGATCAAATATCGGTGCCCAATCTCTTTCACCACCATATCTCCTTCAATCAAATCTCGGATTTCACTTTCTTGTTGAGCATACGAGCAATTCTTCTCTCGATACCCCGGATGTGATACAATGCCCGCAAACGCCTTTCATCAAACAACATTAACTCAAGGAAACATTGCCATTTCGGCCCGGTCGGCTTCATCAATCTCATTCTCTATCATCACCCTTAGAGATGTTACCTCGAGCTCAATGGGAAGTACTGCCTCCATCCCATAAACTAATGAATAAGGTGTTGCCCCTGTCGGAGTTCGGATAGAAGTACGGTATCCCCACAATGCTAAGGGTAGTTTCTCATGCCAATCCCTAGACGACTCGATAGTTTTCTCCAAGATATTCTTGATTGACTTGTTTGCTGCTTCCACTGCTCCATTCGTTTGAGGCCTGTACACCGTTGATTTATGCACTTGTATATTGAAATCTTCGAGCACCTCTGTCACCCTTCCTTTGAAATGTACACCATTATCTGACACGAAAGCATTGGGGACCCCATATCGGTAAATGATGTTTTGCTTAATAAAATGTGCCACCTGCATTGCAGTCAACGTAGCATAAGAAGCTGACTCTACCCATTTTGTGAAATAATCAATTGCTACCAATATAAACTTGTGACCATTTGACGCTGGTGGCGTGATCTTCCCAATCACATCTATTCCCCATACTGAGAAAGACCAGGGTGTTGCCATTGTATGGAGTTCAGACGGCGGAACATGCATGAGGTTGGCATGAACTTGGTACTTATGACATCTTCGAACATACTGAACGCAATCTGTTTCCATGGTTAACCAAAAATACCCTTGCCTCAAAATCTTCTTTGCCATCATCAATCCGCTCATGTGGGGACCACAGATTCCTTCATGTATTTCTTCCATTACCGTCTCGATGTCACTACCATGGATGCATAATTTGTGCATACCACAATATGACCTTTTATATAACCTTCCTCCACAGATGATGTATTGTGCCGCTAATCT
This sequence comes from Vaccinium macrocarpon, assembly GCA_022606695.1. Lineage (NCBI taxonomy): Eukaryota > Viridiplantae > Streptophyta > Magnoliopsida > Ericales > Ericaceae > Vaccinium > Vaccinium macrocarpon. Next base: position 23,707,426 of record CM040177.1, on the reverse strand, counting down.
TTGTAATGCTATCTGATCCTTCTTGGTTGTTCCTTCTGGATAGTCTCCCTTCTCAACCAAATTCCAGATATCGTAGTACCAGGGTAGACCATCATTTATTTCTCCCACATTCATCACATACTCATAAGCAGGCCTATCTCTTTGCTCAATCATGATTGGTCTCATCCTCACTCCTATTGGTAATTCTACCATGGATGCCAAAGTGGCGAGTGCATCAGCGAACTGATTTTTCATCCTCGGTATATGAGTGAAGGTTACTTGCCCAAATTGATGGATTAGGTCATCGAGATCTTTGTGATATGGCTTTAACTTCTCTTCCCGCACCTTCCAATCGCCATTGGCTTGAGAGACCACCAAATTCGAATCGCCGACCACTTCCAACTTTTTCACTCCAATCTTAAGAGCAGCTTCCATTCCAACAATACACGCCTCATATTCCGCCTGATTATTGGTAACTTCGAAATTGAACTTGAAAGAAAGGGGAATGTGTGGTCCTTCAGGGGAAACCAACAGTATGCCGATTCCAAATCCTCTCTGATTCGCAGCCCCATCAAAGTATAACTTCCAAACATCCTCCGACATTGTCATGACATGTTCATCGGGAAACTGAAACTCCGTATCTTTTGGCCCTTGAATTGGATGATGCGCCAAAAATTACGCCCGCGACCACGCCTTTTACTTGATTTTAGGTGTTACATATTTGAGTTCGAACTCGGCTAGTAAAAGCAACCATCGTGCTAGCTTCCCGGTGAGTGCTGGTTTTTCAAATAGATATTTGAGAGGGTCCATTCGAGAAATCAACACTACCGAATATGCTAACATGTAATGCCTTAACTTTTTGGAGGCCCATACAAGAGCCCAACAAGTTTTCTCCAAAGGCGTATATCTTTCTTCAGCTCCGACCATCTTCTTACTTAGATAGTATACTGCCTTCTCAACACCTGCTTCACCTTCTTGTGCCAATATACAACCCATGGCAGTCTGTGTTACTGACAAGTACAGAATCAGAGGTTTTCCTGGTGTTGGCGGCATCAATACTGGGGGATTTTGAAGGTATTGCCGAATTGCCTCAAAAGCCTTTTGACACTTGTTATCCCATTTGAACGGTACTCCCTTCTTGAGTAAGTGAAACATCGGCTCGCAAGTCGATGTTAACTTTGCGATGAATCTGCTGATGAACTGGATTTTTCCAAGAAAGCTCCGCACCTCCTTTTCTGTCTGGGGTGGCTCCATGTCAAGAATGGCCTTGATTTTTGATGGATCCACCTCAATTCCTCTTGTGGTGATCATAAATCCCAACATTTTTCCAGCGATGACTCTAAACGTGCATTTCTGCGGATTGAGACGCATTCGGTATTTACGGATTCTTTCAAAGAATTTGCGCAACGCTGGGAGATGTTCTTTTCTGTCTTTTGCTTTCACAATCATATCATCCACGTACACTTCAACTTCCTTGTGCATCATGTCATGCAACAAATTCGTAGCTGCTCGCTGGTAAGTTGATCCCACATTCTTCAATCCAAATGGCATAACACGATAACAGAACGTCCCCCATTCAGTAGTGAAGGTTGTTTTCTCTCGATCTTCTGGCGCCATCAAAATCTGGTTATATCCTGAGAACCCATCCATAAATGATAAAAGCGCGTGACCTGCCGTATTGTCCACCAATACATCAATATGTGGCAAAGGAAAGTCATCCTTCGGACTTGCTTTGTTCAAATCTCTGAAATCTACACACACCCTGATTCTTTCGTCCTTCTTAGGTACTGGCACGATATTCGCCACCCACTGCGGATATTCAGTTACCATCAGAAAGCCTGCATTGAATTGTTTGGTAACCTCTTCCTTGACCTTTTCTACCCAATCTGGTCTGATTTTTCTCAATTTTTGCTTTACTGGTTTTGCATCGGGGTATAGGGGAATTCGGTGCTGCACAATTTCAGGATCGATTCCGGGCATATCTGCATGGGACCAAGCGAAAACATCTTCGAATTCTTTGAGCAAATCAGTGAGTAATTTTTGTTCCTCTGAAGATAGCCCGGAGCCGATTTGAACCATGCGAGGATTTTCCTCATCTCTCAATTTTATTGAAATAACTTCTTCTTTTATTGGCTGAGCGTGTCTTTCGTTTTCTTTTTCAATTAGCGCTCTGAGTTCTTTGGAAATTTCTTCTTCGTATTCTATTTCGTCATCATTTGGATCAACGCAATTTATTTCGGAGATAGCAAAGTAAGCAAACTCGGAACTTATTTCATTAACAAAGCCCTCCGGGGCGCAGTACATGGCATCAGACTCGAATTCAAAATAGAAATGACGACGTGGAGGGCCAAGAGGCACAAACTCCGACTCACAGTCAAATCCAGACCCTGATTCAGACTCGGACTCCAACTTAGTGAATGCATTGGTAAATTTTACAACAGGAGTGAAAGTGCAATTCTTGTATTCTCCGACTGCATCCACTATCAGCATGCTGGGATCTTCAAGGGCCTCCTGCCCAAGCATCATCACTGCTGGCTCTTCTTTATCCTTACCTGTTAGACTGACCTCATCAAACATCGACATCAAGATCCCACCATCCAAGGTTTCTGTCCAATCTGCTTTAAGGTCTTTCACCAATTTCTCGACCTTTTCATGTTCATCTTCGCTATCCCAAGCATCATTAGCAAAGATTTCAAATCCAGGGTGCATCTCTCCACTTATTTTATTTACAAAGCGGCTCCCGACCGCCGTAATAAGGTTCTTCCGACGACCGCCTTGACAAAGTTTAATCGGCGACTAGCAATCGCTTTTACGCCTTATTGGTTCTTCCTTTACGCATTTCTTTTCGGTGTAGGTTCATATCCTAACTTCAAACGGCCTCGGAGAAGGGAATGCGGAAATTGAGCTACCCCCGGTGAGTTCTTCCTAAACACATTACTGGCGCGGATATGACATCCTCCTCATCATCTCGAGGACGGTGGTACTGATTGAAAAATCCTCGTCAACACGAAGTGTAAACACACCACCGGACGTATCGAAAGCAAATCCACCTATTTGAACATCATTCTCATCATGCATTATTTCTAGTAAGGGAGCATTATCTTCAACATGAGGACGAATGCCCGTGTCTCCATAAAGAGTGACAGTCCCATTTTCCAATCCAAGCAAAACCTTTTGATGCAAAGTGGATGGAACAGCCATGATGTCAGGTCGATGCATCGGGGGCGCAAATAGCAAGTTGAGCGGTTTGGGATTTCAAGCACATGAAACTCAAACTGCCGATTTAAATCCTTCCATTTGCAATCTCCATTTCTCTGATTCCAAGCACATTACGGCGGGTATTATCATAAGCTCGAACAGTGAGATCGGATGGAGTAAAATCCTTAGGTTTGAGCCCCAAGCATAAAGCTGTTCGGAGGGGACAGACATTGAGTGCGGACCCGTTATCTATCAACACAACTGGGATCCATTTCCCCATACACTTCATAGTAACGTGTAAAGGCTTGTTATGATCAGTCCCTTCAAGTGGCAAATCAGCTTCGGTAAAAGTTACAACATGCTTGACAGGTTTGGTAGTGATGGTTGGTTTGGTAACAATGGCAGCCATCATGGCTTCTGGAGTAATATCGGGAGCGATCTCCATGCAAGATAGTGCTTGAGCGAAGCTTCGCGATTGCTTTCATTTGGAGCTCATGAGCGACCCCAAATGGTTATCGCGTTTGGGGTTTTCTCTTTGTTTACGGATAGGATTCTCTTAACTTTTGGTGAGGGTTTTGGACGAGGCAAACGACTGTTGGTTGTGGATGTAGCATAGGATTGGTTGGTTGGAGGGTTGAAAAGGTCTTGGAAATCGGTAGGATTGGTAATCGGGTCTTTAGGGTTGTTTGGATTATTTGGGGTGGCTGAGTCGTTTTGTGGAATTGGGTTTTTTTGTGGAGGTGGGTTAGAGGTGTTTCCGGTGTACATTTGGGGTGGTTGATAAAATCGGCCACTTCGAAGCAAATGAAGAATAGAGTCTATGTCATCACCCCACAAATCAGTGTAATCTATGTAGAAATCCACAAGGTCCCCTTCTGCTTTTCGCTTTCCTTTTGAAATGCTGGCCTCTTCCATGCCTTTGGTAATCCCTTCTACAGTTGCTTCGCTCCATACATCCCCACCTTCCATTGCAGCCTCGTTAACTGCCCAAACTTCGTTGTTTCCAACCCAAAGTGGTGCAAGTATTGCGTCTTCATTCTGATTGGCCCACACATTAGTCATGCCATTCTCTTTCGTTGGCTGTCCCCAAACATCGGGTAGGTCTCCGTTCAACACCATGATATTGCAATTTTCTGGAATTTGCACTTGAGGTACTGGAGAATTTTCATCAATTATGTAATCATAAGGCGTGAATTCTATCCCCTCTGTCATTCGATTTATGGCATGTTCACTCATTAGGGAGAAATCAGGGCGACCTTCCCACAATGGTGGNCGCTGGGAGATATGACTCATCGAAGAATAAGGGGAGCGTGGATCCATCCAAGGGATCATTAGGATCCATAAGCTGCCATTCATTAGGTGCAGGATCCCATTCATCCTCCTGTGCACCACTTGGTACCACATTCTCTTCTTGCCAATTCTGTCCCTGTCCTTCTTCCATAAGTTGTTGGTCTTGTACCACCGGCAAAGGTTCAAACAGATTAAGGAGTGCGACCCCATCAAGTGGATCTGCAAGCATTGGATTCCAAAACTGATTAATTAAGGCACCAAGTGGGGGTTCATCATTAAACTGTTCATTTTGAGGCCAAACTTCTCCATTTACCACATTATTGGCTACCATCTGTTCGTATTCTCGGGCCTCCATAGCCATGATCAAATCACCCCATTCTTGCCATATAGTGGGATCTAAATGTATGTCAAGAAAACATGCTTCGCATTCATCTGGTATAAACACAATGGGTTTAGGATCTGTCTCTGGTACAATGAACTGGCTTGGATCGAAGGAAGTATGCTTTTGGGCTTTATGAGTGGAGCTGAGGGTGATATGGCTTATGTTGGCATTTCTTTTGTGAACTGGCAAGGGGTTGGTAACAACATTAGGCTTCTCAGTGGGATCGCGGATCTGTTTATTGTCAATGAGATCTTGAATCTCATGGCGCAATCGTTGGCACCTTTCAGTAGGATGGCCAGGTGTCTGGTGGAAGATACAAAAGGTATTGGGATTGTAGGTTGGTGGGGGATTTTGTGGAGGTGGGGTTGGTTGAAGAGGTTTGATTTTCCCCTGTTGTACAAGACGTTCAAATATAACTGGTAAGGGTAAGGAGAGAGGAGTGAAGATACGTCTGGTTCTTTGGTTCTGTGGAGGTTGGCTTGGTTGAGTTGATTGGGACAAGATAGCATTTATGGGTTCAGTTTTATGGGGTTGATGGTTCATGGTATTGGATGAGGAACCGGCTGTGTAGCTAGGGTTTGCATACAGAGATGAGGTGTTCCCAATGTAATTGCGCTTGGGCCTGGGGATCGAGTCTCCCTTCTTCAATACCCCACTTTGCAAAGCTTCTTCAATTGACAAACCCGTCTCAAAGTAGGTTGCAAAATCATGTGCTTGAGCCATTACCATATACTGAGCTAAATCTGGCTGAAGGTTCTTGGTAATAATGCGCATCTGATCCTTGTCACTAGGACGGTCAGTCATTTGCGCAGCCTTTGCTCTCCACCTCTTTACGAATTCTGCAAATGATTCCTTTTCCTTCATTTTGATGCTTTCAAGTTCACGAGTAGTGACTTTAAGCTGAACATTGTATTCATACTGCTTAATGAAAGCAGCCACCATTTCCTCCCAAGTTTGTCTCTTTGAAATGTCAAGAGATAAAAGCCACTGGAGTGCGGGCCCTGTAAGAGTTTCATGAAACATTTGTGCCATAGCAGGCTCATCAACTTCTTGTAACGAAAGAGAGCTTACATATGCATGAATATGTCCTCTTGGATCCCCAGTCCCATCAAATTTTTCAAAATCCACATGTTTAAATTTCTTAGGGAGTTTAGCGCCTGGGAAGATACACAGTTTGTCCATATCAAATCCGGTAATGGCTCGCTTCTCACTCTTGGCCACAGACTCTTCTAGCTTGAGTAGCTTGGCTAACATTTCCATGGACCCGAGGGTTTTCAGGGGGTTGCTCTGGCTGTTCATTATTGGGAATTTCCTGATCTCGAGGTTCATCCTCGGGGTGTTGTTGCTGAGGCGGGGGGAGTCGGCTTTGGATATTTACCATAATTGCCATGAGTTGGGCAATTCGAGTATCATTCCGAACCCTCTCATCATGCATTTCTTTCCTCAATTGCTCAAACTCGTTTGAGGGACCCTGTTCCTGTTCAGCTGCCATACTAGTTTCAGCCTTTGGTGATAAGGATCTAGATAGTCTCTGTCCGGGAGGCCGAGTCCAAACAGGTAAGGTCTTCTTCTTCTTTGCAGGCCCAATGATTCAAAAGCTAAGCATAAAGCAAGAGCCGGACTCAGATGTGTACTCAATGTGCTTACTATGTACTAAAATGAATGATTTACAAAGCGATGCTCACTATCGTCTCGTCAAGACTTCGATGCTCGAAGTTAGTCCTATTCCTATCTTAGGATTTAAACTACGGTTCGGATCTCACTTGGAATCATTGCACAGAAGATGTAACAATACCACGGGTAGGTCATTACTCGGTAGGTATAGTTTACCAACCTAAAACCTAAAATGTTGGGACCATAACCTTAAACTTTTCTTGACCATCCGAGACAAAGCAATGAGGTATCGTCATCCAGATACAGCTGATTCCAAGGCTAGTCCAAAACACGGGCGACCGTTCGGGCACGACCAACACCGGAGGTATCTCAAACTCCATGGATTTTAAGTCTCCTAGACTTATGTATGACTTAGGGTTAATCTACCGGATTCAAATCTCACTTAAGATCATTGCACAGATAATTATCCGACACCGGGTAAACCACCATTTCGATGGATACGGCGTTTCAACCTAAAGCCTAAATGTTGACGCCGTAGCACTTTTCTTGGTCATCCGAGACAAAGCAATTTGGATGTGGCAATCCAGATACAAATGATCACAAGGCTAGTTTGAATCACGGGTGGCCGTTCGGGCACGACCAACACCGGAGGTATCTCAAACTCCATGGATTTTAAGTCTCCTAGACTGAATGCGACAGCTTTGGAAGATTGCCCCAATCCTCAAGTTTTCTTTTAATTGATAAGTCCTTGATATCGAATGGCTGGATTTGGGAAATCCTGGTCCACACGAATTCTAATAATGATCTAAGATCAGATGCCTAAGGGCGATTGATCCTTCTCGGGCCAAGGTCCCTTAAACCTGTTTAGATCAGTATTAAGAATCTGAAGATCCAGATTTTCCCACGTCCGGCCGTCCTAAGGGCTAACTTGTAAGAACAACACGCATATGGAATGCACGACTCATCATCGGGTAGAAACAACCTTCTACTAACTGCCGAGAACCTAATTTCGAAAGATTGCCCCGATCCTCAAGTTTTCTTTTAAGTGATAAGTCCTTGATATCGGATGGCTGGATTTGGGAAATCCCGGTCCACACGAATTCCGACAATGATCTAAGATCAGATGCCTAAGGGCGATTGATCCTTCTCGGGCCAAGGTCCCTTAAACCTGTTTAGATCAGTGTTTAGGAATTTGATGATCCAGATTTTCCCACGTCCGGCCGTCCTAAGGGCTAACTTGTAAGAACAACGCGCATATGGAATGCACGACTCATCATCGGACAGAAACAACCTTCTACTAACTGCCGAGAACCTAATTTCGAAAGATTGCCCCGATCCTCAAGTTTTCTTTTAAGTGATAAGTCCTTGATATCGGATGGTTTGGATTTGGGAAATCGGTCCGCCGCAATTCGACAATGATCTAAGATCGGATGCCTAAGGGCGATTGATCCTTCTCGGGCCAAGGTCCCTTAAACCTGTTTAGATCAGTGTTTAGGAATTTGATGATCCAGATTTTCCCACGTCCGGCCGTCCTAAGGGCTAACTTGTAAGAACAACGCGCATATGGAATGCACGACTCATCATCGGACCGAAGCAACCTTCTACTAACCGCAAAAACATGAAAACCAAACGGGACATCTATACAGAATTTCGACACTCGCGACAGCTATATACAATGCAAATGTATGAATGCAACATGGCATGGCAAGGAAAGCGGTAACACGTAGCACATTAACATGGTGGAACACGTAAACTTAACGCACGGGTGGGTTGCTAAGCGTGGGGTTCTATGATTATCTATATGCAAAAAGGCTGGTTTTGGTCGCGAGGGTACCCCGGACTCAAAATCAAAACCGCCTCCTACCGTTAAAAAGCGATAGTGGCGATGTGATTTATCGATTGCCGAGGGTTCTTTGGGCATTTTGGGATTTCTGTCACGGCAAGCGAGGCGAGGATTGCCAAAACACGCCAGCGGGGCTAAGAACCATGCAAGTGCAATGCAAGAATCAAACTTCAAACATTTTCAAAATCCCACAAAATATTTTTCGAATTAAACCCACTTTTGATTAACACATATTTCAATAAGATTACACAAGTGTAATAAAAAATTGCACAAGTGTAATTAAATAAAATATATATTAACCAAAGTCCCCAGCAGAGTCGCCAGCTTGTGGACAGCCCACGGAGGTTGCGTCGCGTCGCGCACGAAAAAGATTGTGATTTGTTAGAGTCACCACCCGGATTTAAGGTCCGAACCCGAGAAACCAATAAAATATGACTCGTTTGCCCATTTGAAAAAGATTTCATCGATCATGGCGGAACCAAAGATTTCACCGGATTAGGGGGTTTGTTTACGAGAGGGAAGGGTTTTACGGCACCCTCTCGCCCGGTCCGTGAACGGTCTCTACTCAATATTTCATGGGATTTTGAAAATGTTTGAAACTTGATTTAATCACAAAAATGGGGAATTGGGGATGGGAATTACATTAACAATAAGAAAATACAATCATGCAAATTTAATGTGGATGCTTGTGCGCGTGATTTACATGGGGATGATAACAATAAAGAATTATTACAACGAATATTTACAAAGATGAACAACAATAAAAAAAAAAACTGGGCAAATAATTCAAAGAACCACTAGCTTGAAGTTTAATAATCTAGTCTACAATCTGGATTCCAACATAGGGGTTGAGCGCCACTCAAGTAATACCTTGGCTTGCTAACCTCTCTAATTGGCTTGAGCGCCAAAGATCATGGCTTGGCGCCAAGTCCATTTCCAGCTTCTGTGATTTTTAGCTTTTCCACCACTTCTTTAGTCATTATTTGTAAGATCGAACATCAACAGAGTGTTTTTCATGGAAAAGCATATGAGAATGAACAGATTGATCTCATAAATAATGATAAAAGAGGAAAATTACGGTATTTTAACAAAGAAAATACTTTGAAAAGAAGGAATCCAGACTGTAATCACAACAATAAAACCACACACACACTCAAACTTGAATAAACCATGATCCATCATCAAAATATCCAAGAACCAACAATCTGCTCAAGAACAGCTTGAGCGCTCAAGTGGATGGCTTTGAGCGCTCAAGCCATTAAGTGATCTTCTAGTTTTCATCAATAAAAAGGGTTTTGGATAATTCTCAGGACCATAAATGCATAATATGAGAGTGAAAGAGGTACCAAAGACACTGTTTTATACCCGTACACAAGATTTTTAGCGACTTTGGAATTTGATTGTCATAAAATATCTAATTTAAGCTCATGCAAATGGTTTTGAAGTAAAAACATGAACTTTCTGAGAACTAAAAGACCACAGCTAACTATTAAAAGACAATCAATACCAACAGCAAACTCGAAACTTGATACAACAGAAAACTGTACAGGATTGAGCTTGAGCGCTCAAGGCTATGGGCTTGAGCGCTCAACCCCAATTTCACCTGCAAATTTTAATAATGTCTTTGAACAACTTTCTGACCTTTCGTGAGTTCAATTAAAGTATAAAGAACTTAATTGAACTCCGGTCACCCTCGTGATGAACCAAAACAGTGAAAATCACTTGTTAAACTACCTTTTACACTTGATTGAAGGCTTGAACTTGATTGTGGGTTGAAGGATGAGCAATTGTGGGTGTTTCTGACCAATTTTATGGATGGATGATCGGGATTATGAAGCTAATTGATGAATATCCGGTTGAATTTTGGGTTTAGCAAATGGTTTTGGTGAGTGGTTTTGATGAGAAAAGTGGTTTTGTAGAGAGAGAGAGGGAAGGGCGATTCTTTGGGAGTGTAGTACCTTTGGGGTATGAAAATGGTGAACCTAAAACTAAGGGGTAATGGGCTGTTTATATAGAGTGAGTGGAGGGGAAGAGAGAAGAGAGAGAGAGAGAGTGGGTTTGTATTTTAGGTGTAGTTTTAGGTGTAGAAAATAGCAATGTAGGGTGTATTATACGTGAACAATACGTATGGAAGTGGTTAGACGCTCCCCTCTGCATGAGATCTCATGATTAGATACTCTGCAGATTCCTCGATTCAGTTGAGAGTTGAGGCCAAAGCCGTGGGCTTGAAGGGCCAAGGTGCCTTCAAGGATTGGCCTTTCAAGGCCTCAAACTTGGAGCCAAGGCTCTTGGTGGCAAGTTGCTGATTTGGTTTGGTTTTAACAAAGCTTGGTTTTTCTTGGGTTATTTGGAGGTGTTTGGTTGATTTTGATCACATTCAAGCTATCTTCACAAGTTTCGGGCAGTTATGATTGGTTCGTTCTCATCATTGGGAATGCTCGAGCGTATCCTAGGTTCAAAATCGGGGTGTCTACACATGGCTTCTCGGCTTCCTCCTTTAAGTGCATCTCTAGCTAGTATTTCTGTTGGGATCACCGACTTCAGCTTAATGGCGAGGCGATATTTTGGTGGGGGTGGTTTTCCATTATGGTCACTAATGTGTGTCGTAGTCTTTGCCTAACGCCTAACGGCTTGTGGAGCTTCCAGGACAGTGCGGTCTTGTTTTGGTTGTCGATTCCACCATTATTTGGGTTTTCCAGAGGTGAATTGGTGGCTTTGTGGTGGTGGTGGTGGTGACTGCTAGAGGATGTGGCGGTAGTGGGGGCGGCAAATGTTTTGCATAGTGTCTGAGGGTTAGATTTTGGGTTTCTTGGGGTTGGACTTAGCCCACGCGTTAGGACTAAGCTTTTGGTGCTTTAAAGTTGTATCTGGGCTTTGAAGGTCTTTGGGTGTCTTTAATTGTTTTATCTGGGCATCTTAGGCCCTAGGGTGTTTGGGCTTTGCCTTTCAGTTGTATCCAACTTTTAGTTTGATTGCTTTTTCTCCTCCTCGTTGTACCCTTCGTCGAGTATCTTCAACAAAATTTTGTTGCTGATAAAAATAAAGTGACATATCAGATAGAAACTTGAGTTCATTAACTTTCTCAAGATTAAATGTCACGCCCTAAATTTTATAACACAAAAATAAAATAAAATCCACGTGGGACAAGACCAAAGTCATACATAATAAGATTCTACCCTTCCGAATAAACAAGTTTTGTCCACTAGCATCCATAACCCGGATTCATGAATACAAAGTTAAAAGTTATTACATTGTCAAATTGTCAAAAAAAAAAGCTATAAAAGTTACAAAACCATCTTTCCAAAAATATACACAAAGATGAAAAAATAACTTCATTCATGAGTAAGCTCCATGCATGCATCACTTCACAAGCACCACATCTCATGCTCCATGCCAAGTACCTGAAAATTGATAGGTTAAGCTCACTATCCCAATAGGAAAACTTTTCTACTAGTACTAGGTTTATAAATACGATACATGCATAATGGATGAGTATGATGATGGATACGACCCTTGTATAAGATTAAGATGAACGAAAGGCTATAACCCGGCCACGAAGTAACTGAAATGTGTCCAAGTGTCCAAATGTGTCTAAATGTTCCAAAACCATTTTTAAGTGTCCCACCAAGTCTAAGTTATTGCCAAAGTCCTCATTTTTCACATAACGGAAGTCAAATTTTACCAAATACGTCAAGATAACCCAATTACATCAAAAATGACATTTCATAAGAAAACATTCATCAATTAAATAGGGAAATATCCCTCTATCGGATAAACAGGGGACAGTTTCTAGAAAACAGGGGCAGCAGCTCACTGCCCAGAAAATAGACAGATTTTCACCATTGTAGGTGTGGAATTTCAACCCAAACATAAATGTGAAGCTTGGGGCCAAAAATTGGATATGTAGAGTGAATAATGGACCTCAAGGGAGTGTCAAACAACCATCAATTGCAACAAACAAGTGCTCAAATCATAGATCACAAAATTTAGCTCAAACAAACCAACCATGGGAGCAAAGCATGAATTTAAAGGATTTGAGAAACAAGGGCAAGTTATATGCTATATATCACCTAAATACAACTAGAGGGAGTAGAATTTGTCTTCCTACCTCAAGATTTGAGCTTGAAATGAGTGGGTAAATGAAAACCCTAGCTTCCAATTTGCTCCAACCCAAAATGGGATTTCTTGGTGTGAAATGAGTGCAATACGAGCTTCAAAACGCGTAGAGAAGGTGATTTTAGGTGGGGTTATGAAGGAGACTTGAGATTTTGTGAATTCTTGGAGCTTTGAAACAAGAAAATGGAGGAGTGGAGAGAGAGAGAGAGAGAGAGAGAGAGAGAGAGAGAGAGAGAGAGAGAGAGAGAGAGAGAGAGAGAGAGAGAGAGAGAGGGCTATTTTTTTGTTCAAAATGCTAGCACAAAAATGTATTTATACTCTCATCCTCTTACACTTTCACCCCTAGACTTTCTAATGTATTTTAAACACACACAAATGCATTTAAATGCTCTCTCTACGGCCCCTCAAGTCAAAATTTAATTCCTCACATTTACCCAACATTATTCCAGAAAAGTTATGTAAAAAAAAATACGGGTCCTTACATTAAAGGTGAATTACAATTAGCATTATAAGATTCACACTCAAGTTGACAGTCGTTAAAATAGTGTGACTCTTATAATGATCTTTCAATATATATCAAATATGCCAACATATTAACTCAAAATCTTTCACTTCCATAATTGAGATTGATCATTCTATCTTCTATAGAAGTTAATCATATTGTAGTTGACCTAATAAATAGTCCATTTCTATCACCAATTGTGAATAATTTAAATTATAAGCAATTTGATTTGTATCTCTTGTATGTAAACTGTAAAGATGCGTAAAATTTTAAAAGAATGTTTCGATAAATTAAAATTGGGGATTTTGTGCAATTGCATTAAAAGTGCTGAAATGAGGGGTTAATGTGAGAGGATTGCTTGGTTTGGGCTTTGTTTGAAGCACATAGGTGAGTTAAGGGGTGTGAGGTGTAATTGGACCTATATAAGCAAGTTGTGGGAGAGACAATTTCAATTTCTCTCTCTCCCACCCTTTGAATTGACCGGCCCTCTCTCCTTAGTCCTTCCCCATCTCTCTTGATTTTCTTCCTCCAACACCACAATCAGCCACATGAACTCAAAATCCTTGTAGATCCATTCTTAAAACATTCATCCCCACACCAGTTGAGCCCCGTATTTGCGTGCATAAACTTGGGAGAATCGTTTTTGGGTGAGTTTCAAGTTTTAAAAGCTCGGGTTTTGCTTGGAGCTCGAATCCTTGAGGTATGGACTTCTCTCTCCTTCTAACACCCTATTTGGCGACTGGATTTACCTCACACCCGGATTTGTAATCTAGGTCCCACCACAAGCCGGCGTTTGGCATGCCAATTTCGCCCCCCGAATTTGCAAAAATCACCCCTGGATTTGCAAAAAAAAAAAAATTCACTGTTGGGAGTACAAATCCGGGAACACCCGGAGTAGCTAACAACAGCCTCCCCCCTGTCATTAGCAAATCAGGGGGGATTTGTGGGTTTTGGGTACCAAAATACCCCTCCAAATCTGAGTGATTTGGAGGGTTTTGAACAAAAAAAAAAAAACTAAAACAGGACAAAAAACCATGTCGGAGAAACCATCGTCGTCATTTGAGCAACCATCTTTGTCGTCGGAGAGATTACCATCATCGTTGGAGCAACCATGGGTTTAGATCTAGAAATTTTTCTAGTCTGAGAGAGGCGAAACCATCGTCAGAGCAACCATGGGGTAGGTGGATGTGGTCGTGGCTTGGCGGAAGAGACGTGAGGACGGCCCAAAGCCGTCGTCAGAGCAACTGTTGTTGCTTTGATTTGATCCAAAAGAACAATGATAGGTACACACCCTCTCAATCACTCCCCACCACACCTTCTCTCACATGTGTGGTGGGGTCCCTTGGGACCCACCGGGTGAGCCCCACCACACATGTGAGAGAGGGTTTGGTGGGGAGTGGTTGAGAGGGTGTGTACCTATCATTTTTGGATCGAAAAGGGGAGGAAGTTGATGCAACCTGCGTTGTGTTTATATATATAATACATTTAACACCTCCTAATTAGTAATACTACATATTTACCCCATGTTTACTACTTATTACCCCCTAATTTATAATACAAATTTAAATTGTCTTTTAATTTTTAAAAAAAAATTTCTTTTTTTTTTCTTTTTTTTTCATGATTATTATTATTTAAATATTTAATATACTTTAAATATATTTATGTAATTATTGTGTATTTTATTCTAAGTATTATGTATTTATTTTAATTATAAGGAAATCAAACCATATTGTCAATTAAATTAATAAATTGGGGGCAATTTAGTCATTTGTCCTCTTATCCACCTTTCAAAGCCCTTTTCTCAAAATACCATGCAAACGCCTAATATACAAATTCACCCTCATTACAAATTCACCCAAAATCATATCCGGTCGCCAAAACGGGGCCTAAATGTTTTGTGTGCTGACTTGTTCATTGTTTTGGTTTATTCGGCCAAAATTGTTGTGTAGCAAAATCTGTCATTTTCTGCAGTTTTTCTCCTGCCTTTCTGCACTCTGTTGTGACGGTTTTTCCAGAGTTCCAGGTTATTTTGTTCAACCATGATTCTTGTTTGGCCTTCCTTTGCCCTCCAATTGAATTAGTCATTTGTACCCTTGCGATATAATTTGGTATTTCTTCGAAACTTCATTTGATACCTGATGTTGGGGCTTAGACATGTGATTTTGGCCTTTGCTATTATGGAAATTATAAACTGTCTATTATGGAAATGAATGAATCATTTAGTCAAATGGGGAAATGGAAAAGTAAAACGATAAAGCATTGAAACAAGTTACTAGGACCACCAATTGGTGCGTTGCTTGGCAGGGGTTCTACGAGGCCCACAAGACTCGACAGGGGTTACGGGACCCAAAATACCCGGTTGGTAATCTCATGAACACTTTGGAACTTAAAATTGTGAAAATAATGGAAATGTAATGTTGTTGACATGTTAGACACTTATGGGACACGTTGAGCACTTACGGGATACATCATTTATATATGAGAGTGTCGTGTTCCTAACTTATGATTGTATATCTTGGCTTTGCTTCAATTTTTTTTTCCCCATATTTCCTTGACACCTCAATGTCCATATTATCGGCATCTAGAAAGTTAGAAGATTTTCCTACTAGGAAAGTGTATGCTCAACCCTTCATTTTTAAGTACAAATCATAGAGCATGAGTTGGAGTGCATGATCTCTTTTGAAAGCATACTTCGAAGAGTTACTAGGTCATCTTTGTAAAACTTATTTTGTAGATGAAAATGTAACTCCATTCTTTGATTATCTTTTGGCTTGGAAGAATGTAACAAAGTTAAATATTTCGCCAACAACTTTTATTTTGAAAAAAAATCCCAACAACTTTTATCTCTTTCCTCTTACTATTTCGCCAAAACCAGAACAGAGCAGATAATCAGAGAGCGAAAATACCCACAAAAAAAAAAAAACAGAACAAGGAAGAAATACCCTATGGGAAAGTAAATAAATCCATCTCCAACTTTCAAGGTGATTTTTACCAGGGCAGTCCAAGTTTGAGTTAGAATACAATAATTTAAGGGGAATGGCTACTGTTCTGTTCAACCAGAGATAAAGTCAATGTACTCAAACTGAAGTGCTTCATCAAAACAACTGTGACAACTTAAACCTCAATATACAAATGTGAAAAATGGATATACCTCAGCTTCTAAGAAAATTTTGCGTCGGACTTAAAAGGAGATTCATAAGGCCTCAATAAAAGTTTCAAAAAATTAAATTTGTTTGAAGTTTATTTTGGACATTATCGATTTCTTAGTAAATTTTCTAAGCCTAGAATTTTACTTCTAAGGCTAAGTTCTCCAAAAAAATTTAGCAACTTGGTTGCTAAATTTTTTTGGAGAAATTAGCCTAAGCCTCAATTATTTAAGTTTTGTCATTATTTAGTTCTTAGGCCCAAATTCTTCAGCCTTGATTTCTTTTTAAGCCAATCACTTTTGATGGAGATTATTTACATTTGAAATGTAAATGTGGTATCCTGTTTTCTAGATGGATCTCCTGATCTACTCTTTAACCACCGTGAGTGATCAGTATAGGTCTCCTTGATACACCTGCAGACTTGGCACTCGGCATTAGCACCCAACCTAGCCGAAAGTTGGCCAGGGAAGACACTCCGATAGTCTAGTACGGTTTTGGAAGCAATCAGTACCAAAGAGACGAGTTACTGTTTAAAGAGAATCAATTGTGTACCTTCTAGGATTCCTCCTCTTCTTTTATATGGGCTTATCCTAACTTGTGCTCTAAGTACAGGGGCAAATCTGTCACTTGGCTCGGATGATGTCACGATACGTCACAAGCTAAATCTGTTATCACTGCACTTTAAAGTACATCTTTTAAAATACTTTCTGTACTTTTAAAGTATACTTTTTTGTACAAGTGAAATCCATAAAGTGTATTTCTTGTACCCTTAACGGGTGCACTGTGGCAAGAGGTCAAATTAATTTTTTATAGGAATGTTGAAGCAAAAGAACCGACCTTTTTTACACATCCCACGTGATGTAGTATTATTATTATGTGTGGCTTGGTTGGGGTGAGTGAATTTTTTATTTTTTGGTATTTTCAAATCTCGGATTGGAGTGATTGATTGATTCCCATGAAGGGGAGATTAAGGAATATTGATTAATTGTGAATAGGCATGGGGCACATGAGGCCAGAGCTATAGATAAAAGTGAAAACAAACAACAGCCAATGAAAAAGTCAAACTACCCCCCCCAATAATTGCGTCAAAATAACTAACATTTTTAACCAACCAACCATCCCCTCTCAGATAAAACACAAACAAATATTAGAATAAAAATTAGAACTTTGAAGATCAATAAAACATAGAGGGAGAGGAAGAGAGAAAGAAAAAGAGAGACTCTTGCCTAAAGCAATTCTCTCTTTTCTGAATCTCTCATCATATTATTTAGATTAGTAGAATTTTTTTTTACCCCTTTTCTTCTCAATTCTCTCTTTTCCAACAAGGCTTCGTTTCTTTTCAAAAAAGTTTCCATTCATTTTTTTATCATCTGATCGGCGAATATGAGTAGTAAGCTTCGAGCAAATTCATCTCCTGAATTACTTCCTGCTTCGTTGGACACCAAACAACATGTTGATTCGAGTTTAGAAGGTGAATTATCCCTCCTACATTTTAAGTTTTCGTGTCCCGAAGAAATTCGACGAACATTTGGTGCATTGGAAAATAAAATGCAGACAGAAAAAATGGCAAGAAATTTGCAGAGAAATTTCAAGTGGGAGTCAAATCTCGGATCACCGAATGGAATTTGGACCACCAATTGATTTTTCTGTGTGAATTCCTGTCGTTTAATTTTGAACCAATGCAATAATTGGCAAGCGGCTCTCATTATTTTCCTGCAATTTTGTTATTTGATTGTTTAGCACATGCATGAGACCAATTAAAATATTGCAAAATGCTAACTAGAGATGAAATCAATCCTTCATTTTGATGTCTACAGGATAAAATTTGTGTAAATAATATTTCAAACCAACTTGCAATGTCTTTTTTTCCTGCATCTGTTTCTTTGTTTAGATGTCCAATTTAATTTTCTTTTTTCCAAAATATTTGTTGAATCTCCTATATCTTTTGTCTGATTCTGTTTCTTCATTTAGGTGTGGCTGCAACTGTCAAATTGCTACTAAAACTACTCCAAGATCACAAAGAATCGTGCTCGAAAGAGCAAAATGACAGCCGGAGAATGTTGAGGGTGGCTGGAATGATGACGATTCTGGACAACATCAAAACCCGTATTCAAACATGTCAGTCTTTCGGCCAAAAAGGCGAAAAGGCAGAGCTGAGGCGATGCAACACTGATCTCCATAGGCCTAACAATGTCCCAAGAGACAACAAAAAGCCTATGGAGCAAATCGATGAGAAAGAGAAGCTAAGAAGACAGCTAAATGCAAGCTTAGCAGCACGAAAGAGCCTCGAGTGCATGTGTTCCAGTTTGGGAAAGGAGAAAGAGATTATGGCAGCAGAGTTAGCTAGAAAAGTGCATGAATTGAGTGGAATGGAGGAGCTTGTTAGTGACTTAAAAGCACAAAATGAGACCTTATTGGCAAAAGTCCAAGAATATGCTTTTGAGCATAAAGAAAAGAAAACTTGTTTTGGAGGAGACAATAATGCAGCCCTACAAATGAGAAACAAGGAGTTGACAGAAAAACTTTTGAGGTCGCTCGAGGGGAATAAATCAAAAAACAGGAAACTGAAAGAGGCGTTAGAGGAAAAGGCGACGATCCATGCCACGATGGATGAAATGGGAGTTGAAGTTGGAGCAGGTTTGGAGCAAATCAGAGGATTGAAGGAACGGATAGCTATAGGGAGCAAGCAACCCGTGGAAATCGAAGAGGAGATTTCGGAGTTGGAGCAGATGTTTGAGTGCTTTCAAATGAAGCTGTACAGACATGGGCAAAAGAAAGTGGAGTGTGTCAAGCCAAAAGGGGAGATCAGTACTTGTAAGCCTTCTATTCTTGCCTGAGAAGAAATGGTACTTTTTCTTTGCTGTTTTCCTTTTAGAAAGGAGAAAGCATGACCAAAACAAGAAACCCTATATGTTGTGCAAGCATGAATAAAAGGGTGTCAGCGGCAAGGTACCAAAACGTAGGGAGTGTGATTAGTGATTTTGCACACTGTTGTTGTGCAATTTATTTTCTCAGTTTGTAGCCTATGTTCTGTGCTGTCCCTATACATGAAGGAAAAAACAATACTTACTTTCCATGGTTTCTAGGGAGCCAAACAAAGTTAATCAAAATGTTGACAAACTGATTTCCCATCAGATGATTGCAGTTTCTTAAGGGTGGGAGCTCTCTCTCTCCTGTTCTTGCACTCTAAATTTTCACCAAAATGATCGTCGCATATTGCGTATAGAAAATAAGATTCTCTCAACAGAGTCCGCGACAGAAATCTGAGGCTTGTTTATGGATCCTTTTAACAGCATAAATCGAAATGAACTCCATACATGCCCGGCTTTGTTTTGTGGTAAAATGATCTTACAATTATCCAATGCAAAGAAACTGTCTAAAGAAGAGAGAAGATGCAAGAACAAAAACACCAATTAAGACCCTCTTGCGTGACGTAAAAAGAGATTCACATCACATGGTCCCGCTTGAGAATTAGGGTTCATTCAACGATGCCCGTCAAAACAACATAGAATTGAAATGATAACTCATGCATGCCACCAACCGATACGCGGTTGAAAAATCAAGACGTTTTGCAAACCCACAAACTTCATAGCACTAAAGACGCATAGAACAAAGATTTGGTGTTAATTCAAACTCAAGCACGAAGAGTTGCAATTAATGAAACCATCAGAAGAAAAGAAAGCATATTGGAGTCAAAATACCAAAAGAATTGAAATGATAACTCATTTGATTCTCAAACATTTTCAGTGGGGAAAATTAATAACCCAGATGATTTCCCATTTCCACATAGGCTGGGAACAATAAACACAGTTTAGCAATGAAAACAGGCCGAGGAAGTATTTCAAAAATCATTCAGAATCACACACAAATACTTACAACAGAAACACACGAAACTTATACTTCCTAATGCTAATCACCAACAAACCATTGTACCACTAATCACCAACAAACCAATGTACCAGGTCAATTTCAGATTTTTACAAAGTTGGCAAACACACCAATAAGCCAGTGGGAGAAGCACAAATTCATATTCAAACAAAGGATTGCGACCTTGAAACCTGTGACGCGGCATCTTCAAACTGATCTTCATCAACCTTCTCAGCATTCAAGCACGGTGGAATGTAAGATCTGAAGACTTGTTCCATGTTTGGAGCTTCCTTAAATTCGCGACAAGCAACTTCAAGAGCCGTTGCTTGGAAGAAACGGTAGAATTTCTTTCTACAAACGAAGAGAAAGATCAAGGACAGTATGGGAAGTGGAATTATCAATACAGTGTAGACGAACTCCTTTATTCCGAAGTATCCGAACATGGTGACTTGGAACAGCACCAAAGCAGCTACGAGGCGAGTGTGTATGTGGGGCCACATCCTCCCATAGCTCTCGTACGAAGGAACATAGACTTTGAGTGCCTAATATAAGTGGAATGAAACAAAAGTGAAAACAAGAAATTAGATGAGACTCTTAAAAGAATAGTATAACATTTTGCCTTTAATTAAATGTGATTTAAACAAAATGAGGAAAGACGAACATATCCTGCTAGAATGGAAACAGCACGCATCATTCTTCATGTTGTCCTGGGAACCGACAACATCGTGAAGGTGTTGAAAAGTTTGAAAAAGCACTCATTTCCCTCCAATTTTTTTCATCTATTTAATTTTCGTTATTTCAGTTTTTGAGAAGAATGAAAAGTTTGTAAAAGCAACAGTTCATTAAGCAAAAAACAGTTTCCAAGAATCTAAAAACATCTTTTTGGTGTCCTCTAAAATTGTGCCACTTCTGAATACGTTCTCAAAAACACTTTGCCAACCAAGTTTCCTGTGTTTTGCGGAACAAGAACTAAAGAGAACGCTTGCTTGTCTTCCGGACGTTTCGATTTAGACATCAAAAGTTAATAAAGCATAGGAAGTAGGTAACTCAAAGACATCAAAAGCCAAAATATGTCCATGATGCAAAAGGAAAACTCAAGAAATTTAAGAAGTTGATGTCATTGCCTGATTTCGAAGAACAAGCCAACCAAGAGCAAAGTATAGCGCGCCAAACGGAATAATGATTGGAGCTATGATACAGTAGCAGAGGACAATGGTAATGACCAGCAGATCACTGGGAACCCGAGTTGCGAAACCAATATCTCCTGGAGTCCAAGCTGCTTTAAGCTCATCTTCAGTTTTGCAGAGGTACTTCTTCTTTAAATGGTAAATGATTAAAGGAACTAATCGGGATAGCTCCAGCCCATAGCCAACAAAGAACCTGAGATTGAAAAAATAAGGAACAGGGTTGTCCCACTAAAAGGAAAATACAAACATCTATTTTCCTGTAGTCCAAAAGGACTGATAAACCATAATTCTTGCAATGAGAAAATGTTCCCATATGCACAACAAGAAACTTGCAAAAAGAGCATACTTCCTTAATGAGGCAACGGAAAGTTGATGAATGGTTGGGAGGGAAACAATTAAAATGGTTGGGAGGGAAACAATTATCTTATTCCTCTTTTTTATATTTGCACTTGTTTTTCACTCATGAAACTGCTTCCAATAATAACATGTAAGTTTAAACTGACACAGCAAAACCTTTTTATTATCATATAAATTTGCAGCTGAAGACATCAAAAATTCACTACTGATATAAGCTCGCCAAATTATTTAAAACCTATTATGAAAAAAACAGAAACTGCTCAAAATTGTCAATCCAATTATAACATGTATTTCAGCATGCAAGGAACTTATGTATCAAAGGTTTTGTTTGTTAAACAAGCAAAAGGAGCAAAAAGGGGAAAAGATATGTGAACTTACCTCAGGGCCACAAAGGTCAGGAAGAAAGTTGCATTTCCTGGAAGGCTGGATGCTAGTACGTCAACAATAGAATTTGGATCCTTCTCAATGGCCTTCAAGGAATCAAATAGGGTCCCACCAACTGTAACTCCAATAAAAACGTTCAACACCGAAAAATAGAAGTACTTTCCTGAGGCAGCCCTCTGTGCATGACTCTCCGAAGGAATGCCTTCTTCCTTTGACAGCAATAACAGAAACTTCGGCAGCAAGGCCAGAAAGACGAGGAGTGCAATCTGAGGCAAGAATGCTTCCAAAACTGTCCTAATTGAACCAATATTAACAATAGGTTTTAGAAATGGAAGGAGCTTCTTTAGATTGGCAAGTGTTGTGAATGCAGAGATGAACCCGATCGGAATCATGTAAAAAAAGATGGTCAATGTGACAATAACATAGACAATAATCTGTCTTGTCCGTATCTCATAAAAGTTTTTTGGAAGATTAGACCATATTATTTGGCGGGGCTCAGGAGCATCCATGACCATCCATGTGTCAACCATCCGGGCATGTAAACTCTGAGCTGCAGAAGCTGCAGTTACCCTGCTGGTGAAGAAGACCAAAGCTGAGGCTTGCTGTTTCTCTCTAAGAGTGACCTTTTGTTCAGCTTCTAATTTTGAAACCGATTCATTGATTTTCTGATTGTAGTACTCTATTGAATCTACTTTTTCACCAAGAAGACCAAGGAAACCAGTTCTGTTTGTGGGTCTAGTCCCTTCGGGTTTCCCAGTTTTCTTTGACACAGCGTATACGGCTTCAGCATGTGCAAGCTTCTTTTTGTACCCTTCCAAATCTTCCCAAATCTTGTTAACCTGTAAAAATTCAAAAAAAGATACGACCTCGTCATATGGGTACTTAATGAACAAGACCACCGAAAAGAAAAATAAGACCACCGAAAAGAAAAATAAGACCACCAAAAAGAAAATTCGTGTATGAAAAAAATCTAAGAGGAAAAGATGGAAAATGGTGTCACAAAACATAGGTCTAGTCAATTGATTATAGACTAATTACTTAAGATTAGATTTATAAGCGCATATTAGCCTTGAATGATGGTTAATTGCTATCCATTGTCAGTCAGGGTCGTGGATAATTTGGATGTAATTATCAAATTAAAAAATCATACTGCCAAGTACCTCTTTGTTGTTTGTGACCACCATTGATTTGTAATAAGCATCTCCGTAGATTGCTTTGAAATATGAATCAACCAGTTCCTTTCTAGTTTGACCTTCAGGCGGAGAAGGAATGTCTCTGACAAGAACAGTAAATTGTTCAGGCTTCACTTCTGCAGACATTAGAGCGGCAGCTCTCAGATCAGAAACATGGTTGTATGCCTTCCACAGCAGGTAATATGCAACAAAAGACAGCCAGTACATTGCTACCAGGAATGCCCACAATCTCAGACTCTTACGCTGAAATGCACAAGGAAACCGTAAGAAAGGAACTAAGCTCATAAGCAAGTTTAGAAAATTAAATCACGCGGATATCCCACTCCCTATGTTCCATGATTTTTTTGTCCCTCATATGCGTTCGACCTTTTTAGAGGACATGTGTGACTAATGTATTGGATTAAGCCATTATTCCAAACATCGCCCCTTTATTATTCACTAGAGGTCGGGCACACACGAGGCGTGTGCAAGTCGTCTATGTAAACAAAAATAACAATAAATTAACAACAGTGGAACTGTTTATAAATCATTGTAACATTTAGGGAGGACCACCATTGTGGCAATTTCAATGTTACCTATGACATAACCAATGCCAATTAGAAATGTCACCATACTAATGTTGTCGCCTTTGCATACTTCACTGAATTCAATAAACTTTTCAGAATTTTTCCATCACCTTATTAATTCCATTACACATTACAGAATTTTTCCATCACCCTCAGGTGGTTTGTTAGCATTTTTCATTATGACAAGAACAAAATTCCAAGTTCCTATTTCTCGTCAAAATCAAATCCCAGAATCAAATTCATAGACAACTTGATGGCATCACTTTGACTTTCTTTTTTTAATATATTTCAGTGAGGTAATGAAGATTTCCATTTTATTATATTTTATTATTTATTTATGTTGCAACATGGAAAAAATAGAAACTTCACTGTCTTTAAACTCCCAAATGGAATTTCTAAGTTTTATACACACAAAACTTTCTGACTATTCAACAACAATAACGGGGAAATCAAATCCATTAAGCTCTCATGTAACCTTAGCTTCTCCACCATTCACTGAAGTTGAAACCGTACTTTCCAACTACTCAAAACCTCAATTTATTCCTCCAGCAACAAACTACTCCCCTTGAGAATCAAGTGGGCGGCGCCAAAATCTGCACGAATTGTTATTTGTTCTGCAATTGTCCTAAATGAGAATATTCTCACATAAATTCTCACAGCTGGTGAAGCGTACTTGCACTTTTCAACTCCTCATAGACATTCAATTTCATCCTCTACTGGAAAGAGTTTTTTTTTTTAAATCCTTTAACTGAACGGAAAACATATGTACACACATGCATAGTTATGCAGTCTATATAAAGGGGGAAGAAGAGGATGAGACCTTCCTGTATGGAGAATCAAAGATTTGTTATGAGTTGGATGGCATTTGTCTGCCTAAGAAGAAGACAAAGGAGCAGTGTCGCACCGTGGAATTAATCAGAAGGAGCGACATGGCATTTGTAAAAACTGTTCTGTTTATGGCAGTTAGGAATTCTAAAGAAGCAACATGGGTTGGAAGTCGGATAGTAAGTTTCCCATTTCGCCTAAGTTGTAACCGTCCATAATGGGTTGGAAAAGTGGGATTAATTTATTTCAATTAGGGTAGTATTGGAATAGCAAAAGTATACACAATCTTAAAAAAGAAGAGGACACCAAAGATAAGTTCTCCCTTTATATATTAGGATAGATTTTGGAGTGTAGCAACACTTGTTATTAGCTACAGAAAGTTTTGAACCATATGAACTCAATTCTAAATGGAAAATCTTTTGGGGACATCCCAGATTGCAAAGATGGGAAAATAAAATGGGGACATGATATAAGCCTGAAAAGAATCAATGTACTTAGAATCCTACTAGGATGGGGAAATGATATAAACATGAAAACCATCAAGGTGGCACAAATTCATGAACTAGCTGAGCAACTTACTTGAACATGTCCCATGGATAGTTTTTCAAGTTCATTGAAAGTCCCCTTGCTTGTGTCATTGCTTGTCTTCACACTGGTGTCAGTGGCAGCCACTGGCAGAAGAACTGGTAGGAGCACAATCCCAGATAAAACCAATATCCCCAACACTGAAACAAATAGAAAGAAAATGAAAATTCAGAAAGATAGACTTTTCAGTTCAAGAAATTGTGCTACATGGTCAATCAAGTCCCATACCAGGAGACCCTATATGGTGCTAAGCTACAAATAATGAGTCTTACTATTAATCTATCTATATTTGCGACGGTAACCAAATATGTCAGCTTTTGACATTGTCCATACAAGTAGCACCGGAGACATAAAAATGATGATCACAACATGGGGCAAAATTACAAGATATATTGGTCATTGCAGTCATTGGGGTAGAATACACATCGAGATACCTATCCACACATACAACATGGGAGTATAACGAAACAACAAAAGATTTAATCAAATTGGGTTTACACACTTTACAGGATTGTGTGGGTGGGTGTTGGGGATGCCATCTCTGCAATCCCACAAAGAAAGTGAAAGCTCTTTGAAACTCGACTTCGTCAACTATAGAAATTTTGGCAAGTTATAACGAGTGATCTCGGAATTCTTGTCACACTCCAAACTTTGACACCAGGAGAATATTTCTTTAAGTTAAATAGTATGAAAGAAAAGAATCGCAAGTTTCATTCAAGTCAAACAGGATTCTAATAAGACATTCTACAACTAGGAATTCATTCATCCAAGTTTCGGTTAGGACATTGACTGGCAAGTTACTTTTGTGCAATTTTCTTCATCAGCTGATTTCGAAAAGAGGTTTTACATGTTTAACGCGTAAGGTTGCTGACACCTATGTTATAAAATTAATTCAAAAGAAATATGTTTAATATCCACATGGCCATTGACCATTTCCCCATAAAGAATCAAACCAATAAGCTCTCTACGATACCCCACATATTTGGTCGACCCATAGATTTTTAATGACAATAATTTAACTTAATACTGCACAATGAATCTTAGGAATGAAAACCACCTTAGTTACATGTCATAAGCACGAGTTTTTACTTAGCAGTGGACTGGTGGTGCTCCAACACCCTTCTCTGCCACACAACGAATTCCGGGTCTCGCATAAATGTGTGGTGGAAAAGGTTGTTTGACACCAGCGCAATGAAAAAGACCGCTCAATAATTTTTCCACAAGCACGAATAGGAGGAGCAACTTTTGGGTGCGGGCACCACATCGTGCCTAAGCACCCATCTCAGCGATCCAAAACATTTTTTAACAGTCCAGATTAAAAATAGAAAAAGCGGAGAGGGAGAGGGAATAAATCTGGGTTGTCCAAAACACCTTTGGAAGGCCGGATTGGGTGCTCAGGCACGGACATGTGTACCTGCCCGGCACCCAAAAAAATATCCACTAGGAGGGAGACAAACAGCAGTAGTTATTCGACTAATAAATTTGATGTTGGCGATCAAAAATAGTGAACAAATCAAAATTCCAACAGGACCATACTTTTTTCCAAGATTAGAGAAATTGGGGTCCAAAAACAAATTTGAAGTACTTAAAAAAAAGTTGTAGATTTGTTCAGGTAAGTAGGGAAACAAAAATAACAGGCAAAGGGCTAGAAAGAAATCCTACTTACCAAATTGACATGGGTATACTTGCAATTTAGTTTAAATGTACACTCCACGTGCATTTCCATTTTTCCCCAAAAGACTCCCTCCGTCCCTCAATTTTCAGACTAGAAAATTATAGGTAATTCCATGCATAAATTTTCACACAACTAAAAATATCAATTAATCCAATATAGTGTTAATAAATTTAAAATACCAATAAATACTTTATTTTTTAATTTCAAAATTACACGACTTATCATAATAAAGTAGTAATAGTATTTATCACGCAATTCTTCACCAAAACTCACTTTTTCCGCTATCTCAAAAAAAAAAAAAAAAATTGGCATACATCTTAAGCAAAAATCACAGAACCGAAGAAAAGAAACCCAAAATCAAATTCTTCACATTTTGGAAATAAAGAACACATCACATTAAATTAAAACATATGTAAATAGATGAAGGCAGAATTGATTAGAGTGAGAAAAAATACAAACCAGTGCTGAGAAAGACGAAGTAGACGGCTGTGTCGACCCCGGCGACAGCAATAACGTCTTGCTCGGAGGAAGAGACTGCCTCTCGGATCCAGGCAAAGGGGTTGCGGGTCCTGCCCGATCCGCCTTGCCACGGATCCATCCCCCTCAGGAGTCGGTTCGGGTAATACACCTCTTTGTTACCGGGTTTCCTCGACAGCCATGTGAACAACAACATCAGAACCACAAATATTATAAACGACGTCGCAAGGGACGTCAGGAAAGACGAGAAATCCATCTCTCTCTCTCTCTCTCTCTCTCTCTCTCTCTCTCTTCTTCTTCTTCTTCTTCTTCTGTCTCTCTCTCTCTCTCTCTCTAAATCAAAGAAGATGATACTCAGCTAGTATTTCCTCCTCCTATATCTTAACCAACTGACAGCCTGTGCCTGTAATAAGAAACTAGCCGTTACTGTAGGAAGTAACCGTTATAGGGTAAAGGAGAGGAAATGACTTCTTATTTACTCCTTGATGAGATGCAAATGCAAGCAAAAGTTGGGGAAGATTGTGTGTGATTTTTTTGGTGAAAGAGTGAAAATATCTGTGATGGGGTTTGGTTTGGTTTGATTAGCTGTGTGGGATATAAAGGGGTGGGGTTGGTTACACAGTGCATGTTCGAGAGAGAGAGAGAGAGAGAGAGAGAGAGAGAGAGGCATTTTTAAAGGAGAGAGAGAGAGTAGGGGGCAGTGAAGCAAAGCGGAATAGACGGCACGGGGACAGGGAGGAGAGAGAGAGTGATGGAGATGCAACTATGCAAGAGGGTGGAACATCCAAATGACTAGAATGCCCTCTACTGCTAATTCTGAAGGCATTTGATACGACACTTTTGCCCCTGGGCTTTTCCATAGCCAATTGGACCCGGTTCTCCTTCTAGCTTGTCGGCTAATCGATTTGAAACTAAAGGCTAGTGTTTGATAAAATGGACATTTAGACTTGGTTTGGCTAAATTAAAAAAATCGGTTTTTTGGATCATTTTTTTCATTTTTATTCACAAAATTTAAAATTTGGCTAATAATTTTATACTTTTTAGATTCCTCTCGTCGAGACAAGCCAAGAAACCTCAAAAAATAGACCGAAAATCAACAAATGCAAATTTTTTTTGAATAAGGACAAAACCAATAATCCAAAAAACTAATTTTTTCAATTTAGCAAAACCAAGCCTTACTAAAATTAAGAGGGTGATTTTAATAAATAAAGTGGAGAGGTGATTTTATTTCTAATGAATCTGGACATATAGCTACAAGTTTTGGGTTCAAGGATTGGTACTACCAAAATAGCCGATCTGGTTGGAATGTTTGGATAATTTGGCTAGGGTTTGGTCAATTAAGGGATCGTTCCACTAAGGGAGTTTTTAGAAAAAATTGGTTTTTCACAAAATGTAATTTATTGTGAGAGAATGACATATATTGATTTTTGAAAAAAATTATTTTTTAGTTAGTGAATAACCTCCTAAAGGATGGGTCTTTATCGGGTTTTCTTGGGACCTATGTATGTTCCGTAAAGACAACAATAATTCCACATGCAAATTAAAAAAATGCTTTCACACCAAATAATGGTTCCCACACGCACTTAAAAAATAAGTACCCAAAAAAACAAAAACAAAAAAGTCATTTTTTTAGGTAAAATGGCGAGAATAGAAATAGCCAGTGCCCCAGTTTGGTTGTTCACGGTGTTGTGCATATATAGTTTTGGTCAACGTTAACAAAAACTATATGGTGAGGTTTGGTTTATTTTTGTCTTATTTTTTGTTTTATTCAAAAAAAATTATGATTAGATCATAATTTTTTACTTTTTTAATTCATCTCGTCAAGACAAACTAATAATATATAAAAAGTTTATGCAAAACTAAAAAACAAGAAAAAAATCAATGAAAAACAAAAAAATAAGTCAGCTAATTTTTTATATCAAAACACACCTAAATATCCTATCACTTCTTATTTTATGGGGAGTGTATTTAACTAAGGTCTCTCAACGGACCTCCCACGTGATTCAAAGAAAAAAAAAAAAAACAATCCCTCTGCCAGTCACCTATGGCTTCGCAAATTTCTTTAAGCCTTACGGTCAGGCGGCTTCGTTGCCGAAGCTAATTGCACAGGGATTTGGAATTTCTGTAGTGATCAAGTCATTACAATTCTATATCGACTTTAGTTGTCGGCTTTCTATAATTTATATTTGAGATTAAAACCGTTCAATTTGTCGGGAATGTTAAGTAGATCAATCATGCAATAAAATTAAATTAATTGGATATTGGTAGTCATGTAATTTACGCCATTTATTTTACGAAAATGGATAACCAATATCATGTAGAGAATAAATTGTTAGACAAATTTGTCTCAATTGTGTGTCTACCAATTCGAATTATCATAATTTTTTATACCCACAATTTTGCTCATTATTCCTGAAAAAATAAACGATTTAGATCTCAAATGAAAATTTCGGAGGACTCACAATTAAGATCACGACGGAGGTATAGTGTCTTTGTGTCACTACCCGAAGTTCCACAGGTTGCAAGGTAATATTTTGAAACTACCTACGATTGATGAGGAATACTTTGAAGTGTTACAAAGTAGATTATTCGTTCATTGCGTAGAGAAGAATACCAAAATTAAAAAATTGTGATTCAAACTTAATTTTTAAATAAAGACAAAAATAAGCCAATTAGATAAGATTTTTAGCTTATTTTTGTCTTTATCCAAAAAGAAAAGAGAGTTTGATGTGAAACTCACAAATAACTTTTTTTCTTTTTTGATTCCTCTTGTCTAACAAATAAATAATCCCCAAGAATTTGATGTGAAACTCACAAATCTAATTTTTTTTAATAAAGACAAAAAAAAAGTGGCTTATTTAACAAAAACCAGGCCTGAGTGCATTCATATTTGTTTCATCTCTCACTTTCTACTAAAAAATAAAGTGTCATTTCTATGTTCTTGTTTTCTTCAATTTCTTTTTAATAATAGTAAAAAAAATGAATTTTGTAAGAGTGGATGTACTTTATTAATTTCTTCAATTTCTTTTTCAGAATAATAAAAGTAAATTCACTCTCATAAAATTTATTTTTCTGAATATTATTAAAATATCTGTAAAGCAGGCATCATGAATTTTTATTTATTTATTTGAAAAAAGCGTCTAGACCAAAAAAGTGGGGAGCACAATTAAAAGCATTATTACAACGAACCCTCTACATGCACAGATGGTGAATCCACTTTTGGGTCACAAACGGCATATTCGAGCCGTTTGAACGAAATGAGGTGATTTTGGATCAAGCACTTAGGGACGTCCGATTGACTTGATCTCCGTGAGAGCCTCTCAGAATTTGATTTTGAGATGATTGATCGGTTCGGATCGACCGTTTAGGATCCAAAAGTGGGTCTCTGAGACCCATCTGTTCATGTCATTTTACCGTATAATAGAACCAGACCTTCAACATTCAGAAGGCCAGAGGTTACTTCCGTCATTTCAAAAGCTAAGGGCACTTTATCCACCTGGGAGATGACGAAGTTCCGTTACTTTAGAAAGACTCCCCTACTCGTATACCGCAGGCACTGAAACCACCAACTAATAACATCGTGCCACGTTTACAAAACATCCTTCAAGTTAAGTCGCGTCCTCTTGCTGTAGCGAGTAGGGCTCTAATCTGTACGCTCAGACTGTGAACCTCATCCCATACAACAAGCTTTTACAACTCACTGTTCATGGTCCCACGTGGCAAAATCAGAGTACTACTAAAACTTATACGTACTTGGTTGGAGAGGGGACACGTGGCCCATTTTCGCGTTGCCGACAGAAATGTACAGTTAGATGATCGAAAAGGACAACCGTTGAGGACCCCAGTTGTTTCTTTTTCTTTTTTAAGCAGTAGTATACATGTCCTACCAGTATAGGAGTTTTTTTTAGAGTTTCCTAACGTGTGTCTAATAGATACACAATAAATATACAAATAAATTAAAAATAACACATACTTTAATAAATTTTTTACACTTTCGTATATCTCTATATATTTTTCATACATTCTAATACATTTTTTTAACTTTAATGCATGACAAATACGTACACATTAGCATTTATTTCCCTATATTTTATCACCCCCCAATTGTTTATGCTTTGTGACGCTTGTACCAGTTTTGTGGACAATTGCCTCACTCCAATCATTCAATTGGAGTGGCAACATTCCTATTTGGTCCGATTTAGACAAACAAAATTCTAAATAAATACCAGTAATTCCTTCCACACCGACGGAAATACACTGATGGCGTACTAACGGCGTTGCGGATTCCGTTGTGGGTCTCAACCGGTCGATCCGAGCCGTTCATCCTTCTGGAAATCGAATTCCAAGTGGGCTTAAGTAGGAATCGAAGCAATCGGACGGCTTTATGAGCTCGATCTAAAATTACTCCATTTCGATCCAAATTTTTTTGAATGAAATGGGATGATTTTGGATCGAGCTTATACAGCTATCTCATTGCCTCAATTTCCGCTGTTGCCCACTCGGAATTCGATTTTGAGAAGGATGAACAGCTCGGATCAACCGTTTGGAGCCCACAACGGCGTCGGCAATGCCGTCGGTGCAATTCCGTTAGTGCACGTAGCAGCATTCAATAAATACTACTCCTTCGACTATGTCATTTTTGTTAATTTGGACATACAGCAAACTGCCACCAAAGCAAATATTTCCGGTTTGGAGGAAAAAACACAACCTATTTCCAGCAACATAGAACAATTCCTAATAAACTACTAGCACGAACCAAAACCAGAACCAAAATCAAAACCAAAACCAACTAGTAAAAACAACACTAAGGAGTCTAGGACTAAAGAAAGGGTAGGGAACAACTTTGAACTCTAAAAATAAAATAAAAAAAGTAGCAAACCAACTTAGAGCATCTCTTACCCATGTCTCAGTCTTTCTCCATTTTGGAGACTCAAAAAAGTATATTTTATTCAAAAAGCGAATATGAAGAATGAATAACCCCAATTCTACTATATCCCACTCTTTGAGGTTGGGAGTGGTCAGCCCCTACCGTGGAGCGCATCAAAATGGTGTTGTTTTGGTACGCAAGTCTAGTGCTTCGTCAAATGTGGTCTTATGAGGTCACTTTTGAATCTCACGCAATCGATACGAACCGTTAAACAATTTTAAATTAATTGATCAAATGGTGTTGGAGAAAATCAGGCTCATCGAATATTTGTAAGTAATTGATCTAATACGTTTAATCTTCATTCAGAATTCCAGATTTTATAATTCAAATTAAAGAATCTTCTATAAATGTTAAACAATTGCGTGCTGATAAATCATTGATATGAATCGTAAATGTCATAGAGCACGTTAAGAAAAATATACAGTAAAAAATTATATATTGATCGAACAACGCTATATATTAATACAATTTCTATTTTAATACATACCAATGCCCGATGAAGCAACACCAAATGTAGGGTGTGAAATGCCTCGGAGTAACACCTAAAGTTTTCCGTGGATTCGGTATTTTACCGTTAAATATCACTAGCGTCCTTATCAAATTTGCCCTCACTTTCGATGCTGATAAGGCGCTTGTTGTTGGTGTCACGTTTTGCCACGTAAGCATATGAGACCCCCGCGATGCCGACTTGAGTGATAGAGAGGAAATGTGAATGTGTCGTTGGACTTCGCTAGAACTATGGGAGTATCATTTGATGGACCTGGGACCCACGGTTTCGGATCCGAGATACTATTTACGAAAATTTGATTGACCTCCCCTGAGGTTTCTAATAAATACAAAAATCTCTTCTACGAAATAATATTCTCTAGATTCCCCCATCTACTGATATTTGTTTGTTTAGTTCGGATAAATAAATGCCGTCACTAGTTCTTTTGGGGACAAAATTCACTTTGACCCCTTGTGGTTCGGCAAAATGGGTTTTAATTTGTATTGGAATTGCAAAATAAAAAGAGAAGAATTTCAAACGGACTAATACAAATTAGTACGCATACGTTGTATATACTATATACTTACATGTTTTTGTATGTGTATCATTGCCGACATTGTCCTCATTACCGTCGTTGGCAACAACCATCGCGGGTCGTACTCTCCCCATCCCTCTCTACTAGACTCTGCAACTGAGTTGGCCGTCACCGACAAGCCTCCCGCTATGGCCATCACACTTCGTTTTCACAATCTTCTCGTCCATCTGTGTTCACTTCTTTTTCTGACTATTGGAATGGTGTTAACTGTTGTTGGCAGTTTGATTTACCTAGTTTCAATATGAATCTAGGAATTTCTAGCCCCCCTAAGCCCCTGCTTTCAATTTTTATAGTGAGAGGAAGAAGACTAGGGCATCAGAGTCATTTTTCAAGTTCCATTAACAGAGTTAGAGATGCAAATTGGTCCACAAAAACCACATGGTGGTTATGTGCAAAGTTTAGGTGTCAAGTTAATATAGTTTGAGTTACTAAGGTGGTGAAGGGCGTCAAGGGCTGCAAATGAACTGAGCTGTTCATGAACTGTTTGAGGCTTGACTCCGTAAAACTTCATTCAAGTTCAACTCGAATACTAAACGAACCAAACCTGAGCCTTAATTTTAGACTCGTTTAGTAGGTCAGCCAAACCTAAACCTGATAGTATTTGGCTCGGTTAAGCTCGTGAACCTGAAATTTATATGTATATGTCATAAGAATTTCACATATAACCTTCATGAATATGTATAAGCTTTTACATGTACGTAATGAATATTTTATATCTTACTTTTAAAAGTATTATAAACGTAAATTTTAATATGTTTTTATAATCATATATATATATATATATATATATATATATAGAGAGAGAGAGAGAGAGAGAGAGAGAGAGAGAGAGAGAGGATAACGATCACCTAATGGATTCCTTATTAAAATTTGGTGCGGACCTCACCTTTCTGAGCCAAATTTTGATAATTCGAACCGCTCAATGTTTTTAAAATACGTTTTTACGGGCCCACGTGAGGATTCGTATAAAAAAAATAATCGGAAGGGCTTGATCCAGAAAGTTGAAAAAATGCTAGGTCCGCACCAAATTTTAAATAAGGGACCCATTAGGTGATCATGATCCTATATATATATTAAACTTATCCATGTAAGAAATGAAATTTTTATTTGATGTTCTAGACTTGTATAAAATATCTAATATTTTTTACTTGTTGAGGCTCATGAACAAGTTTGAGTTTGACTCAAATATAAATAAGCTTGACTTGTCAAATTTCCATTGAGCTTGAGCCCACTCAGGTTCATTTAAAACTTAATGAACGAACCTGAACATTCTAAAACTTGACCCAATTTGGCCCATTTGCATCCCTAGAGGAATGTAAGCATAAGTTCAAAATTAAGGATTTCTAGCTTTTTCCATAACTTACCTAGTTTACATATATATTAGGGATGACTCAACGTTTATGTAAACGGAAAAAAGACTAAAAAGCAAAGAAAAAAGAAAGAAAGAAAGAAAAAGAATCCAAGGCGTAGTGGGTTTACATGACTGTTAGTAGCTGTTTTTATGAATCAAAAGGTGAAAATATATCTTATGGGAATTGCAATTCAAGTTTTAGCTTTACAGACATAGAATCGATAACTTTTAGTTATGGTGGTTGTGTATCTTGAAATTGTTTAGTTTTATGCAATGAGTGAATTTACAGTAAATTGGGCCTGAAGAAAGAATATGGCATAGAGTGGGTTGGTGAGGCAGATGAAGCCGGAACTCATACGCTAAGGACATTAAATTTGAACTAGTATGAACCCGTGCTATGCACGGACGCATGAAATAAAATGACATGTTTTTCTTCTTTTTTTTTATTAGCTAAAAAATTGTACTTTTCAACCATAAAGTTCATGCACTAAAAATATTGGATCACTTAGATTAGATCAAAATAGTATAACAATTCTATTTTCTATCTGGTCGTCTTGACTCTAATTTTCTATGGTGATTGATTTTGATATATAATCATAATCTAACAACAAACCCGTGTTATGCACAGATAAAAGCAACAGATTAATTTTTCATGCATCTAACGGTGGCAAGTTAACCAAAGATAATTTTTGTTTGTGTATGTATAATTTGAAGGAAAATCAAAAACAATTCATGCATAGAATAAAATAGATCAATTTTTCATCCTACGGTGACAAATTAACCAAATAGAAGAGCGAAAGCAAAAAAGGTAAAAGGAAAAAAATGTAGAAGCTTAGCCTTCAGAAAAAAAATAAAATCATATACCATGGGTTAGAACTGGCTCCTGACGATATGACAGTCGCACACTGTGAAGAGAATCTCGAAAAATTCACTTTACACAAAATCATTGTTAATGTAATAATCCAAAATTTTTAATAAAATTTAGGATTATTTAATTTCATTTTAATTCATTTAATTTCGTTATTTAATTTCTAATTGCACTTAGGGCCCTTAATTCGCAATTACTACGGTTTATACCCTAATACTTCTAAATTGCTACAAATTCGACCCTAAGGGACGTTTACATTTTAATCGCGAGCATTACATTTTTATAAATTCATTTCATACATAATTATACCCTTTAATACACATACACAAGCAATACTAGTACACATACACACATATGTGTATACATATACTTATACATCATCCTACACTACCCAACCACCACCAACTATCAACAATATCACACTCTACCTCCTTCCATCAACCAAAATCAGTCCCCTTGTGTAGACACCCCAATCCAGACCCTCGGAATTCTGGAACTTCCCCGATGATGAAAATGCCTAATGAGGACGCACAAGGTTTGATCAAAAGCTTGAATGACTCCACCAATAACCTCCCATAAAATTACCAAAACACCCCTTGAAACCCTAGAGTGGCCCAAAACCTTAAAATACATGCACCTGGATGGCACTTTTAGGTGCCTGAATTCCATAGGTCCAGGCGCTTGTATTTAATCCAGGCGCCTGGAAATGCATAATCCAGGCACTTGGATATCAGTCCAGGTTGAATGTGGTTCAAGTTGATAGTGGGCGGGAACGATATCTTTGGGTGGATTTGTTGTAGAATCAGTTGGAGAGGAGTGTGGGGGAGATCATTGCACCTACCCATTGCCCCCTAGGTGACCCCTCACCCTTTTGGAAGTTTCAAGTGGCTCTTTATGAACCCTTGTTTGCTTATTTAAGCACCTCTCCTCTTCCATTTTGAGGGCTGAAGAACCACTCCCCTACTCTTGTTGTTACTCTGTCAAAACCATTCTAGAAACTTCAATCCCTTCAATCATCTCTTAAACCCAGCTCATTTCAAGCCTAAAAATCATCTCTTTGTTCTATCAACCCATCATCTACTCACATCCATCATCTAAATTCCACTAAAGCATCCACAAACTACCCTTTTAGTTCTGTAAAATCAAGTATCAAAAGCCATATTTTTATAGAACTCATTCCAAAAACTCATTTCAAGCCTTTGATCAACCTAAAGAGGTAGCCATTCTACCAATTTGTTCAAATAGGCCCTGAAGGAGACTCAATCAAGCTCTCTTTGGTCATCTATACTAGTAGAGGGCTTAAAAGAGGTCTGAAAATCATCAAAAGGAAAAGATCAGTTTGTGTATCAAAGCCTAATCCAGGCACCCTGGACCATCCCATTCCAGGCGCCTGGATCCCCTTCATGTAGGCGCCTGGATCCCCTTTTCCCTGTCTGAGTTGTTTTGTTTTCTCTTGTGTTTTGATCAATTTTGGTACATCACTTGCATGCATTAGTCTATGGTTCTTTACATTTCATGTTATGATCCTCATTTTGATGAGCATTTGGAGTATTTCATTATCAAACCATCCAAAATCAAGCCTCTATCAAGTTCATATCATGTGTTTGAGTTAAGTTTGAGGTTCATATCTACTACTGCATTTCCAAATATCGTTTAGGGTGTGTGAGAATTGGTTAAAAGCATTGCATTTGTTGATTTCTGCAAGAAATGACATTTTAGAGTTTCTGTCTGGATGGCAATCCAGGCGCTTGGATTGACTCCTTCCAGGTGCCTGGACCCAATCCAGGCGCCTGGATTGACCCTTTCCAGGCGCCTAGATCCTATCTAGGTGTGATATGCAGGATACTTGTGATCAATTTCTGAGTTATTCTAAGGCATTTTGGGGGTATTTTAGTGTAATTTTAGCATCCTTTGCATATAAATCATCCATGCACAACATTTGCACAAGTATTCACTCATTTTCTCATTGATGTTCTTGATGCCTTTGTCATGCTCTCATATGAATTTGAGTTCAAAGTCCATTCAAAGAATATTTTCAAAATCTTTTCAAACATTTAGTAGAGACCGGTAAATAAGCCGGGCATGAGGGGTGCTTTAAATTCCTTCCCCTCACGTAACCTAGCTTCTAGACCCGAGAAATCTCATTTTGTGAGACCCACAAAATATTTTTCATTACAAGGGCAAAAGAGTCATTTTTCAAACGGTTTCTCGGGTATAGTCCTCAAATTCGGTTGGCGACTCCATTCAACCAATCAAATCATTTTCCAAACAAACAACTGTTTTGGTGGATGTACCGCGCTGTCCGCGGGATGTTCACAAGCTGGCGACTCTGCTGGGGAGTATGATTAATATATATTTTAGTATTATTACACTTATGTGTGGTTTTATTAAAGTGTATTAATCATTGTGAGCTAGACTTGAAAATTGTTCAAAAGATTTTGAAAATATTGCTTTTATGGACTTTTTGCATTACACGTGCATGGTTACTAGCCTTCGTTGGCGTGTTTCGGCAATCCCGCGCGGCTTGCCGGTGACGGGGAATCCCAAAATGCCCAACACCCCCCGACCGTGATAAGTCACAATTGTCGTTATTACCATCGCCTTGCGGGACCCTTGGCGGTGGGAGACAGCTTTGGCTTTGAGTCTGGGGTACCCTTTTCAAACCAAAACCGGCCTTTGCATATAAATAACCGTAGAACCCCACGTTAGTTAACCAACCCATGTGTTAGGATTATGTGTTTCATCTTGTTACGTGCTACGTGTTACCGTCTTCCATAACTGTAAGGACCCGAAAAATAAAGTCTCTTTATGAAAATAAAAATGGAAAAAATGTGAGGAATTGAATTTCATAAAGAACCATGGGTCAACGCGCGAAAATAAGATACGTGGGCGAGATTTGCTATACATAAGTCAATGCATGGGGTGTGGGTGTAATTAGCTATTCTTGAGTTTAAGTGAGAAAGAGAAAGAGCAAAAAATCAGTCCCTTCCCCTCTTAATATTTTCAGTTGTCCCGTTCTCTCTCCTCTCCTCCATTAAAGCCATTCCAAGCCCACAAATCTACCCCTTCATCAAACCCCTTCACTAATGGACCTTGGAATATTGTTCTACGCGTGATTTGAAGCCTGGAACTTGACCTTTTTGCACCTTGAAGCTCAACTACAGGATTTTTCAATTTGGGGATCTAAGAATTCATTTTCTCAAGTTTGAAGCTCAACCCTTGAGGTAGGGAACCTAATCTCCACCTCCTATCCTCATTTGTATGATATTTATGCCATTCATGTGTTCAATTTCATGATTATTGGTCATTTGTTGAAAAACCCATTTTTGGGTATGTGTTCTTGATTAATTCTTGATCAAATCTTGTAAATTGATGAGCCTCAATGTAAATTATGTTAGATTTAACCTCCCTTACTTGTGTTGGACCAATTCTTGCATAAACATTTGAGATTTGATCCAAGATTGATGAGTTTGGCCTTGAATTCAAAATATGTCCGAAGTGATCTGTACCTATACCAAAAATCTGGGTATCAATACCAGCAAGCTCTGTCCGTCTGTCTGTCTGTCTGATCTGTATTGATACCCCTACATCCAGGTATTGATACCAGGTGCCTCTGTCCCATTTTTTTTTGTTTTCTTGTTTGAACTTCCTTTGATCTTGGGATACTTGGGGCCTTCCTCCAACACCTTGTACACTCATAATTGAGCTTAATACCGAGTGTTTGACTTCCTTTTGACATCAACGCTTATGTTGGGACACGGTGTGAGTTTGGAGTGCATACTTGTGTTTAAAACACCATTATCAACCATGAAATGGAACTATGGGCTTTTGTTGAACTTAATGGTGTGTGTTATGAGTCTGGTTGGTACAAATGACTTACGATATGATATTGGTTATATCCCAAGTCCACCTTACGGTGTTCTCTTGGTCATGGGTGCGCGGAGCCCAAGAAATCCGGCCATTTATAATTCCAACATTTGTTGGTCATGGGTGCGCGGAGCCCAAGAAATCCGGCCATCACTCGATGATAAGAAGCTATGGGAGCCGGGCCCCGTAATTCCCATGATATAGTAAATTAGGAGGATGTGTGAGGGTTGGTTTAAACATGTTGTACTTCAAATGAACTTTCTAAGACTTTAATGTGTGAGATGAAATTTGGAATGACACTGGGGTACAATGGATGCTTAAGAAATATAATGAGACACTTGTGGATACGATGACACGTAGTTGGATACTTGGTGGACACCTTAACACGTGAATGTTGTCGTCTCATGCATTAGTCACTTTTCGTGCACTTATTTCCTCTCATGGTGCATCTATCATTCACATGATCATGGTAGCTAGAGATTGAGCTTTCCTACTCGGCTTGTAGCTCACCCTTTCATTTTCAGGTACCCGTTGAGGAGCATGACATGGTTGCATTGGGATGCGTGCATGCATGACTTTTGAAAACTTATTGATGGAGTTATACTTTCATCTTGACATAGTAGTATTTTTGGCCAAGATGGCATTGTAACTCTTAGTTCATTCAATTTTTTTTTTTTACTGTAAAACTTGTAATAATATTTCTATACTATTAGGTTATGTATTTGGGTACGGGTACCAGGTATCACTAGATTCGGATCGGTTGATTGTATTAAACCATGACTTTCTTATGAAGACTTTGACTTTTTCATCGGTTTATGTTTGACTTGTTGACTATCCTACGTGGATATTTTTGGTAATTGTGTTTATAAAAAATGAGGGCGTGACAATAACAGCTACTGCCCCTCTCATTCACTCTCTTCCTCCTCTAAACTCTCCGAGGAACTCCCAAATCAAGAACACAAATCCCCATTAACATCCTTCAAGTTCTAGAGTGAGGAAAGATAAGAAAATTGGGTTTTCACTTCAAAACATCAACCACAAGCTCCCACCTCTCATCTTCCACTTCAAGATCATCCAACACACTCCAAGGTACCCACATTTCACCATTAAAGCCACACAAGGGCAGCCAAAGAGCTCCCTCCACCGGTTTTTTCACAAAAAATCGTTTTTCGCCAAATCTTCGCAAAACAAGGTAGAAACTCATACCCAAACTATTCCAAGCTTTTTAATGAGTTATAATAGTCTAGGACTAGTTTAGAGTTGATGGGTTAAAGCCCCAAGTCAAGGGTTTCATGAAACCCGAACCAGAACGCGATGTGACCCTTTTTACCTCAAACTGTATTTTCGTGTTTAGTAAACCTTAGATTCATTTTGGTTCATGTTTTTAACTATTCCAACCATTTTTAAGACTTTACTCAGTGTTTATTTAAGTTTCTCCATGAATTTATTGTGCTTAACCTTGTTCTTGATCGTTGTGTTAAAATTAGGGGCTTAAAATGTAATTTTGTGAAAGTTGGCGTGCTTACTTGTGTATTATTTACAAAACCTATTTTTATCAACTAAGTGTCACTACTGGAAATCTAGGAGTGTAACAAAATGACCAAAATGCTCTTCGGGCGTAAAATGACCATTTTGCCCTTGTGTGTGTAAATTACATAATGTGTAATTGTACTTAGTAAAAAAAATCAAGGAATTGCGTTTTATGACAAGTTAGGAGTTTATTAACTAAAATAAAATATTTTTACTTATTTACCCTTGTCGGTGGCAAAATTCCCTTTTTGCCATTGTATTATGTATATTTACAAAAGGCCCCCAAAGTTTGTAAATTACACTAAGGACCCTAGAGTCGTGAAATTATGTTGGACACCCTTGTACTTACTTAAAATGACATTGGTGACCCTTACTTTCTTTAAATTACATTTTGGCCCCAATAGTTTAGTAAATTATATTTTGGGCCCTATAGTTTGAATTTATTACATCTAGACCCTAGTTTTCGATTACTTGAATTTCGTGAAGTTGTGAATCGAGACATTCGTTTGTGACCCTTAGAATATCGTTATCACTTTGCTTCTACTGTTAAGTGCACTTTCCATAAATGTGTTGAATGTTAGAATGGACAACTAAGTTCCCGAGTTGGGTGATCGTACGCGGATATCACATAGACGATGAGGTTAATGGAAAAGTGAATTGGAATTGATTGATGGGGAGTTACCCCGAGATTGTTGTTGAATGGTAGTTCCGCCAAGTGATTGTTTCAAATGATTATTTGGTAGTTTACTATCATTACGAAACCCTAGGATATGACACTCTGTGATTTGCTTCATTTGAATTTTGAGGCGTTATAAGGGTGGAAGTATTATAGACCAGTTTCAGCTATATACCTACAGGACCTGGCAGTTGTCATACGTAGCCCAGTGGTACAGTTTCGTCCCTAGAAAATTCATCCTTGCGAGACAGCTAACGCTTGGATTAAGTACATAACTTATACCTTTAATTGGGGCCCCCGAGCAAGGGGGAGTAAATCACAGCTTGGTCATATTCCTTAGTGGTTAATCGGGAGGAAAGTTCTCTAGGTTGAGAACTTAGATGAATATGTAAATTAATGGCTAGTAATGAAATCAGCTATGTGTTTAATTTCTGCTTTACGATTTATTTCCTGATTATTCCTTTAATTACTGTTTTTCAATCATATACGTTCTACTTGTATGTTTAGCAAGGGTTAGGAGGGTTAGAGTAGCTATTGAGTGATTTATCACTCACAATGTTACACTTCGTGTGACCCTGGTATAATACTATGATGTTGCTTCGCGACTCGGGCGTATTATGCCAAACTGTGATCAAGTAGGTATTGTTGGTGTCAAAGGAGACGGTTATTTCAGAGCCGAGGGTTTTCCGGCAGACCAAGCTCAGGAGGAGCCGTGGAATCCAGAGTTGAACCTTAATTTGTAAAACCCACCCTTTTATTTTTAATGTCAGATCTGTAATATTAATTTCTCAAACCATACTAAGTATTTTGTAATGGGCTGCACTTCATGTTTTTCAAGGTGTACTCTGATAGAAACTCTTTTTATTAAATTAAACCTAATTAGTTGTCTTAATTAATACTTCCGAAAATTGGGGCGCTACAGTTAAATAGAGGAAAAAACGACTAAAAGAAAATATCAATGCCAAACTGATTTACGGAGGAGTATAGTTTCCATGCCATAAATCTTGCCTTTAGTGTGTGTCTCCACATAATCTTGTATCTGTAATAGCGTGGGAAAAAAAACACTAATTAGTATACTCGGTCAATTTTAGAAAAAGGTCGAAGTGTGCTCATAATTATTTATCGAGACTAATCTTTGAAACTCATCCTACAGTGACACATTAACCTACCATAAAAAAAATACAAATAATTCATGTAGGGAACAAAAGGAAAGTGGAAGAACATCAATAATAAAAATTTTACCTTCGGAAGACAAATTTTAGCTATTCAATCTCTTTCTCCCACCCCATGAGACGTAGTTTTGGATGAGTAGCCTGAAATCATATTGGATATATATAGACATAATTTTGAATTT
The DNA here is from genome assembly GCA_022606695.1 of Vaccinium macrocarpon. Lineage (NCBI taxonomy): Eukaryota > Viridiplantae > Streptophyta > Magnoliopsida > Ericales > Ericaceae > Vaccinium > Vaccinium macrocarpon. The sequence goes on along the minus strand of CM040177.1, from coordinate 23,664,585 downwards.
TCAATTGATCATGTATGGAAATAAGTAAGTACAAATATTTCAAATATATGATTGAATAAGTTTGGAAAATTTGAAATTCAAAAAGGGGCAAGATTTATGAATTTCAAAACATGCTTCAGTCAAAATTGTATATGACAAATCAACTAATTCACGACACTTGTTGCACTCACGACTCTTTCCACCAAAAGACATTCTATAATAATATATAAGATGACAGAGTCACATCGTGGGACAAGTGTCCCTCATCTCAGTCGTTAGATGTTTTACCATGAAAATTATATTTGTAACTTCTTGAATATAGCATATCATAACATTTATCATAAATTTCTTAAGAAGAGCTTGCATGATATGATCAACTTTGCACAGTCTTCTGATGTACATCAAACAACTTTAACATGATTAAGGGAGCAACCCAACATGGTGTGAAATGAACAAGTCATTGGCAGCACATAACATTCCTACCTTATGACCTCGCATGGTGTAAAATGATCAAGTCATTAGCAACTGCACATAACATTGCTACCTTATGACTCCTTCGTTGGTCATGGTATCTTTAAAATGTTCCCTCGACCCAGGACACTGTTTGGATGCATCGTATTTTTTGAGATCATAGAATCATAATGTCATAGCATCTTCACATTTAGATGACAATGTGTTTATAGAATCATCACTTCTTCAACATAGTCATCTTCATAAAATCATCCTCTCTGAATGAACAATTCATAGCATTTTTCCATGGCATAATATGATACGCATAAAATCATTTCATCAAATCATACTTTATTGGTAACATATCTTTACTTTTGAGATATGAAACACATAACACAATTTGTCTGAAATAGAACTATAACTAAGGTATAGAGTATCTCACATTTAACTCCTCAAGAGCTATAAAAACTTGATCGTACTCTTGCTCAAGTCTCAGATTAGCCTATTTTTCAACAAATTCATGTCACTGTGTATCCAATAGTCTTACTGAAATATCATCAGCCTTCTCGATGGTAAGTTGGCCTATTTGGCTTTAGAAATAGCTCGGAGTCAATATCTGATTTGACTCTTTAACATTCGTGCTTACTCAACCAGAGAACTACCTTTTATTTAGTAATTAGGCTCTTTATAATTGGATACCTTCCCCTTCATAATCTAACAAAATTAATGTTTAATTAAGGTCTAAACTAGCAATTCAAGGTTTTAAAATTGGGATACGTATCGTGTATCATTTTCTTATTTTATAAATCATATCGGGATATGTATCGCATATCGTAAGATACGTTAAACATAATTAATATACAATTAACAAGTATTTATGCTTAATAACACCAACAAAACTAAGTTTTAAGTTGTGAAATTTCAAGTTCCTCAACTGGAATTTATCAAATTGAGGTTTTCTACTACCTTAGTCGAGGACAGAAAAGAAAATAGTAATATTTTTCCAAAACACGATCGAAGTATGGTTTTTCCTTCTATTCAAGCCCTACATTGAGGTTGGATATCTTTCAAAAGGTTAAATGTCGCTCAAACGACTTCGATTAATGCATTTAAGGTTCTATTTCTTACAATAATGTTTGAATTTTTTCCATTAAGTAATTGTGAATATGCCATCATATCGTAAGATTTCTATACGAAAAGAGATAGTAGATGAGATTCGTATCGTTTTCTGAAGGAAATGATACAAATCGTAGGATACGTATTATCTGTCGCTTGATTTTAACAACAAAGACTAGCATACATTGCAATGAACTTTATGAACCAAACAAACGGCAGTGAGCAATTTATCATAGGATTCATTGCCATCCAGAGAAGGATGTAATTTTCCTCTTTTTTTTTCTTGGCCCTCTTTCTGCCCTTGTATTAATTCACCAAAAGAACATCGGAGCAATATTTTTTGCGTTTTCTTCTTCTTTTTGCTTTGTGATATGGTAATTTTTGGGGGATAAAGATATGGGTGCAGAAGGTACCAAAATGGTACAAAGCGGTTTATGAGGCTCACTTTTGGGTCCCGCACGAATAATCCAAACCGTTTAATAATTTAAAAATAATTTTTCAAATATCCCTAAAAAAATAAGTTCAATTGGATATGTGTGAATAAATTTAAGGCTATAAATGAACTGGGCCGTTTGAGAACTATTCGAGGCTCAGATCGGTAAGAGCTCATCCGAGTTCAATTCGTCTACTAAACAAACTGAACTTGAACCTCAATATTAGACTCGTTTCGTAAATGAGCCGAACCTGAACCTGAGTGGATTCGGCTTGGTTAAGGCTAGCGAACTTGGGGTCAAAATGTAATTAATAATACTTTTTAGGGGTCTACATGTAAATATTTTTTAGTTGAGAAGCTCCTATGTAATTTGTTATTATTTTATTCCTAACTAGAGTACTCTACTACCAATAGATGAGTTTTATCCTAACTAGAGTACTCTAGTTCTCCATATTTTTTCTTCGTGTTGTTTTTCTTTTGATTCATTGATTATTATGGTAGATTTGTTTATTTTTGTTTGATTTCTTGATTATTGTAATAGATCTGAAGCATATTTATTTCCTCTCTCATTTTGTGTTCTAAATAACTTGGCCCCTAGAAATTTTGGGTTCAAGTCTTAATTTTTCCGGTTAGGCTCATTTGAGTTTAATTTTTATTAATTTGAGTCAGAGCTTTGGGGAATTTTTTTGGCGAACTCAATTTCACTTGTATCTAAATTTCGAATCGAATCTAAATTTAAACTTGGCGACTCATCAGTGATTTAACTAATCCGTACCTCATAGGATTTGACTCATTTATAGCCCTATGCGTGATTGATCCAAACTTTACTTCTTTCATTCAGAATTTAGGATCCTGAATTCTAAATGAAAAATTTGAAGTTTGGATCAATTATTACACACATTCAATAGAGTTTTTGCAAGGACACATGAATAATTATATTTTAAAATTATTAAACGGTTCAAATTATTTGTGTGAGATCCAAAAATAAGTTCCGTAATTCGTTTTGTACCTTTTTGGTACCTGACAAGTCGGCACCTCTAGCATTGCCCCTTTTTTTTTTGGTTTCACATTCTCTCTCGATCAAGTGATTCTCCTCCTCTCACAACTGTGCCGAGAGCGATCTTCGTAGCCAGAGGTCACCCATATTTTTCCACCACCCACGTTGGGAAGCGGAGTAGTTTTCTCTTCCATTTTTCCCACGTTGATTGTAGGTAGTTTTCTTTCATATGCACCATTTATTAACACTTGTCCTAGTATTGTGACAGCCTGACAGGTGACGAACATCATGGGTACTATGGACCATTTTTTTTTAAAAAATAAAAATTAGGAGCATCTCCAATGACCCTATAAAACAATCAATATTGCGTATAACTAAACTTTTCTTACCAAAAAAAAAAAAAAACCTAAAATTTTAGCTAGTTTATGTATAAAAATTAACTCTAATGGACTAGATAAATTGGGTAATTAGTTTATCACTCAATAACTCACTCTATTCATTTGCCCACCTATTTATGCACTCATTAAATTTTTTGGGCTCGTTTTTTAAAATAAACTGTTTTCTTTTTTTATTTTTTTGGGATAAAAAATAAGTCTAAAAAATGTTTGTGTTGCACAATTATGTTGGGGGAAAATCTATATGTTAGGGGATAGAGCTATGCACTCATTAAATTTTTTGGGCTCGTTTTTTAAAATAAACTGTTTTATTTTTTATTTTTTGGGATAAAAAAATAAGTCTAAAAAATGTTTGTGTTGCACAATTATGTTGGGGGGAAAATCTCTATGTTAGGGGATGGAGCTCTAGTAATCTGTTTACAAAGAAAAGTTGGGAGGTTTTTTAATTGCCTTATTTTGCTTCCCTTTGCCAATTCCTATTAATATTCCCTCGCTGGACAAAATATTCTAGGTTGACCATTTCCTAATCATATTACCATTGAAGCTTCAAATTAAATATTATTCTAGTTGCTAAATTTTTCCTCTCACGTAGTAATAAAGTTTAGCTAGTCCATTGGAGTGATCATTTACTCAATAAGCTAATGATCACTTATCAATCCACAAGTGGGTCCTAATTTTATAAAAAAAAAAAATTACCATTTAGCCATTCAATTCTAGCTATGCCATTGAAGATGCTTTAATAAGAGTATATATCTATATCTCCTTGCCCCCGTTCCCTTTTTTTTTTTTTCTTATGCCTAGAAAGTATAATAGATTAAGTTATTTTTCACCACCAGTGGAAACAAAAAATTCCTCCAAATCGATTATATTGCACTATGTATTCAAACAGTAGTCCCAAAAAGTAAAACATGAACATGTGGCGCAATTGATTTGGATAAAACTTCTATTTCCACCACTAGTGAAAATAATTTAAACTCAAAGTAGAATATGTTCGATCAGATAAACAGTCCACGTTTGAGAAGACACATAGTTCGGGTCTTTTGGAGCGTCAGCATTTGTTTATAGGCATCTTTTTTTTTTAAAAAAAGCATTTGTTTATAGGCAAGTGACCATCACTTGTCATGCAATATGCATAAGGCTGTAAATGAATTGAGTCGTTCGCAAATTATTCGAGACTTGACTCGGTAAAGGCTCATTCGAGTTCGGTTCGAATACTAAACGAACTGAACCTGAACCTCAATTTTAAACTCGTTTAATAAACGAGTCAAACTTGAACTTGACAATATTCGGCTCGATTAGGCTCGCGAACTTGGAATATATATGAATATCTCATAAGAATTTCATATATAACCTTGAACATGTATAAACTTTCATATACATAATGAAAATTTTATAATTTGTACATGTATGAACTTAAAAAAAGTATTGTAAACTTAAATTTTAACATGTGTTTATAATTTTCTATAGACTTCTTTATGAACAAAATAAAAAATTTATTTGGATTCTAGACTTGTATGGGAGCATATATTTCTAATATTTTTCATTTGTTAAGGCTCGTGAACAAGTTCGAGTTAGATGCAAACCTCGGCAATCTCGGCTTGAGTTCAACTCGTCAAATTTTCATTGAGTTTGAGCTCGGCTCAAGTTTGTTTAAAAACTTAATGAACGAACCTGAATATTCCAAAGCTCGGCTCAATTTAGCTCGTTTACAGCTCTAATATTATATGCACCCGAATAGCTTTCGTTCCGTTGCCCAAAACTGAATTCAATTTCAGAACAGTATCTAAAGATCTAAAATAAGTATAGCAAGTTCGAAAACTAAATTTCTAATGGAGCCCTTTTCAGCCTATGGTTCACGAAGGTTGACTAACAAGACAAGGTTTTGCTAACCTCCACTCAATAGGTAAAGGATAATAGGTGCATACAAATAATTGAGTTCGGATTTTAATACAAATTTTACAAGTAATAATACGATTTCACGGATGTTAAATTGTTATTACACCTTTCTTAGATATCAATATACCTTTTACACATTATTCTCCACGTATTAATAGGTGGAGCTTAACATTTTCCGTAGCATAATAACAGTAACAGGTCAACAATATTAAACCATAAGAGACGGAGGCTAAATAGCCCGGATTACTAATCCCGACCCACTGTTAGTCTTGGGCTTAGGAGACAAAATGTAGCCCGGATAAAACAAGTCTTGGACTACCCAATACTCCCAGCCCTTATTAATTATAGACAGGGACACAGGGTCACTAATCTCGACCCACTGTTAGTCTTCGGCTTAGGAGACAAAATGTAGCCCGGATAAAACAAGTCCAGCCCTTATTAAGGGTTGGTTTGGGTGAATTGAAAAAACTAGTTTTTTGGTTTTTTGATTTTGTCTTTATTCAATTTTTTTTGTATTTGTTGGTTTTCGGTCGATTTTTTGTGGTTTCTTGACTTGTCTTGACGAGAGGAATCTAAAAAGTATAAAATTGTTAGCAAAACTTAAAGTTTTGTGAATAAAGACGAAAAATAATCCAAACCGAAAACCAACAAATGCAATTTTTTTTTGAATAAGGACAAAACTAAAAAAACCAAAAAACCAATTTTCTCAATTCACCCAAACCAAGCCTAATTATGGACAGGGCCGACCATGTCCATAATTAGTCAGCGACATCAAATTATGCCACTACCCCAGCCGGAAAAAAAAAAAAAACCTTATTAAGGGGTGGTTTGGCTAAATACAAAAAACTAGTTTTTTTGGTTTTTTTGGTTTTGTCCTTATTTAATTTTTTTTGCATTTGTTAGTTTTCGGTCAATTTTTTGTGGTTTCTTGGATTATCTCGACGAGAAGAATCTAAAAAGTATAAAATTATTATCCAAACTTAAAGTTTTGTGAATAAAGACAAAAAATAAACCAAAAACCCTATTTTTTGCCATAATTTTTCGTCTTTATTCACAAAACTTTAAGTTTGGTTAATAATTTTATACTTTTGAGATTCCTCTCGTCGAGACAAATCAAGAAACCACAAAAAATCGACCAAAAACTAACAAATGCAAAAAAAATAAAATTGAATAAGGACAAAACCCAAAAAACCAAAAAACTAAGATGTTGAATTCACTTTGAAATATCCTTCAGATAAAAAAATAACATACTTCCGCACATAATTTTTGAATTTTTTTGCACCAAATCAAACTATTAATAGAGATCTTTAGTTTGATGCAAGAAAATTTAAAAATTGTGTGTGAAAGTATTTGACATTGTTGGCTTTGCAATATCCTTTGGATAAAAAATAAAGTATTTTCGTGTGTAATTTTTTATTTTCTTTTGCACCAAATTAAAATACTAATAGAGATCTTTCATTCAATGCAGAAAAATTTGAAAATTTGTGTACGAAATTATTTTAATACACATTTATTACATTTATTCTTCTACTTAATTTTTTGGTAATGGGCCTAGGTTGCATTACAATATTTGCCCATATTACAACTATGTTTTTTCCGTGAATTAGTAGTTTTTGTTTTTCTTAAGCCTTTGTAATGGTATCTAAAATAAATTATTACATATATTTAATATAAAAAATTATTAAAAAAATTAATAGATGAAATAATAATTATATAACTTTATATTTAGTTGGAAAATTAAATGTTTGTAATTATCTATTGAATGCATAATTCAATATAGGCATGCACAAGGGCAATTTTGTCATTTGAGATCTTTTTACGTCATCTGCCCAACCTTACCCTCCCCTTTTACAAAATCATTCAAACCAAGTACTGGTTTTCGGGTATGTCCTCGAACCTAGACTTTGTTGCCGGGTATGTCCTCAAACCTGGGCAACAAGAGAGAGAGACGCAACGAAGACGAGAGAGAGAGAGAGAGAGAGAGAGAGAGAGAGAGAAATGAGTGAGGGAGCATATGTTGAAACCTGTTGGTCTCGATCTCCCAACATCTTTATGGTCAATCTGGAAATCCTCTTTAAAACTTGGAAAATCATTTTTTGGCTCTTTGGACTGATTTCCTATTGAATTTGGAAAACCTTTTCCGTTGAATTTTATATTTTTGGTTACCAGACACAGGAAAATATTTTTCAAGGAAATTGTTTTACTAGAAAAATTTTTCCGCCCAAAATAACAGAGCCTAAAATTTATATATCAAATGAAGAGTACCAAAACATTACTAAAAGAAGTACCTTGAACTAATTATTTAAGCTTCAAATCTGGAGAGAACAAGAGAATACATGAAGAATGAGGTAGAGGGAGAAGTAGAAAATGGAAGACAATCCTAAAATCTAAGGTTGAATAACTTATATAGCCCCCAAAAGTCATCCTAAAGTATTACAAAAATGCCCCGAGCTAGATTCCTGATCGTGCACAAAGTTGCCTGAAAAGTTGCAGGCTGAACTGGTTTAGGTAAAACTGGAAATCGGTCTTGGTAATTTCTTGGAGCCTCTGTTTCTTGGGAATCAATTTTGAGGAAAAGTGAGAAACAATTCTAGCTAGGCAGACTTGCTTTCCTCCTTCTTGTCTTGACCTCTTCGGCTCCCCCCTCCCCGAATCTTTAGCTATTTTCTTGGCTTGTGAGACTCGGTGGTGGAGTGCATGTGGTGTTATGTGTAAACACCCCAATTTGAACATACATAAACATAACCCATTTAGTCCCCAATAATTGGGGCTATGGGCAGGGGATGGATAGGAGACAGACCTAACCTTTGACAAAATTTGCACAAAGCGGCTGCTCCCAGAATACCACTGAAACAGATGGATTAGAGACAGACCTAATCTTTTGCAATAAATGCACAAAGTGGCTGGTTATAGAATACCACTGAAACAGTGGTCCCCCTATACCGTCGCGTTTGCTGCGGAATCATGCCTTCAAATCAAAGCCAAAAGGCATCAGAGAGGGCAGACCCAAGAATCATTTTGATTTATCCGTGGCATTTCCGATGATTAAAATGGATCAGGAAAACACTTCGGAGCTTGAATAAATGCTTGAAACCCCACCAAAACTCATCAAAATCCATCAAACGCAAACTCACAAACCAAAAACCAAGAGAGCCTAAAGGGCATCTTTGGGCACCCAAACCAAGCTCCAGATGCACGTTTCAAAAGAGAAACTTTAGCAAAAAAAAAAAGATTACGAAGATAATCTCAACCGTTTTGGCAGAGAATCTTCAAGTTAGTTAAGGGACTACTAGGCACTCTAATTTTAACCCGTTAACTTAACCCCTTAGGACCTAAACCACCTCTTAATCCGCTACAAATACCACTCTTATTCCCCATTTTGGGGTATGATCAACCAACTCTCAAGATAAGCCAATACCCTGTTCAAAACTCCCCATAAATAGTCACCCTCTACTCCAAAAATCCATAACAAAGCCATCTAATACTTTAAACCTGGAATGGGTAAAAACTAGTTACCCTACTAATGGGCGTAGCACGTGCCTATGGCACTCACCACGAGATGGTGAATAACTCAACACCACATAGGGAATCTTTAAGCTCTGTGTCGAGCTGATTTGGCCATGAATAAGGCTAGAACTAATAAAGAATAAATTGATAAATCAGGATGCACTAGCTCGGCGTAAGGCACAAAGGGATGCCCCTGATATAGCCGAGCTAGGTAGGCTACGTATATAGCTTAAATAGCATTCTGGAATACATTGACTCAGCTCGGTGTGAGTAGTTGAGTTAATGTACATGTCATGCTGAGCTATGTGGAAGCACAGCATCGCCACGAGTAACGCGGTGAGACATTCCAGAATATTCTACAGTGACTCTTTATGAGATAGGAGCAATCCCGTAAAGTAAGGGATTGATATGGGAAGTCCTAATGTGATTAGGAGTATGCCCCATGTAGAGAAGAATCCTATATGGAAAGAAAGACCTCTGCTATACAAGATCTGACAGGATATGGAAACTCGTCCCTAATAGGAAAGTCCTGTTAAGAGATGGATTCCTGAAGCTAATAGGAAACCAAGGCACGAGATGCCTAAATCAAGCCTTCTTCACCTATAAATACATAATGATATTCATGAAGAAAGGTACGCTGTGAAATCCTTTCATACGCATTGTGATTTAAGAAATTCTAGTACGAGATACTAACTTAAGCATCGGAGGGCCTTTATCGACAAGAGGCAAATGTGCTCTAACCCTTGTCTGTTTTGCAGATTTGGGGTTGCAACGAAGAGAGCACGTGATCAAGACCCTATGTGGATTTTGTCCCCGTACAATTGGCGCCGTCTGTGGGAAATGATTACGAAAAGCTTTTTTCTTTTCAGCAAAGATCAACAATGGTGATTTCATAGCCCGTTTTATGCACTCCATGAAGGAAAGACGTGGAAGATGATGCTGGAACCATCCTTGTGCACACTACGAGAAAGAGTGCGAGGGTGGATAAGACTCCGGCAGCCTTGAGAGCGCCTCAAAAGAAGCCCCCTATTAGAAGATTCAACATTGGGCATATCCTTGAGATTTTCCAAAATTCAGGGACACACGCTTGATGAACCATGACTCCCCAAGATCAGGCGATCAGCGGAGACGCTCAAAGACACCACCAAGAGGTGGGGAAGCCTCCATCCAACACGAATGAAGGAGGAGCCCCTCGAGGATAGATGACTATAGACGAACAAGGAGTCAAGAGAAGAAGGACAACCTCGAAAGAAAGGAACAAGAGGCAAAAGAACTGGCCCATGAAATCAGTCGACGAGAGCGAGAGATTTAGGACCTAAAGAAGCAGCTCCAGGAAAAGGAAAAAGACCTATGATCACAGACGAGATCTATGCAGTATGAGAAGGGAAAGAAAAGTCATCATCATGACAATGTCTCCGCTGACCGAGCAGCCTCTCCATGAAAATGGAGAGAAAGGAGCACTTCCATTGAAAAGAAAGAAAGAAGGAAGCACGCTAGGGACATATATGAGAGATCTGGCTCCAATGAGCATGTTCCTGAGCAATATGCGAGAAGGAAAGAGATTGGCAGAGCGGAAGGAGGCCCTAAAGCTGCACGAGAAGAAGCTAAGGAAGCCCTGTGCCAGATCTCGAAGTCACCACTGGCCCACTGGATCCGAACAGAGAAGACACCAAGCAGAGTGAAACATTAAGTGTTCATCACTTACGAAACCAACACGGATCGAGTGGCCCGCATTCAGCACTATCAACAAGTCATGTTCATGCATGAGCAAGATGATGCCTTGCTGTGCAAGATGTTCCCAACCTACTTGGCTCAACTAGCCAAAGAATTTACTGCTTGGTTCTTAACAAGCCGAGCAGCCCCAAAAGCCCTTGATGCATTAACCTCTATGAGACAGAGGGGTGAAGAGACTCTGCGGCAATACTCCAAACGTTACTAGGAAACTTTCAACGAGATTGAAAACTGCAGTGAAGAGTATGCACTGGCAACGTTCAAGACAAGCTTGCCTATACATAGTAAGCTATGAGAATCGCTTACCATGCATCCAGTAAAAACTGTGGCCAAGCTTATGGAGAGAATCCAGGAACACACACGGGTGGAGGATGACATCATGCAGGCTGGTGGGAAGATTGTGGCTGGACAACCTCAGCTTCCAGAAAAGAAAACGGTAGAATCAAGGGTGTATAAGAAGGAGTACACGACAGGACAGAAGGATTATACACAATGGAGGATAGGTAAAGTTGATCTGGACCCCAAATCGTACTTTAGCTTCACGACAACTTTCAACATCCTAATCTACAAAATGTTGTACAAGATCAAGAATGAACTGTGGTTCAGGAGGTCTCCAAAGATGATAGGGAATCCAGAGAAAAGAAGAGCTATCACAGAGACTGGGGACACATGATTAAAGATTGCATAGAGTATAAAAAGTTCCTGGATGAAAAAGTGGTGGAAGGCCATCTTAAGGAATTCTTAGCTGATAGCAGGAATGATGCCGAGCTAATAGAAGAGACGGACTACGAGGAAGGTCCAAAGGGAACAATCCATATGATACATGGATTAGTCGCCCCTAGCACAAACAATGAAATAAGGCACATTCAAAGGGTTAATGGGCAAGTAAAACAAGTCATGCAGCTCAACACGAAAAGGCTGAGAGTAGAAGGGGTGATAGGGACTCCCATTACTTTCACTAATGACAATCTAGATGGGGTATTGGTACCCCATAATGATGCGTTGGTAATTACCTTACGAATAGGGGATTATGACGTTGAGAAGATTCCTGTTGATCAGGGGGCTAGTATAGAGGTCATGTATTACCATACTTTCAAGAAGATGGAGCTCCCACCAAGCTTGTTGCAGAAGTGTCTAGTCGCTCTGGTCGGCTTCAATGCACAGACAATATGGCCTATTGGAAAGGTAACACTGCCTGTTAGAGTAGGATCAATTGTTCTTAAAACTGATTTCTTGGTGGTAGACCTGCCATCCTCCTATAACGTGATTATAGGGAGAACTTGGATGTACAAAATGAAGGCCATCCCATCAACCTACCACCATAAAATCAAGTACCCAAGAGCAAATGGCATAGAATGCATTGGAGGAAATCAAAAGGTAGCCGACCAATGTTTCAACATGGTGCTGAAGAAATCCTCGAAGGCCGAGCTTGTCCAGACAGTTGAAGTTCCAGATCGGCTAACCTTGGAGGACATTAGAGGTGACCCCACCAAGAATATGGTAGAAGGATTGAAAAAGATATAGATTCAAAAAGACGATCCAGAAAGATATTTTTTGATCAGCGAAACCCTCGCTAAACAAGAAAAAGGAGATTTTGATGTTTTTGCATGGACTCCCCAGGAGATGCACGGGATAGATCTAGATGTGATCTGCCACCATTTAAATGTGGATCCTCAGCACAAACCAGTTGTGCAAAATGCGAGAAGATCAGCACCACAGCACGTAGACGCTGTGATTGAAGAAGTAGATCGGTTACTCGAAGCGGATGCCATACGAGAAGTGAGCTATCCAGAGTGGCTGGCCAACACTGTTGTGGTCAAAAAGAAAAATGGGAAGTGGAGAGTCTGTGTGGATTTTACCAACCTCAACAAAACATGCCTTAAGGACAGTTTCCCACTCCCAGGATTGATCAGCTTGTAGATGCCACGTCAGGCTATGAGAGGATGATTTTCCTTGACGCATAACGAGGGTATCACCAAATAGGTATGTATGTGCCAGAATAGAAGAAAATGTCCTTCATCTCGCCAAGAGGCCTCTACTACTACAGGGTCATGCTGTTCAGGTTAAGGAATGCTGAAGCAACTTGTCATAGGTTAGTCACTAAGATGTTCAAAGATCAGCTCGGTAAAACCATGGAAGTCTATATAGATGATATGGTGGTGAAAAACAAGGTGAAGCTTGATCACCTTGCCAACCTGAAGGTAATTTTCAACATTCTAAGAGAATACAAGTTGAAGCTAAATGCCTCAAAGTGTGCCTTTGGGGTCAGCTCGGGAAAGTTCCTAGGACACTTGGTGACAAAAAGAGGCATTGAGGCTAATCCGGACCAGATCATGGCTCTGCTAAACCTTCAAAGTCCAAGGACCATGAAGGAGGTCCAAAGGCTTATGTGGACGGCCCACTGAGATTGTGTCGTGTCGCGCACAAAAAAGTTTGTGATTTGTTAGAGTTGCCACCCAGATTTGAGGTCCGAATCCGAGAAACCGATAAAAATATGACTCGTTTGCCAGTTGAAAAGATTTTACTGATCACTACGAAACTAGAAATTTCTCGGATTCGGGGGTTTGGTTACGAGAGGGAAAGGGTTTTACGGCACCCCTCTCGCCCGGTCCGTGAACCGGTCTCTACTCAATATTTCGTGGGATTTTGAAAATGTTTAAAACTTGATTTAATCACAAAAATGGGGAATTGGGGATGGGAATCACATTAACAATAAGAAAATACAAACATGCAAATTTAATGTGGATACTTGTGCGCGTGATTTACATGGAGATGATAACAATAAAGAATTATTACAACGAATATTTACAAAGATGAACGACAATCAAAAATTGGACAAATAATTCAAAGAACCGCTAACTTGAAGTTTAATAATCTAGTATACAACACGGATTTCAACATAAGGGTTGAAGGCCAACAAAGGATACCTTGAGCGCTTTAACCTCTCGAGAATTGGCTTGAGCTCAAAGATCATGGCTTCGGCGCTCAAGTCCATCTCCCTTTCTGTGATTTTTAGCTTTTCCACCACTTCTTTAGTCATTATTTGTAAGATCAAACATCAATGTAATGTTTTTCATGGAAATCGATGAGAATGAACCGATTGATCTCATAAATAATGATAAAAGGGAAAATTACGGTATTTTAACAAAGAAAATACTTTGAAAAGAAGGAATCAGGACCTTAATCACAACAATAAAACCACACACATACTTAAGCTTGAATAAACCATGATCCATCATCGAAATATCCAAGAACCAACAATCTGCTCAAGAACAACTTGAGCGTTCAAGTGGATAGCATTGAGCGCTCAAGCCATTACATGACTTTCTGATTCTTGACTTGAAAGCAGAATCTGGATGATCCTCAGGATCAAGATAGAAGCATATGGAACCATTCACCATCTTGTATTATACTTGAATATAACATCTTCAAGGATTTTTGAGACTTGATTATCATAAACTAGTTAATTTGAGCTCATGCAAGAGGTTTTAAAGTAAAAAAGAAACTATTAAAAGATTATATGAGCATAAATTAAGCTGTTAAATGATGATCAAAAATCGCATCTGACTCAAAGTTGATAAAATAGAAATCGTCTGAGATTGGAATTGAGCTTAAGGCACGAGGCTTGAAGCTCAATCCCGCTATAATCTGCAAATTTTTGATGTGTTTTAAAACAATTTTAGACCTGCGAGTTCAATTCAAGTATAAAGAACTTGATTGAACTCACTGGTCACCCTCAGATGAACCAAAACAGCAAAAATAGTTTGTTTAACTACCTTTTTACACTTGATTGAAAGCTTGAACTGGATTGTGAGTTTGGAAGTGAAAGATTGTTGAGATTTTGGTCAGTTTATGGACTGGATTGTGTAGAGTATGAGGTTGATTGTTGAACACAGGTTGAATTTGGTGTTTACAGGTGATTTTTCAGATGGTTTTCTATGGGAGGAGAATGGGTTTGTAGAGAGAGAGATTGGATGAAATTGGGGAGGGCTATGGAACTGAACTGATCACCCCTTATCAGGAGATAGTGGAGGGTATATATAGAGTGGGTGGAGGGAAGGCAGTAGAGAGAGAGGAAGTGGGTTTGTAGTCTAGGTGTAGCTTAGGTGTAGTTTAGGTGTAGTTTTAGGTGTAGTGGAGGGTATTATACGTGTATAGAGGTGGTTAGACGCTCCACTCTGCATGAAATCTCATGATGAGATACTCTGCAGATTCCTGACTGGTTCAGAGTTGAGCACTCAAAGCCGTGGGCTTGAGCGCTCAAGGTGATCCTCACAGATTGACCGCTTCAAGGCCTAAGGCTTGAGCGCTCAAGGTGCTCTGTAGCAGACTGCTGGTTTAACTTGGTTCAACAATGCTTGGGTTGGTTTAAGTTATTTGGTGATGTTTGGTTGATTTTGATCAAGTTCAAGTTGTTTCCACAAGTTTCGGGTAGCCAAGATTGATTACGTTTCATCATTGGGAATACTCGGCGCATCCAGGGTTCAAAATCGGGGGTGTCTCTGATTTGCCCCTCTTGGGCCGGGACTCAATGCCATTGATTTGACATGAGTGACGTCTAAGACATGGACAACCCGACTTGTTTCCCCGTGATACATCTCAAGTTACAAAGGAAAAACCCTTTTAAATAACAATCGGTCGTGCTGCACGAGCTGCCTACGTACCCTATTGCAGGGATCAGACCGGCGTAGTTCCTCGGGGCACTTTGAAAATACTTTTAATCAACCAACATAAACGGACACAAGGTCGCTCAAAATGATGATTTAAACAGGCTCAAAGCCCTCAAAATGATGATTTAAACGAGCTCAATGCTCTCAAAATGGTGATTTAAACGAGCTCAATGCTCTCAAAATGCTGATTTAAACGAGCTCAATGCTCTCAAAATGGTGATTTAAACGAGCTCAATGCTCTCAAAAATGTGATTTAAACGAGCTCAATGCTCTCAAAATGGTGATTTAAACGAGCTCAATGCTCTCAAAATGGTGATTTAAACGAGCTCAATGCTCTAAAAAATGATGATTTAAACGAGCTCAATGCTCTCAAAAATGATGATTTAAATGAGCTCAATGCTCTCAAAATGGTGATTTAAATGAGCACATGGCTCTCAAAAATGGTGATTTAAATGAGCACACGGCTCTCAAAATGGTGATTTAAACGAGCTCAATGCTCTCAAAATGATGATTTAAATGAGCTCAATGCTCTAAAAAATGATGATTTAAATGAGCTCAATGCTCTCAAAATGGTGATTTAAATGAGCACACGGCTCTCAAAATGGTGATTTAAACGAGCACACGGCTCTCAAAATGATGATTTAAACGAGCTCAATGCTCTCAAAATGGTGATTTAAACGAGCTCAATGCTCTCAAAAATGATGATTTAAACGAGCTCAATGCTCTCAAAATGGTGTTTTAAATGAGCACACGGCTCTCAAAAATGGTGATTTAAATGAGCACACGGCTCTCAAAATGGTGATTTAAACGAGCTCAATGCTCTCAAAATGATGATTTAAAC
The DNA here is from genome assembly GCA_022606695.1 of Vaccinium macrocarpon. Lineage (NCBI taxonomy): Eukaryota > Viridiplantae > Streptophyta > Magnoliopsida > Ericales > Ericaceae > Vaccinium > Vaccinium macrocarpon. Next base: position 23,648,570 of record CM040177.1, on the reverse strand, counting down.
GAGCTCAATGCTCTCAAAATGGTGATTTAAACGAGCTCAATGCTCTCAAAATGGTGATTTAAACGAGCTCAATGCTCTCAAAAATGATGATTTAAACGAGCTCAATGCTCTCAAAATGGTGATTTAAATGAGCACACGGCTCTCAAAAATGGTGATTTAAATGAGCACACGGCTCTCAAAAATGGTGATTTAAATGAGCACACGGCTCTCAAAATGATGATTTAAACGAGCTCAATGCTCTCAAAATGATGATTTAAACGAGCTCAATGCTCTCAAAATGATGATTTAAACACTTCTAGTGTAAGCTAACTTGAATCATGATTTCCAAAGATGCCTCGATCGCCTAACACCACGACCAACCATTGAGATTTGATCCTTAGATCCACAATCATTCAAATAAACGGACTAGGAGTCCGAGACACACTGAAAATATTGTTAGAAATGCCTGAAATGTCCCTGAAAAACTTGCAGAGGAAGCCTGAAAGCTATGCCAGGATTGGTTTTGAGCGCTTAAGGTACTCCTTTTGAGCGCTCAACCCACATTGAGCGCTCAACTCCCAGGCATTGAGCGCTCAATCCAAACCATGACCCGCCGCCAAAAGGTCGGTTTGGAGCGCTTGAACCCCCTGAGCGGGGGCGGCGGTTGAAAAACCATAGCGTTCGATTAACTCCGATTACTGCGATTAAGCGTCATAACGTTCCAAAATTTCTCAAAAGCAAATTCTCGCTCCTCTCTTGCAATTTCGATCAAAAACTCACTCATTCCTCTCTCAAATTTCTTCTCAAATCATAAACCCCCAATTCCTAGGGTTTTTAAATGCGATTTTGGTCAATTTCGGTTCGATTAGGGTTGATTATGATTCAAATCATTTCCCATGGAGAATCCTGATTCGCTACGAACTCCGGTGACTTCACCGATGGCGGTGGATGATCACGGTGGTATTGAGGTTCTGCCACCACCGAGCTTGAGCGCTCAAGGTGGTGATACGGTGGTGGAGGGGCCATCGGAAAAGCGGACGGTGAGGAGGGAGAGAAAGCGAGAAGAAGAAGAGAAGGAAGAGGAGGCGGTGGGTGCTACTGGTGATGGGTCAGGGGTGGTTATGGTTGGTGAAGGTGGTGATCCGATGGTTTTGGGAGGTGGTGGTGATGAATCGGTGGTTTTAGGTGGCGGTGGTAGTGATGATTTGGTGGTTTTAGGTGGTGGTGATGATCCAACCACCGAGACAGCGATGGCCAGTGGTGATGTTGATGGGGCTGGTAGTGGTGATGTAGTAGTGGCGGTGTCGGAGAGGGTAGGAGAGAGAGATAGGGATAGAGGTGAGGAGAGATGAGGGAGATGACAGAGATCCATGAGATGACAAGTGACGATAGTAGTGATAGCGAGGAGACGGTTGAGGAGAGGGGGACTGACGATGGTAGTGACGGAGATGGGATGGAGGGTACGAGCAGAGGGGCTTGGGCTAGGGCACCCCGTTGGAGGATTGAGGTGAGGCCCGGCTAGCAGCCTGGCAGGGGAGATAAGGGGAAGGCAGTGGTGATTGGTGACCAGGGGTTGTCGGTACAGGGGCCGACAGGGATTTCTCGGGAGGATTTCCTTGAGCACGCACCCCAGGAGTTAGTGATGGATGGCCACGCGACCTGGACGGGATTGACTTCCCGGATTTGGCGCAGGGAGGCCATTATTGAGAGTAGAGAGGGAGGCAAAGGCCGCGGCGTAGAGGTGTTGCATTTAATGCTGGGCGCAGGCTTTCACAGGAGTTCGAGATCGAGGAGGAGGGCCAGAGGAGGCTAGTGGCACAAAGCAAGGAGGAGGAGAGAGCTACCGGGTCATAGGATGACGGGTGGTCCAGCCGGGCGAGCCGACCGAGGAGGAGGAGGCAGGCGAGCGCGCTGACTTCACGCTCTGGAATCAGCTGCACCTCTTCGTACATCCGTTCAGAGGGATTATACTCCCAAACCGAGTTATACTCTGGAGAGGTGTTACCGACCCCGAGGTCCACCTTTTCTAACCGATTGCCCCGACAAGATGCTTGCTTGCTCACTTTCAAAGAATTAGAAAACTAAAATTGTTTTGAATAATTGAATTACTGCTTAATTGTTAACTGTACTGTTGATTGATTGACTGACATTCTGACTTATTTACTTGTTTATTGATCCAATGCAAAGAAACTTACGCTTGAAGGCTCACGAGGCATGGGCTCAGGTTGGGAGATTTACCGGTGGTCGACACCTCGTGAGAGGGCTCGTGGATCAGGTAGGGTTTGGGATGTTTATCCCAACCCTTACGAAAGTACAAAGCATGATCACGCCGTGGTGACAAAGATCGGGCGAGAGGTGGGAGGGACTCTACGAAGTTCTTTCCACCTCAGCCGGGGAGGTGACGCCGACGCCTACTGGGGACTTCGCATCATGGCTGATCACGGGGGAGAGGGTAGGAGGAGACCCGATCCCATTCGACTCAGTGGATAGGCCGAGATGAGGCCGCGACCGAGGTGGTTTCGGGCTTCGCAGGCCCCACAGAGAGAGGGAGAAATCACACATATGGCCAGCCTAAGACGCAGGGGGGCTTGGGAGCCTACATGTGACGAAAGGCGATGCAAAGCATTTGAGAGCTTGTGATGCTTTTTGTACTTGTTTGGGGCTTCATCGCACGTACCGAGCAGGTGCAACGGTACACCTCTCCTACCTCGGAGGTTGAGAGATTTCGCCAACGCAAGGAGGCAGGTATGGATCGGGTGGTGCGGCTCTTCGGCTTTCTTCTGGCGTTCATGAATGCCGCCTCTGGCGGAAGGGATCGGTATCTCGGGACTATGAGGCGTCCCGGGGAGGTAAACTTTATTACTTGCTCAAAAGTTCCTTTACATGCATTCTATTATCTGCACAAATATTTGCTTTGTTGACCGATTTGTTGTTTATCGTCGCATTTCTGGGCATACGAGGTGTTGGTTGCATCCCCACGAGACCGCCATGTCCAGGATCCGGGGCGTCATACCCCGAAGGCTATCTTTGGGGAGGTTTCGCTACGGTGGTGACGGCGGGAACCTCCGGTGTTTTTCGGCGTTGGCCGACAGCAGGACTCCGGCTTCCCGGTAAGTATCAAATCCTCACATGTATTCAACTCACTTCTCAATATGTTTATCATTAGGCACTTGCCGACGCTTATTTGAACGTTCTTGCGGGTCCGATTTGGTATGTATGGGATGGCGTCGATGATCCCTACTTGACCCAGTAGAGATCACGAGGGAGTGGTCCTATTGGAGTGCAAGACGGGCCGGTTCTCGTACCTTGGCGGCAATGGCTGCGCGCCCGATCGTCTGCCGATGGACCACCGGGTGCGGTGGCGCGCTTCCTCCTCGCAGCCGGCGACGCTTCCGCTGCGCGCCGGCGGGAGATTGAGCGCTTTCACGCATCCTCTCGACCTCGGGATCTCGCCCGCACTTACGCCGCTTTGAGCTGCGCGGAGTAATCGAAGAGGTATCTCGGGCCGCTCCAACAGAGCCGCTTCGAAAGTGAGAGACGATGGAGACGCGAGAAGATCGGAGGGCTCGTGGCCTCGGCTGGAGGAGTCGCGGGGTGGCGGGGATCAGGATGCCGCCCGACCATGGAGATGGTAGCAGCTCAATGGTGGGTACGCGGTTACCACCACCGAGGAGGAGGCGGGGAGACATAGACATTCGGGGCCCACCGGCTTTCCTCCTCTCAAAGCACCGGAAGAATCACTTCATTTATCAACTTTGCATGCTTCTTGTTATGAATATTGACATGAACTTTTACTTCTTTTTTTTTTTTGCGGGTTCCACGAGGCGCACAGGCGTTATATGAGCGTAAGCGTAGGACTTACGGTCCCGACACGCGCCTCATTGCCGGGAGGAGGTCTCTATCCGTCCGCAGGACGGGCGACGGCCCCGCCGCTTTGCCCGACCCTCTCTTCCGAGAGTTGCACCGGTATCTGATTTATGTTATTTGCACTTTCAATTCCTTAACTATACTGTATACTGACTCCGTTTCTTGTTTGCTTGTCAATGCAGCCGCTTGTGGTCAGGAAGAGACCACATGATGGAGCCACGGCCCCGGAGACATGATGCGGTTAGGGCCTTCGGCCGGGCACTTGAGACCTCGAGGTGGGAGAGACTGTGAGGAGATCGATTTCGCCAGAAGAGTAGAGGTAGTCCCCGAGGGGAGTTGAGACGAGCTCGGCGATGATAGTATTAGTGGCGCCAACTACCCCGCTACCCATTTGGGAGCGGGGGAGAGCGGGCGAGACGAGACAGGAAGAGCTCGAGCGAGGGCGATGGATCTTTGAGGATTAGTACATAGTAGGCATAGAGTAGTTAGAGTTTCACTTTTGCTTTTAGTCTTTTCTTTTGATTGGGCCTGCGTGCCCTGGTAGGTAGGTGGATTAGGCCTGCGTGCCCCAGTTGTAGATTTTCTTATTGGGCGTCATGTGCCCTGGTAGTTGATGATGATTGACTTTATTATGGATTACATCAGATTGTATACATGACTTGCACTTTTCGATTTGTTCATTGCATTATTTTTTTTTTTTATGTACAAACGAACAAACTTGTTGTAAAATGTACTCTATTTATTTACAATAACTTGAACCCAAGCGTTAAATGCAAAGTTTAGAACCCGGCTTCAAAAATAAGCTCGCATGCTCGTGGATTTGAACGAAACATGATCATATGAATTTATGTACAACCAAGAGACACATTTACGTTCTTCATGACTCGACACAACCTATGCATATGTATGATTGATAATCACCCACACAAAATGACCTTATAACAGAATTTGGTGTTCATAAGGCTTATTTGAAAATGAAATATTTCTGTGAGCCTGTTCAAACATGATGAACTACCATGCCGTTGCCTTGACCGAGTCATAAATGATGAAAATGCCCCTGCGACCGTCTCAATCTAGCAAGAGGTGTCATGGAATCATTGTTGATATGGTGACGGCCGCCATTCCATGGCTTGAGCAGGTCACCGGGGTCTCAACCCCATGTATCCTTGAAAAAACTGGCCCGAGAATCATCCAGTCAAGTCACAAGTACTCTTTGACACGTATCTTGATGATTGGATGTGGCTTGCAATGCTCAAATGGTTTGAACATCCAATGGCCACCTTTGAACTTTGAAACTCATTATCCGTGTCTAAACACGTATCGGCTTGATAACTCGGTCAATGGAACACTCCGTGAAGTCACAAATGCTTGTTGAGACTTGGTTTGGGTGTTGGTATAGGGTAGAAAGGCTTAGAATAGGTTTTGGACCTCCAACATGCCAATTTGCATCCGGCCGTTTCCGCTGCTTCATTTCAGCGAGGCTTTGGCGCTCAATGTGGTTTGGCGCTCAAGCTCACTACCTTGGCGCCAAGGTGGTTTGGCCTTCAACTCCATAGACTTGGCCAAAGTCCAGACCGGGCGGAACTTCTAGTGTTGCTTTCAATGCATTTTTGGACCCTTTTGCATGTTTCTCACTGCCCCAAACGCCTGGTTGCTCTGTTATAACACCTCCCAAACTTTGAACATCACCTTCCCAAGTCTTTTTCACCATTTTCCCACAAATGCTATGCATTTCCAATGCATTTTCAAATTTTTCCAACAAAATTTTTTGGAAATATGCATTTGACCACCTTGAAAATGCAATCTTTGATTTCCAATGTTGCATGGCAAATTTGTAGTGTTCCCCCCCAAGTCCTCTATAAATACCAAGCATAATCAAGCATTTTTCCACACACCATTTCCATATCAACTTTCTTTCTTCTTCACACATCTCCTTCATCTAATCTTTTCATCGCTTCCTCATGGTCGCCTTTCGACCCTTCCCGTCATCAACACTTGGGTTGCGATCTTGAAAACATCGATTGGTTTAATTTCGAGGCCTCGGGCTCAATGCACGCCGTCACCTTCACACTTTTCCTATTTGCCAAGACACATCTTGGCGCCATTTATTCGTTGTTGGGACTCGAGCTCCATGTGTTCCGATTTTCGGCATGCAAGAGCTTTGCAAACCGTTGAAGAATTTCAAGCATATCTTGGTGGTAATGCTTTTGCGGATCCTGTCATTCCACCTATCCACGTGAATTATGCCAACATCCTCATTAGGAAGCTCGGTCTCGGAAATGGCGCCACCCGTTTCTTGATTCGCAATGAGACCCTCGACGTCCGCCCGACTCTTTGCGGTCTGACCCCTACCGGGTGATGATCTGTTGGATTTTACCGTCCAAAACCGGCGTATGTTTGCACTTTGCATGTGCCTCTTTGCATTGTACTTGTTGGTCCCACATGATGGTCATCCTAGTTCCGCCATTGTCGGTGTTGCTGCTCAGATCGAACAACGGAGGGATGTAGTTCCTCCGTTTTTGGCCGGAGACAATTATAGGTTTGGATGCGGTTAAAATTTTGGGAATCTTGGACATGTTTCTTTGGAAGCCCGCTTTTACTTGAGGTTTCACTTCTTTTTTTTTTTTTTTTTTTTTTTTTTTTTGGGCAGCTTTGGTTGTTGGTTTGGTTTTGATTTTGGTTTGGGTTTTTGGGGTTGCAGATGTGGCTGTGTGACAAAGTTGGGCTTTTGAGGGAACCAGCGGGTGATTGGACTTACGATCCTCGAACTTGGGCAGATAAGCCTTTTGTGCATGACGAAGTGGATGAAGATGATTGGACTGATTTCTTCAGATCTTTGGAGGAGGATCACATTACTTGGAGGTGTCACTGGTTGCCTTTGCCAGACATGACAGCCAACCACATGGGAGACACATGGGTAATCTTAGCAGGATTGCAAGGGTTTGCATATTACTTTCCCACAGTATTCTCGCCAATATCGCGATTCGCCAGGAAGTGGAGTATATGGTGCCCGCCACTTTCAGCCTTCCTACATTCAAGCATTCCGTCCTTGAGCGTTATCGTATCTCTTGGGGGCACAGAGTTGTTTGGGCTCCTGATCCCTACCCATCTATTCACTTGAATGGACATTACAGAAATTGGATGAGGGAGCGGATGAAGGCACGGCCTTGTGAGAAATTAGCACCAACTTCCTTTCTACTCGCTAGGCTATTTCCGAAATAAATGGTTGATCCATGAGTGATGTTTTGGCGTTTGGTTGTGTTGCATTTGTGTCTTTTTTTTTTTTCGTAGCTCAGCACTTGTAATCGAAGAAGTGATTTGAATAAGATTGAACGATGAAGGGTTTCCCCCTCTTGGTTCATTTGATTCCACATGCTATCCTCTTCAGATTTTGCAAAAATATGGACCGACTCATGAAATTTAGACCGAACCCCAGGATAGGGTTGCCTACGTATCCTTTCTCAAGGAATCAGGTCATAGCGTAGTTAGCAAATGAGTTCACTTTCGGGTATTGACACTCTCCTTTTTGTGCTCTAAATTTTGCACGCACCGCCTTTTCGTGTTTTCGATCCGGTGAGTTCTTTCAAATATTTTGCCTTAAATTTTGCCTAGACCGCCCAATGTGGGTTTTCAGTCTAGCAGGCTTGCTCTGAATTTTGCTTGAGTCGGCTCGCCCTTGCGATTTCCTGCCCAACGAGCATCTCTCAGGGGTAATATCGCTTGAGTTGATCTATATTGACAAGATTGCTGAACTCGTTGCCGTCCAAATCAATAATCACTGCCGCTCCACCGTCAAGGATAGTCTTGATGATATATGGTCCTGCCCATTTCGGCCTGAATTTTCCCCGTGGATCAAATATCGGGTGCCGAATCTCTTTTCACCACCATGTCTCCTTCAATCAAATCCCCGGATTTCACTTTCTTGTTGAACGCATGAGCAATTCTTTCTCTCGATATCCCCGGATGTGATACAATGCCCATAAACGCCTTTCATCAAACAACATTAACTTTCTGCTTGAAACACGCCGCTAAACAGCGGTCGACTTCATCAATCTCATTCTCTATCATCACCCTTAGAGATGTTACCTCGAGCTCAATGGGAAGTACTGCTTCCATCCCATAAACTAATGAATAAGGTGTTGCCCCTGTTGGAGTTCGGATAGAAGTACGGTATCCCCACAATGCTAAGGGCAGTTTTTCGTGCCAATCCCTGGATGACTCGATAGTTTTCTCCAAGATATTCTTGATTGACTTGTTTCTTTGCTTCCCTTTGCTCCATTTCGTTTGAGGCACGGCATAACCGTTGATTTATGCACTTGTATGTTGAATTCTTGAGCACCTCTGTCACCACCCTTCCTTTGAAATGCACACCATTATCCGATTACCTAAAGCATTGGGGACCCCATATCGGTAAATGATGTTTTGCTTGATAAAATGTGCCACCAAGACCGCTGTAGATCAAAGTAGCATAAGAGGCTGACTCTACCCATTTTGTGAAATAATCAATTGCCACCAATATAAACTTGTGACCATTTGATGTTGGTGGCGTGATCTTCCCAATCACATCTATTCCCCATACTGAGAAAGGCCAAGGTGTTGCCATTGTGTGAAGTTCAGACGGCGGAACATGCATGAGGTTGGCGTGAACTTGGCACTTATGACATCTTCGAACATACTGAACGCAATCTGTTTCCATGGTTAACCAGAAATACCCTTGCCTCAAAATCTTCTTTGCAATCATCAATCCGCTCATGTGGGGACCACAGATTCCTTCATGAATTTCCTCCATTACCCTCTCGATGTCACTACCGTGGATGCATAACTTATGCATGCCACAATATGACCTTTTATATAACCTTCCTCCGCAGATGATGTACTGTGCCGCTAACCTTTGTAATGTTATCCGATCCTTCTTGGTTGTCCCTTCTGGATAGTCTCCCTTCTCAACCAAATTCCAGATATCGTAGTACCAGGGTAGACCATCATTTATTTCTCCAACATTCATCACATACTCATAGGCAGGCCTATCCCTTTGCTCAATCATGATTGGTCTCATCCTCACTCCTATTGGCAATTCTACCATGGATGCCAAAGTGGCGAGTGCGTCAGCGAACTGATTTTTCATCCTCGGTATGTGAGTGAAGGTTACTTGCTCAAATTGATGGATTAGGTCATCGAGATCTTTGTGGTATGGCTTTAACTTTTCTTCCCGCACCTTCCAATCACCATTGGCTTGAGAGACCACCAAATTCGAATCACCAACCACTTCCAACTTTTTCACTCGAATTTCGAGAGCAGCTTCCATTCCCACAATACATGCCTCATATTCCGCCTTATTATTGGTAACTTCGAAATTTAACTTGAAAGAAAGGGGAATGTGTGGTCCTTCAGGGGAAATGAACAGTATGCCAATTCCAAATCCTCTCTGATTCGCAGCTCCATCAAAGTACAATTTCCAAACATCCTCTGTTATTGTCATGACATGTTCATCGGGAAACTGGAACTCCGTATCTTCTGGCCCTTGAATCGGGTGATCTGCCAAAAATTCTGCCACACCCCTGCCTTTTACTGATTTTCGTGTTACATATTTGAGTTCGAACTCGGCTAACAAGAGCAACCATCATGCTAGCTTCCCGGTGAGTGTTGGCTTTTCAAACAGATATTTGAGAGGGTCCATTCGAGAAATCAACACTACCGAATATGCTAACATATAATGCCTTAACTTTTTGGAGGCCCATACAAGAGCCCAACAGGTCTTCTCCAAAGGCGTATATCTTTCTTCAGCTCCGACCATCTTCTTACTTAGATAATATACTGCCTTCTCAACACCCGCTTCACCTTCTTGTGCCAACATGCAACCCATGGCGATGCGTATTCTAACACAAATACGTAATCGAGGCTTTCCGGTGTGGGGTGGCATCAATACTGGGGGATTTTGAAGATATTGCCGAATTGCCTCAAAAGCCTTTTGACACTTGCTATCCCATTTGAATGGTACTCCCTTCTTGAGCAGATGAAACATCGGCTCGCAAGTCAATGTTAACTTCGCGATGAATCTACTGATGAACTGGATTTTTCCGAGAAAGCTCCGCACCTCCTTTTCTGTCCGGGGTGACTCCATGTCAAGAATGGCTTTGATTTTTGATGGATCCACCTCGATCCCTCTCGTGGTGATCATAAATCCCAACATTTTTCCAGCGGTGACTCCAAACGTGCACTTCTGCGGATTGAGACGCATTCGGTATTTACGGATTCTTTCAAAGAATTTGCGCAAGGCTGGGAGATGTTCTTCTCTTTCTTTTGCTTTCACAATCATATCATCCACATACACTTCAACTTCCTTGTGCATCATGTCATGCAACAAAGTCGTAGCTGCTCGCTGGTAAGTTGATCCAGCATTCTTCAATCCAAATGGCATAACACGATAACAGAACGTCCCCCATTCAGTAGTGAATGTTGTTTTCTCTCAATCTTCAGGCGCCATCAAAATCTGGTTATACCCTGAGAACCCGTCCATAAATGATAGAAGCGCGTGCCCTGCCGTATTGTCCACCAATACATCAATATGTGGCAAAGGAAAGTCATCCTTCGGACTTGCTTTGTTCAAATCTCTGAAATCTACACACACCCTGATTCTTCCGTCCTTCTTAGGTACTGGTACGATGTTTGCCACCCACTGCGGATATTCAGTTACCATCAGAAAGCCAGCGTTGAATTGCTTGGTAACCTCCTCCTTGACCTTTTCCACCCAATCTGGTCTGATTTTTCTCAATTTTTGCTTTATTGGTTTTGCATCGGGATACAGGGGAATTCGGTGCTGCACAATTTCAGGATCGATTCCGGGCATATCTGCATGGGACCAAGCGAAAACATCTTCAAATTCTTTGAGCAAATCAGTGAGTAATTCTTGTTCCTCTGAAGATAGCCCGGAGCCGATTTGAACCATGCGAGGATTTTCCTCATCTCTCAATTTTATTGAAATAACTTCTTCTTTTATTGGTTGAGCGTGTCTTTCGCTTTCTTTTTCAATTAGCGCTTTGAGTTCTTTGGGAATTTCTTCTTCGTACTCTATTTCGTCATCATTTGGATCAACGCAATTTATTTGAGACAAGCAAAGTGTTTAACTTCGAACTTATTTCATTAACAAAGCCCTCAGGCGCAAATTACATGGCATCGACTTCGAATTCAAAATAGAAATGACGGCGTGGAGGGCCAAGAGGCACAAACTCCGACTCACAATCAAATCCAAACCACGATTGGATTTCGGACTCCAAATTAGTGAATGCATTAGTAAATTTTACAACAGGAGTGAAAGTGCAATTCTTGTATTCTCCGACTGCATCCACTATCAGCATGCTGGGATCTTCGAGGGCCTCCTGCCCAAGCATCATCACTACTGGTTCTTCTTTATCCTTACCCGTTAGACTGACCTCATCAAACATCGACATCAAGATCCCACCATCCAAGGCTTCTGTCCAATCCGCTTTAAGGTCTTTCACCAATTTCTCGACCTTTTCGTGTTCATCTTCGCTATCCCAAGCATCATTAGCAAAGATTTCAAATCCAGGGTGCATCTCTCCACTTATTTCATTTACAAACGGCTCTGACTGGCCGTGATAAGGTGCCTTTGACCCTGCCTTGACAAAGCGAATCTGACGATTAGCACTGCTTTCTACCTGATTGGTTCTTCCCTTTTTCATTTCTTTCAGTGTAGGTTCATATCCTAACCCAAAACGGCCTCGCTGAGAAGGGAATTCCTCGAAACCGAAGCTACCCCGGTGAGTTCATCCTAAAATTACCCGCGAGATATGACATCCTCCTCATCATCTCGAGGACGGTGGTATTGATTGAAAAATCCTCGTCAACACTAAGTGTGAACACACCACCGGATGTATCAAAAGCAAATCCACCGATTTGAACGTCTTTCTCATCGTGCATTATTTCTAGCAAGGGAGTATTATCTTCAGCATGAGGACGAATACCCGTGTCTCCATAAAGAGTAACAGTCCCATTTTCCAGTCCAAGCAAAACCTTTTGATGCAAAGTGGATGGAACTGCCATGATGTCAGGTCGATGCATCCAAGGGCGCCCCAAACAAGTTGAGTTGAACGTTTGGGATTTCAAGCACATGAAACTTCATTTGTCGATTTAAATCCTTCCGCTGCAATCTCCATTTCAACAGTTCCAAGCACATTACGGCGGGTATTATCATAGGCTCGAACAGTGAGATCGGATGGCGTGAAATCCTTAGGTTTGAGCCCCGAGCATAAAGCTGTTCGGAGGGGACAAACATTGAGCGCCGACCCGTTATCTATCAACACGACTGGGATCCACTTCCCCATGCACTTCATGGTAACGTGTAAAGGCTTGTTGTGATCAGTCCCTTCAAGTGGCAAATCAGCTTCGGTAAAAGTTACAACATGCTTGACAGGTTTGGTAGTGATGGTTGGTTTGGTAACAATGGCAGCCATCATAGCTTTTGGAGTAATATCGGGAGCGATCTCCATGCAAGATAGTGCTTGAGCAAGTTTCTGTCGGTGCTCGCTGGAGCTCATGAGCAGCCCCCAAATGGTTAATCTGGCCGGGTTTTCGAAATTTGCTTTTTCGGATAGGATTTTCTTGATTTTGGGGGTGGGGGTTACGGGACGAGGCAAACGAATCATTGGTTGTGGATGCTTGAGGGGGATTGGTTGGTTAGAAGGTTGAAAAGGTCTTGGAAATCGGTAGGATTGGTAATTGGGTCTTTAGGGTTGTTTGGATTATTTGGTGTAGCTGAGTTGTTTTGTGGAGTTGGGTTGTTTTGTGGAGGTGGAATGTAAGGGCCCGTAAAATATAAATATTATTATTTAATTAATAGTGAGTAATGTGAGAAATTTTTCTTTAAATTAAAATGAAATTAAAGATAACTAAGTGTTGAGACATTTTGTGTTTAGTGTTGATTGGGATTTATTTGGTTTACACTTGCAAGTTTTGGACCCGGGGTGTAATTTGGTGAAGAGAGTATATGTGTAGTGTCTTAGAGGGAGATAACACATCTCCCCTCTTATTTTTCCACAGCCATACTCTCCTTCTCTCCTTTCCCCTTCATTCTTCTTCCTCTCCCAAGCAAAACCTCACCCATTCACCAAAACTCCTTCACAACCCTTCACTAAAATCAGTCCCTCTACGCGTTTCCAAGCTTGGTTTGCGCTCTTTTCGCTCCGGGAGGTGAACATTTGCTTGGAGCTTGGAGTAGGAGAAGCTAGGGTTTGAAGATCTTCCATTGGGAGCTCAAGCACTATTGAGGTAGGAAATTTCTATCATCTCTAAGTGTATTAAGGTGTTTAGTGTGGGTGTTGTAGCATCCTTGGCAAATTTCTTCTCATCTTGCAAACAAACTCATTATTTTCTTATTTCTTGATTGTGGTTGATGTATGATCTGAGATTTGATGATATTCTACGTAAATTAGTTGTTGATTAGCTCCATTGTATCTCTTGTTGTCTCAAATCTGGCCTTGGAAGTGTTTGGGTTGAGCCCCATTGTGATTTTCGTGAGAAAACCAGTCAGAAATCTGCTCGTAGCGTTCGGGTATCGATACACCTTCCCTTGGTATCGATACCCATGGCTTCTGATCTCAAATCTGTGTAGCGGTATCGATACTATCGTTTCTTAGTATCGATACCGATGTGCGTAGCGGTATCGATACGACCCTTTCTTGGTATCGATACCGATGGTCCTTAAATCGAAATTGTTCCCTTGACCCTAGATGCGCGCCTCTGCCCGGCCAGAACTCTCGTATTCGCACTTTTCACCCTTAGACTCAGTGATAATCATGTCCGGAGACTATCCTTGGTTAATGAGCGATCTTGCGTTTCCTCGGAATACGAAACACGCGTTTGTTACATCGGTGACATTTTGTTTGACACATGAAACTAGGAATCGAGTATTGATTGATGGATGTTGGACTATTATGAATGTGAAATACTAACGAAAGATGAATGGGAATGACACGGGGCCCTCACAAGGGGTATGCCCGGAATGACACGGGGCCCTCACAAGGGGTATGCTCGGAATGACACGGGGCCCCTCCACAGGGGGTATGCCCGAATGACACGGGGGCCCTCATGGGGTTTGCCCGGAATGACACGGGGCCCTCGTAAGGGGTATGCTCGGAATGACACGGGACTTATAAGATGTGCCCGGAATTTTATAAGTTGATCAAACTAAACGACACGTGGATCATGTAAGCGAGTTGAGTACACATGAATTATCGGGCGCGTATCGGAGACAACGGTATAATTAGTAGATCTTGGTTGGATGTTATGGGACTCTAGAGGGTTTGTTCTCATTCTTTGTGGCTTCCTAGGGTATAGTCTCTTTGTAAATCTCTATCTTGCTGCATGCACTCCATTAGCATCTCATTACATTTAGACATGATAGATGTTTTCCTACTGGGCTAGTGAGCTCAAGCTAAAAAATTTCAGCTGATCAGCAAGGAGCATGAAGTCCGTTGCATGGAGTGTGAATGCATGCATCTCAAGAGCATCAAAGGAGTTACTTCATCATCTTAGGATATATAATGTTTTGATAAGATGATTCTGTAACTTATTCAAATGTTATCTTTTGACAAAGGCTTTGTAATATTTAAAGTACTTATTTATATTATTTGGGGACACGGGGCATCCGTGGTTTGTTGCGACATTAAACTTAGATTTGACTATGGAGTGTGTTGACCTCCACGTGGAATATATATCTATAATGTACTTATAAAAAATTGAGGGCGTGACAAGGTGGGTTAGAGGTATTTCCGGTATACATTTGGGGTGGTTGATAAAATCGGCCGCTTCGAAGCAAATGAAGAACAAAGTCTATGTCATCTCCCCATAAATCAGTGTAATTTGTGTAGAAATCAACAAGATCCCCTTCTGCCTTTCTCTTTCCTTTTGAGATGCTGGCTTCTTCCATGCCTTTGGTGATCCCCTCCATAGTTGCTTCGCTCCAAACATCCCCACTTTCCATTGTGGCGGCATTAACTGCCCAAACTTCGTTGTTTTCAACCCAAAGTGGTGCAAGTATTGCGTCTTCGTTCTGATTGGCCCACACATTAATCATACGATTCTCTTTCGTCGGCTGTCCCCAAACATCGGGTAGGTCTCCTTTCAACACCATGATATTGCAGTTTTCTGGGATTTGCACTTGAGGTACTAGAAAATTTTCATCAACTATGTAATCATAAGGCGTGAATTCTATCCCCTCTGTCATTCGATTTATGGCATGTTCACTTATTAGGGAGAAATCAGGGCGACCTTCCCACAATGGTGGCGCTGGGAAATATGTCTCATCAAAGAACAAAGGGAGTGTAGACCCATCCAAAGGATCATTAGGATCCATGAGCTGCCATTCATTAGGTGCAGGATCCCATTCATCCTCCTGTGCACCACTTGGTACCACATTCTCTTCTTGCCAATTCTGTCCCTGTCCTTCTTCCATAGGTTGTTGATCTTGTACCACAGGCAAAGGTTCAAACAGATTAGGGAGTGCGACCCCATCAAGTGGATCTTCAAACATTGGATCCCAAAACATTAATTAAGGCACCAAGTGGGGGTTCATCATTAAAACCGTTTCATTTTGAGGCCAAACTTCTCCATTTATCACATTATTGGCTACCATCTGTTTCAGATTCTCGAGCCTCCATAGCCATGATCAAATCACCCCATTCTTGCCATATAGTGGGATCCAAATGTATGTCAAGAAAACATGCTTCGCTGATTCATCCGCATAAGCACAATAGGTTTAGGATCATTTTCGTATAATGAATCGCTTGGATCAAAGAAAGTATGCTTTTGGGCTTTATGAGTGGAGCCAAGGTGATCCGCCTATATTGGCATTTCTTTTTGTGAATCTGGCAAGGGGTTGGTGACAACATTAGGCTTTTCGGTGGGATCACGGATCATTTATCATCGGCCAATGAGATCTTGAATCTCATGGCGAATCGTTGGCACCTTTCGGTAGGATGGCCAGATGTCTCGTGGAAGATACAGAAGGTATTGGGATTGTAGGTTGGTGGAGGATTTTGTGGAGGTGGGGTTGGTTGAAGAGGCTTGATTTTCCCTTGTTGTACAAGACGTTCAAAGATAACTGGTAAGGGTAAGGGGAGAGGAGTGAAGATACGCCAAGTTCTTTGGTTCTGTGGAGGTTGGCTTGATTGAGTTGATTGGGACAAGATAGCATTTATTGGTTCAGTTTTATGGGATTGATGGTTCATGGTATTGACAGGAGGAAATTTTGTGTAGCTAGGGTTTGCATACCGAGATGAGGTGTTCCCGATGTAATTGCGCTTGGGTCTGGGGATCAAGTCTCCCTTCTTCAATACCCCACTTTGCAAAGCTTCTTCAATTGACAAACCCGTTTCAAAGTAGGTTGCAAAGTCATGTGCTTGAGCCATTACCATGTACTGAGCCAAATCTGGCTGAAGGTTCTTGGTAATAATGCGCATCTGATCCTTGTCACTAGGACGGTCAGTCATTTGCGCAGCCTTTGCTCTCCACCTCTTTACGAATTTTGCAAATGATTCCTTTTCCTTCATTTTGATGCTTTCAAGTTCACGAGTAGTGACTTTAAGCTGAACATTGTATTCATACTGCTTAATGAAAGCAGCCACCATTTCCTCCCAAGTTTGTCTCTTTGAAACGTCAAGAGATAAAAGCCACTAGAGTGCGGGCCCTGTAAGAGTTTAGGAAACATTTGTGCCATAGCAGGGGCTCATCAACTTCTTGTAACGAAAGAGAGCTTACGTATGCCTGAATATGTCCCTTCGGATCCAAATCCCATCAAATTTTTCAAAATCCACATGTTTGAACTTCTTAGGGAGTTTAGCTACTGAAGAGATACAGTTTTGTCCATGTCAAATCCGGCAGAATGGCTCAAACTTCTCACTCTTGGCCACTGACTCTTCTAGTTTGAGTAGCTTAGCTAGCATTTCCGCCAACCGAGGGTTTTCGGGGGGTTGTTCCTACTATTCATTATTGGGAATTTTCGATCTCGGAGGTTCATCCCTGGGATGTTCTTCTTGAGGTGGGGAGTCGGCTTTGGATATTTACCATAATTGCCATGAGTCAAGTAACCGGTATCATTCGAACTCTCTCATCATGCATTTCTTTCCTCAATTGCTCAAACTCATTTGAGAGACCACATTCTCGCTCACCGCCATACTAGTCTCACCTTTGGTGATAAGGATCTAGACAAATACATTGCGGGGGAGGCCGAGTCCAAAGTAAGGTCTTCTTCTTTCTTTGCGTGCCCAATGATTCAAAAGCTAAGCATAAAGCAAGAGCCGGACTCAGATGTGTACTCAATGTGCTTACTATGTACTAAAATGAATGATTTACAAACAATGCTCACTACTTTCTCGTCAAGACTCGATGCGCGGAGTTAGTCCTATTCCTATCTTAGGAAGTAAACTACCGGTTCCAGATCTCACTTGGAATCATTGCACAGAAAATGTAACAATATCACGGGTAGGTCATTACTTCCCAGAGGGTACAATTTACCAACCTAAAGCCTAAAATGTTGGATCAGTAACCTTAAACTTTTCTTGACCATCCGAGACAAAGCAATGAGGTATCGTCATCCAGATACAGCTGGTTCCAAGGTTAGTCCGAAACACGGGCAGCCGTTCGGGCACGACCAACACCGGAGGTATCTCAAACTCCATGGATTTTAAGTCTCCTAGACTTCATGTATGACTTAAGGTTAATCTACCAGATCCAAATCTCACTTAAGATCATTGCACAGATGATTATCCAACACCCCGGTAAAACCATTACTGATGGATACGGCGTTTCAACCTAAAGCCTAAATGTTGACGCGTGAAAGCACTTTTCTTGGTCATCCGAGACAAAGCAATTTAGATGTGGCAATCCGGATACAAACGATCATAAGGCTAGTTTGAATCACGGGTGGCCGTTCCGCACCACTCAACACCGAGGAGGTATCTCAAACTCCATGGATTTTAAGTCTCCTAGACTGAATTAGATATCTTTGGAAGATTGCTTCAATCCTCAAGTTTTCTTTTAAGTGATAAGTCCTTGATATCGGATGGTTGGATTTGGGAAATCCTGGTCCACATAAATTCCGACAATGATCTAAGATCAGATGCCTAAGGGCGATTGATCCTTCTCGGGCCAAGGTCCCTTAAACCATTTAGATCGGTGTTTAGGAATTTTTGATGATTCAGATTTTCCCACGTCCGGCCGCCCTAAGGGCTAACTTAGCAAGAACAACAGCATATATGGGATGCACGACTCATCATCGGGACCGGAAAGCAACCTTCTACTAACCGAGACCACCCTAATTTTGAAAGATTGCCCCGATCCTCAAGTTTTCTTTTAAGTAATAAGTCCTTGATATGGATGGTGGATTTGGGAAATCCGGTCCACACAAATTCGACAATGATCTAAGATCGGATGCCTAAGGGCTTATTGATCCTTCCGGGCCAAGGTCCCTTAAACACATTTTAGATCGGTGTTTAGGAATTTGATGATCGTGATTTTCCCATGTCGGTCGTCCCTAAGGGCTAACTTGTAAGAATAACGTGCATATGGGATGACGACTCATCATCGGGCGAAGCAACCTTCTACTAACCAAGAAAAGCACGAAAACCAAACGGGGCATTTATACGAATTTTCACACTCGCTGCGGCGGCTATATACAATGCAAATGCATGAATGCAACATGGCATGGCAAGGAAAGCGGTAACACGTAGCACATTAACATGGTGGAGTATTTAAACTTAACGCGACGGGTGGATTGCTAAAACGGGGTTCTATAGCTATCTATATGCAAAGGCCGGTTTTGGTCACCGAGGGTACCCCGACTCAAAATCAAAACCGCCTCCTACCGTTAAACGATAGTGACGATGTGATTTATCACAAGCTGAGGGTTGCCTGGCATTTTGGGATTCCCGTCACGCAAGCAAAAGGGCAGATTGCCAAAACACAATGGGCTAAGAACCATGCAAGTGCAATGCAAGAATCAAACTTCAAACATTTTCAAAATCCCACAAAAATATTTTTCGAATTAAACCCACTTTTAATTAACACATATTTTCAATTAAATTACACAAGTGTAATAAAAAATTGCACAAGTGTAATTAAATAAAATATATATTAACCAAGAGTCGCCAGCCAGAGTCGCCAAAATTTTGTGGACGGCCTAATCGAGATTGTGTCGCGATCAAGCACAAAAAAATTTGTGATTTGTTAGAGTCGCCACCCGCATTTGAGGTCCGAATCCGAGAAAACCGATAAAAATATGACTCGCTTTTGGGTTGAAAAGATTTTATCGATCACTACTAAAACCAGAAATTTCTGATTAAGGGGGTTTTGGTTACGAGAGGGAAGGGTTTACTGGCACCCCTCTCGCCCGGGTCCGTGAACCGTCTCTACTCAATATTTCGCGGGATTTTGAAAATGTTTAAAACTTGATTTAATCACAAAAATGGGGAATTGGGGATGGGAATCACATTAACAATAAGAAAATACAAACATGCAAATTTAATGTGGATACTTTGTGTGGCGTGATTTACATGGAGATGATAACAATAAAGAATTATTACAAACGAATATTTACAAAGATGAGCGACAATCAAAAATTGGACAAATAATTCAAAGAACCGCTAACTTGAAGTTTAATAATCTAGTATACAAACTGATTTCAACATAGGGTTGAAAGGCCAACAAAGGATACCTTGAGCGCTTAACCTCTCAGAATTGGCTTGAGCGCTCAAAGATCATGGCTTGAGCCAAGTCCATCTCCCAAATTTCTCGTGATTTTTAGCTTTTCCACCACTTCTTTAGTCATTATTTGTAAGATCAAACATCAATGTATCGTTTTTCATGGAAATCGATGAGAATGAACTCGATTGATCTCATAAATAATGATAAAAAGGGAAAATTACGGTATTTTAACAAAGAAAATACTTTTGAAAAGAAGGAATCCAGACCTTAATCACAACAATAAAACCACACACATACTTAAGCTTGAATAAACCATGATCCATCATCTAAAAATATCCAAGAACCAACAACCGCATTAAGAACAACTTGAGCCAAGTGGATAGCATTGGAGCTCAAGCCATTACATGACTTTCGATTCTTGACTTGAAAGCAGAATTTGGATGATCCTCAGGATCAAGATAGAAGCATATGGAACCATTCAGCTACTGTATTATACTTGAATATAACATCTTCAAGGATTTTGAGACTTGATTATCATAAACTAGTTAATTTGAGCTCATGCAAGAGGTTTTAAAGTAAAAAGAAACTATTAAAAGATTATATGAGCATAAATTAATGTTAAATGATGATCAAAATCCCGCATACAAAATTTCAAAGTTCAAGAAAATAGAAATCGTCGGTGATTGGAATTGAGCGCTTAAGGCCCGAGGTTTTGAAGGCCAATCCTCGCTATAATCGCAAATTTTGACAAGTTGTTTTTAAAACAATTTTAGATTTTCAGGAGTTCAATTCAAGTATAAAGAACTTGATTGAACTCACGGGTCACCCTCGATGAACCAAAACAAAGAAAAAATAGTTTGTTTAACTACCTTTTTACACTTGATTGAAAGCTTGAACCGGATTGTGAGTTTGGAAGTGAAAGATTGTTGAGATTTTTGGTCATTTATGGACCTGGATTTGTGTAGAGTATGAGGTTGATTGTTGAACACAAAGTTGAATTTGGTGTTTACAGTGTGATTTTTCGTGATGGTTTTCTATGGGAGGAGAATGGGTTTGTAGAGAGAGAGAGATTGGATGAAATTGGGGAGGGCTATGGAACTGAACTGATCACCCCTTATCAGGAGATAGTGGAGGGTATATATAGAGTGGGTGGAGGGAAGGCAAGAGAGAGAGAGGAAGTGGGTTTGTAGTCTAGGTGTAGCTTAGGTGTAGTTTAGGTGTAGTTTTAGGTGTAAGTGGAGGGTATTATAATGTGTATAGAGGTGGTTAGACGCTTCCACTCGCATGAAATCTCATGATGAGATACTCGCAGATTCCCCGATCGAGCTCAGAGTTGAGCACTCAAAGCCGCGGGCTTGAAAGGCCAAGCGTGATCCTCATTGCATTGACCGCTCAAGGCCTAAGGCTTGAGCCAAGGTGCTCAGAAAGTGCATCGGCCGGGTTTAACTTGGTTCAACAATGCTTGGGTTGGTTTAAGTTATTTGGTGATGTTTGGTTGATTTTGATCAAGTTCAAGTTGTTTCCACAAGTTTCGGGTAGCCAAGATTGGTCCGTTTCATCATTGGGAATACTCGAGCGCATCCCGGGTTCAAAATCGGGGTGTCTACAGCTTACAGGAATGGCGGCAGCCCTTAACCGATTTATCAGTAAATCCTCAAATCATTGCAGACCATTCTTTCAACTTCTAAAGAAAAGAGAAGGATATGAGTGGGGAGCCGAGCAGGAGCAGGCTTTTCAAGAGTTAAAAGTTTATTTATCATCACCACCATTGCTCTCTACTCCAGAAGCTGGGGAACGGTTAATAATATACCTAGTGGTATCCGAGCATGCAATCAGTTCGGTTCTCCTACGAATAAAGGGGATAGAGCAGGCTCCAGTCTATTTTGTAAGCAAGACCTTATTAGACGCAAAAACACGGTATTTACCATTGGAGAAATTAGTATATGCTTTGGTCACTACCTCAAGAAAGCTGCCCCATTACTTCTTGCAACATCCTATCACTATGTTTACTAAGTATCCACTAAGGGCTTTACATAGGAAGACAGATTTCTCCAACAGAATATCCAAGTGGTCCATCGAGTTGAGCCAATTTGACCTTGATTACCAACCTGGGACGGCAATCAAAGGTCAAATTTTGGCTGATTTTGTAACTGAGTTCACTCCAACAGTAGCTTCACCACCACTAACTCTCCACAAGAAGGAGCAAATCAGTCATCCCGAGCAACCAACGAGAATGGCTGATCCAGATCCAAAATAATGGAGGCTTTACGTTGATGGGTCAACTTGCAACAAAGGTTCTAGAGCAGGAGTAGTGTTGTTCTCTCTAGAAGGTTTGGTATTGGAGCAGGCACTGCGGTTGGGGTTTAGTGCCACCAATAATGTGGCGGAGTATGAAGCCTTGCTTACTGGACTAAGGAGTGTCTTGGAACTCAAAGTAAATAAATTAAGAGTATTTTGTGACTCACAATTAGTTGTTAACCAGCTTTCAGGAGAATATGCTACGAAAAGCAAGAAGATGGTCGCTTACTCAAAAGCAGCCAAAGATTTGCTTGATAAATTTGACAGAGCCCATATCCAGCAAATCAGCTTAAGGCAAAATGCACATGCAGACTCACTGGCATGCTTAGGGTCAGTAATGAAGACAGAGTACCATCGTATAGTGGTTGTGGACTACTTGAGTGAGCCAAGTATTGGCTGATTAGTGGAGATTGTGATGGAAACAAAGTTTGGGCCGAGCTGGATGGAACCAATAGTGTCATACCTACAAGATGGGACCTTGCGAGAGGACAAGAAGGAAGCTCACAAGATCAAAACCAAGTTAGTACGTTTCTGGCTCTCCCCAGAAGGTAAGCTTTATTGAAAGTCTTTTCTTGACCTATATTTATTATGTGTACACCTAGCTCTAGTCCAGAAGTTTCTCCATGAGATCCATGCTGGAACATGTGGAGGACATACGGGTGGGAGGTCCATAGCCCATCGAGCAACATCTCAGGGGTATTGGTGGCCTTACATGCAAGAAGATGCAAAGGCCTTTGTCAAGACTTGTGAGAAGTGTCAGAGGTTCTCTCCTTTAATCCGAGCGCCAGTGGAGGATCTGTTACCTCTAACCAGCCCATGGCCATTTGCCCAGTGGGGACTAGACATCGTGGGTTTTCTCCCTATGGCATTAGGAAAATGAAAATTCCTACCCATTGACACAGACTACTTCACTAAATGGATAGAGGAAGAAGCTCTGGCCAAGATTACTGAAGCTATGGTGGAGAAATTCATATGTAACAAGATCATTACACGATTTGGAGTACCTTACTCCATCATCTTAGACAATGGTTCCCAGCAGAAAGTTCAAAGCATTTTGTGCTCAGTACGGTATTAGAAACTACTATTCAATCCCAGCTTACCCATAGAGTAATGAGCAAGCAGAAGCTTCAAACAAGACCATCCTTAAGAGTCTCAATAAGTGGCTGGAGAGTAAAAAGGGAAAATGGCTAGACGAGCTGCCAACCATGCTCTGGCATACAGGACCACCCCGCGGCGATCTACGGGAGAGACGCCATACTCCCTTGCTTATGGGATAGAGGCAGTAATTCCATTGGAGATAGGCTTGCCGACCATTCGCACTGCTCTTGTGGAGCCAGGAGGCAAAGACAAAGCCTTAGCCGAGCAGGTCGACCTTGTCGAGGAAAAAAGAGAGCGTACACTTATTACATTGGCGGCATATCAGGAGCAGCTGCAGAGAAGTTACAACAAGAAGATACAACCAAAAGAATTCAAGATTGGGGATCTAGTCCTGAGGAAAGTCTTGGCCAACACCAAGGTGTCTTCTGACGGGAAGCTTGGGCTGAACTGGGAAGGCCCATATAAGATCGTTGGGATCGTTGGAATTGGGGCTTATCATTTGGCCGACCTGAATGAGAACCCAGTGCCACGGCCTGGAATGTCCAGAACCTGAGAAAGTTTGACCAGTAATTTGTTTATGTGATTACGAATACAATCACATCTTCTTAAGTGAATACAGATAAAATGAAATTTGTTTTTAATACCGTGTTGGGATTATGAATAAAATCACCAACATCAGTTATTTAGATTTTTATCTTTATTAATGAGATTTCATCCTTTCCTATTGTGGTTTTGATTAATATGAACCAAATGTTATCTCGAAATTTGGATTCCTATTGGGGAGCATAGAGTGTGTATATTCAAACCATGTTAGTAAATTTCTAAGTATGAAGAAACTTAGGCTTGCAACGAATATTGTAGCAAGTAAATTTCTAAGTATGAGAAAACTTAGATTTGCAACGAATATTGCAATGAATTTCTAAGTATGAAGAAACTTAGGCTTGCAACGAATATTGCAGCAAGTAAAATTCTAAGCATGAAAAAACTTAGATTTGCAACGAATATTGCAATGAATTTCTAAGTATGAAGAAACTTAGGCTTGCAAAGAATATTGAAGCAAGTAAATTTCTAAGTATGAAAAAACTTAGATTTGCAACGAATATTGTAATAAATTTCTGAGTATGATGAAACTTAGATTTGCAATGAATATTGCAATGAATTTCTAAGTATGAAGAAACTTAGGCTTGCTACGAATATTGCAACGGATATATTTCTAAGTATGAAAAACTTAGATTTGAACTACAACGCACATTGCAAATGTACAACGAAAATTACGATGACTTCTAAGTATGAACACACTTAGATGTGCAACAGATATTGCAGTATTTCTAAATCTGAAGAACACTTAGCATACAAAAACATGCCACGCAGGTCTGAGCAAGAAAGAAAGTACAAGAAACTTAAAGAGTATTTAAAAAGGCCACACCCGGCCGAGCAAAGCCTCGCAGGGCTGATCACTAAAAGCAAAACAAAGGCATTAAGCCTTTTCACTGAGCCTCGCGACATCAGTGGCAAGATTGGGATCAAGATTGTTACCTTCAACAGTGCCCTTAGCAGCACCATTCCTTAGAATGGTGAGGTCAGTAGTGGTTGCATCTGCTTGGATCTTCTCCAGATGGGGCTCAGTTTGAGCTTTTGAGTTGGGCTGAGCCTAAGCATCAAGGTGGTTCTGAGCAGCAGCTATCTCACTCGGTAACTCCATGTTATTCCAAAGCGAAGAAGATGGGTCCACCTCAAGCTTACTAAGGCATCTCTAACATACTGCTCTCCAAACGACATCCTATACAGATGGCATCTGTGCTCGGTAATTATCAGTAATAATAATGACGACATGATCATACTCTGCGTCTGTCCTAGCCTCCACCGCCGCTAACTGTTGATGAAATTCATGTTCAACCTCCTCAACCCTCCTCTTAAGCTTGACATTCTCCCTCTTCAGTCCCTCAGTTTCTTCCCAAGCATCTTTCAGCAACTTAGCATACTGGGCATTCTCTTTCTCAGCTCTCTCCACTGTTTTTTACTCTTTCTTTAACTCCTTCTCAGCGTCCTTGGCTCTCTCCAGGCCAACCGATGCCTTTTGCATAATCTGCAAAGCAAATATAGCTAATAAGTGGACAGATAATGACGCAAGAAAGAAATAAAAGGAAATCCCTTTTACCTTAACACTGGACTGGAATATGGACTTCATAAGGCTGTCGTAGGAGTTGTTCTTTTCCCTGTCCATGTCTAAAGGGAGAAGAGCAGCTCAGGAGACGCCATATGCAACGTCCATAGAGGAAATCTTGTCGATCAAAGAGAAGGAGGCACCATTAGGACGGGCTAGGGTAGGATCCCATGGCCGCATCTAAGTGGGGGGATTTTTTCATTGTATGTATGGCTAGAGCTCGAGTCCCCAACCCTTCACCTTTGCAGTGGGGGCTGGACATCGTCGGGACTCTCCACTGGTCTTTTTTCACTTTGATTGTTAGAAGGGACGACAATCATGGCAAGAGGAGGACTGGGGGAGACAGTTGTTGCAGGAGCTCATGAAGGAAATGTGCTGAGATTCAACTCATCGAGAAGGTTGATCAGTTGGCGATGCATGTCTCAATCAGGGGAGGGAGAATAACCTAGTGAGTTGTCTGAATCTGCGAGAAGGGCGGCCTGCTCAGTCAAAGATTGGACAATTGCACGGTGGTCAGACCCACCTTTTCCTTCTTCTCTCTCTTTTTCTTCTTCAGCAACCACCCTCCCGGACTTACTTGGCTCTGGGTCGGTACAAGTGAGGATTGGGATAGTAGTAAGTATCTTTGGGATATGAGCAAACTTAATTTGTTGTTGTAGATCCCTCAGAGTGTGGGCGTGACTTGCTCTCCTTCTAGATCGGCCCCTTCATGACCTGGTGGTCCTTTGGTCGGCTAGAGCAAGCGAGGCAATATGGGGAGCTGCTAGAGGCCAGGGATATCTTGACCTTGGCTCGCCAACTCTCCTAACGTTCCCCTAGTAGGTAATGGTGTAGTCTAGCAGAACGTGCGCAAATGGGCCAAGACCAATAGGGGTTGGCTCGAACCCGTCGAAGTATAGGGCAAGGGCTATCTCCTCTCGGTGAAGATTCCCGTGATTTAAACGACCGTCGTGGTTGAGATTACTCGCTGCCAAGATAACAAAAAGGGGACGATTAGTCTACGTGAAATAAAACATTTTTGTAAAAAACAACAAGTGATAGAAAAAGAAAGGATACTAACGTGGTTGGCCTGGGGCTGTGGGACAGGCAAAACCGATGGTGTTTCCCTCGGCATCCTTGGGCTCCCGATTGCCATTGACCACTGAGTAGTCATCCGCTTCGCCCTTTGAGGAGTTAGGCAGATTCAATGATGAGCTTCTGGTTGGGGTCTCTGGCTTTGAAGTAATAGTTATTATCAATTGTAGGGACTACACTATACAGATAATGTAAGTCCCACCAGCCCAAATGCAAGCCGAGTAGTCCGTCCAAAGCAACTGTGCCCATGACTACCCTAACAAAGTTAGGGCATAGTTGCACAGGGTTGAGTCTGCATCTACTACAGAACTCCCTGAAGAACGGATGCAAAGGAAATCTTAGGCCACCCTCAACTATGAAGATCAGAGGAATATGAATCTTATCCTGGTCTTGACCCTGCTCCTTTAAGTCGTCATGTCTATTTAGTTAAAATTGAACATCAGTGGGGATTTTGTACTTTCTACGAAATTCTGCTATTTTCTCTGGGGTACTAAGGAGGGCCCTATGTCTTCCCATCTTTTATTGAATTAGGGTTTCACTGTTGTAACCCAGGGGAAGAGATGAAAGATAACTAGAAAAATCAAGAAGAACGGAAAGGACAGGAAATCTAGAGAAAGGTCACTTACGTGGGGAAATGGACCTAAGATGGTACTCTCTGACGGGAACGAAAGGCGTTTTCTGACAAAAAACAAGAACAAATGTAAGGGTTGTTGAAACTCTGAGACGTTGGAGATGACGGAATGAGATTCTTCCTCTTCTTCTTTTTTTGTTTTCTGTCTTTGGTAAAATGAAGGAAATAGAGGAGAGGAGAAGTTGATGAGGCTTTGGGGGATTTTGGGGGGAAGGATAATCATTGTCCCGCCCAAAACCCCATAAAATAAGGGCGTGACGTACGAGAAACGTCACCCTAGGTTGTCTTTTGGGCTTATCTAGCCCCCAATGGCTCATTTGACATTTAATGCGAAATGACCCTGTTCCCCAAGTGAGGGGGAAGTGTGCAGGGGATGCATCAGGAGCCGTTGGAACTCTGCGCACCACTAATGAATGACAATAGTGACAGAGCTGGGGAGCAATTGGAGTGGGCAAAACCCGGTTACCCTACTAATGGCCAGAGCGCGTGCCTATGGTACTCACCACGAGATGGTGAATAGCTCAGCACCACATAAGAAATCCTTAAGCCCTGTGTCGAGCTGGTTTGGCCATGAATAAGGCTAGAACTAATAAAGAATAAATTGATAAATCAGGATGCACTAGCTCAGCGTAAGGCACAAAGGGATGCCCCTGATATAGCCGAGCTAGGTAGGCTACATATATAGCTTAAATAGCATTCTGGAATACATTGACTCAGCTCGGTGTGAGTAGTTGAGTTAATGTACATGTCATGTTGAGCTATGTGGAAGCACAGCATCGCCACGAATAACGCGGTGAGACATTCCAAAATATTCTATTGTTACTCCTTATGAGATAGGAGCAATCCCGTAAAGTAAGGGATTGATATGGAAGTCCTAATGTGATTAGGAGTATGCCCCATATAGGGAAGAATCCTATACGGAAAGAAAGACCTTTGCTATATGAGATCCGGACAGATATGGAAACTCATCCATAATAGGAAAGTCCTGTTAGGAGATGGATTCCTGAAGCTAATAGGAAACCAAGGCACGAGATGCCTAAATCAAGCCTTCTTCACCTATAAATACAGAACGATATTCATGAAGAAAGGTACGCTGTGAAATCCTTTCATACGCATTGTGATTTAAGAAATTCTAGTACGAGATACTAACTTAAGCATTGGAGGGCCTTTGTCGACAAGAAGCAAAGGTGCTCTAACCCTTGTCTATTTTGTAGATTTAGGGTCGTGATGAAGAGAGCACGTGATCAAAACCCTACGTGGATTTTATCCTCGTACAAAACCCACTCTCAAGCCTCCATCAACGCCAAAAACTTGAGCTTTATAGGTAAAATCTTGTTGAAATACTGCACGATCAGTCTCTCTCTACCTTAGAAACCCACACCCAAACCTATTAACGTCCATACATCTTTATTACTAATCCTTGAAGCACAAACTCAAGTTCCAAAAGTTAGCATCCTACCAAAATCATGTTGAAAGATCTCCTTGAGGGAAGCCCATAAGCTCTTGATGGTTCTCAATACCAGTAGACGGTTTAGAATAGGCTAAAAGTGCTACACGAGTTTTTAGCTCAATACCCAAAGCGCCTCTCTGGACACCCAAATCACCCCCCTTTGGGTGCCCTAACTAGCTCACTTTCTTCATTTGTTTTATGCTTTAAATCAGTTCATTTTGGTTCAAAATCATTGCAAACATGTTTTGGGAGTTAGAAAAAAGTTTATGTGGTCTCTGTTTGTAAGGATCCATAATCTCAAATGATTTTTCGATGGGCATCTTGGCTAAAAGGACATGATTAAGGAGTTGAAGTACAATTAGTCCATTAAAACTATTTTCAATGCCGGAGATTCTTTATTGTCCCAACGTTTCAAAAATACCCCTAAACAGAAAAAGGGTAGTGCAACTCGTCAATGAAGGAATCAAGTCGGGCAATTCATCTCCTCCATAGCCAGCGAACAATAGCCTGAAGAAGAAAATCCTTAATTCTCTCCCTAATACTTTCGCTGTCGAACACACCGATAAATCCTCTGACTACGCAATTTGCTTGACGGAATTTGTCGTCGGAGACGAAATCCGATGGTGGCCAAAGTGTGGCGCCCCTAGATTGCATGTCGCTTCCATAAAGAAATGGCTTGGATCTCAATATTCTTCGTGCCTCCTACAATCATAATGTTTGTGGCCTCCAGGTGCCAGAAGTGCGGGGGATCCAATCGAGATCCGCCGGAGAAGCTGAGACCAGAAGCTCCGTTGCAATTTGATGGTTGAGGTTAGGTGGTTTTTGGTTTGGCCCGTGCTTTTAGAAATGAAGATTTGTTGTCGATGTTGTCTATCCATATGAGAGAGTGAGTCTAGGAGCTATTATGTTCTTAGTTTTTTTTACCATCTCTTTTGAAGAAGATAGAAGTCAAAGTTCAAATGAAAAAGAAAAAGAAAGAGTACAAGTTCCCAGGGGAAAATGAGGATTCTAACATGCTTTGACAGTGAGGATGTGGCAGTTTGCAAATTAATAGACGAGTTGGGTGGGCAATTGTTGTTTCTTTTTCTTTCTTTCTTGTTAGTTTTGTTATCAAACAAAAAGTATGAGATTAAGGTATCTCAGTTGGAAAAAAACAAAAACAAAAATAGATAATGCATATCTCAACTGAAACAATTTAAGTTTCTACAAAAATAAAGAATGAGATAACAATATATATTTCAGTTAAAATAGTCTATGTGTCTACAAAAATAAAGTAAGAGATAGTGCTATCTCACCTGAAACAATCAATGTCTCTACCAAAAAAGACCATGTAATAACGGTAGCTCAACTAAAAATAGTTATAAAATGCTAGAAACAATATTTCACCTTGTATAGTCTCTATATAATAAAAATTACCATCAAGAGATAATTGTATCTCAGAGAAAACAGTCTCCGTATGTACAAAAAATATCTATTTCTACAAAAAACAAAGTATTAGATATTTGTATCTCAACTAAAACATCTATTTCTACAAAAAAAAAACGAAGTATAAGATTGCGGTATCTAAACTCAAATAATATATGTTTCTAACCAAAACAATCTTCTTTTCTACGAAAATAAAGCATGAGATAACAGTATCTCAACTGAAACAATCTTTGTGTACAAAATTAAGCAACATATAAGCTATCTCAACTTAAATGGTGGCAAGTGGAGTGGAGTGCAGTTGGTGCCTCTCTTATACTTCCATGCACGTGGGTCGGGTTTGATTCTTGTAAATAATCTCTCTTTTTTATATATAACAAAAACAAAGCATTCGATAGCGGTATCTCAACTCAAACATTATCTCGGCTAAAATAATCTTTGTATCTATCTACAAAAATGAATAAAGAGATAACGCTATCTCAACTGAAAAAATATCTATTTCTACGAAAACAAAGTATGAGATAGCGGTATCTCAACTCAAAGAGTGTCTGTGAAAATAAAGCATGAGATAATAGTATTTTAAGTAAACAATCTATTTTTCCACAAAATAAAGCATCAGATAATAGTGTATCGGCTGAAACAATCTTCATATCTACAAAAATAACGAAAGAGACAATGCTATCTCAACTGAAACAGTATTTGTTTCTATGAAAAGAAACTGTGAGATAGTAGTATCT
The DNA here is from genome assembly GCA_022606695.1 of Vaccinium macrocarpon. NCBI lineage: Eukaryota > Viridiplantae > Streptophyta > Magnoliopsida > Ericales > Ericaceae > Vaccinium > Vaccinium macrocarpon. Next base: position 23,618,133 of record CM040177.1, on the reverse strand, counting down.
CAACTAAAACAGTCTTTGATTCTAAGAAAATAAAGCATGAAATAATGTTATCTTAACTAAACAATATATGTATCTACAATAATAAAGCAATAGCTAAGCTATCTCAACTAAAATAGTCTCTTTTTCTACAAAAAACAAAATATGAAATAGCAGTTTCTCGGTTCAAATAGTCTTTGTTTCTATGAAAATAAAGAATGAGATAACGGTATCTCAACTAAAAAAATCTATCTATCAACAAAAATAAAGTTAGAGATAATGTTATCTCAACTAACACAGTCTGTTTCTATGAAAACAAAGCATGAGATAATGGTATCTCAGCTAAAACAATCTCTTTATCTACAAAAATAAAACAAGAGATAATGCGCTATAAAGTGAAAGATTCTGTTTTCATTAAACGAAAAATATCATCTCAAACCCGTCTATTCTCTTTCTTGCTCAGTATCTTCCTTTCAATACTAAACCCTGGATGAAAAACTAGCAAACCCACCCATTTATTCCTTATGAGTGCCGGACAAGTGCGATGCACGTGCTTCTATAAGGCCTATAAATCTCAATGTATGTAATCTGAAAATTAGATTCCACAAATATCTATAACCACAAACAACAAAGCAAGTTCATAAATTAGTGAATACAAATCAGATTAAGCATGTTCATAATAGTCATATCCATACGTATATTCATTTCGAAATACCAAAAAAATATCCATACGTATACATATATGTTGGCAATTGGTACTTGTGTTTTGGGTTAACGATTGAACAAGGGAAAAAAATCTTAAAGTAATAAAATTTGGAAACAAAGTAGGAGAAAAATAAAAAGTAAAATTGAACAATTTTCAAGTGCAACCAAACACTGAAAAAAAATAAAAAAACAAACATTGTGCGCAAAATTATTTTACCACAAGTCTTTAAGGGAGCTACAACTCGAGAAGATTAATGCCCATAAACCATGTTCTCCACTACATAGTTGCAGAATCTTCTGCCTCTGTCAGCCGCACCTGCTTCGGAACTCTCCCGTTTGCAAGAGATACGAATATCTCAGCTTAATAAGAGATAACAACATTTTAGATAACACAGTCTCTTTATCTACCAAAATAAAGGAAGAGATAACATTATCTCAATTGAAACAATAATAGGTACTGGCATTAACACAATCCTATTTATGTCTAGTCATCAACACCAATTAGAAATCGATCAAAGGGCTTAATGAAAATGCGCTTTTTAATATATTGAAGGGAGCATACAAGCATATGAGAGATAACAAATTAATAATAAATCAACAAAATTACAGCTTTTGGACTCGGATTACACGTCTTGAAACTTGCTATCAGTCAAAATGCAATAAATTCATTACCCTACCACTTGAAATAATTACAAGCTGAAGCTACTAGAACCCCCAAAAAGTGGTGGTATGAAAATTGGGTTCCACGGTAACTGTATCTAGCTACTTTGACTGGCTATACGATTACCATCCCTTCTTGTTAGTAACACATACAACGGTTCAACGGAGTAAGGAACTGCTCTTTGTGCAATCAGCCACCAGTTACAAAATGCATGCGTCGAAATTGAAACATTCGAGAAATCTGAGAACTGGCTTCTAGACTTCTAATTGCCGAAGCCAACTCTAAGCACTTACAGCACGAAGAAGACAAAAGAATCTCTACAGCAACAGGACGGTGTGGCCACCAATGGAGGATATGGAAGAAGCGGTACTCGCATCACGTCTCTCTTTACATGTTTCGCGGCCTCTTCCTCTTCGTGAAGCTCTGCCCTCTTTTCTTAATTTCCATCGTAAAGTTGGGCATTTTTGTCAATTAATGGATCTTAGACATTAGTGCTTTTAAATTAATAGACTCTAGACCTTATAAAAACTTAAGCTGGGCTAAATGTCCCAAGGGGGCCCTGTTTGTGGACTTTAGGCTAATTTGCCGTTTTTCGATATAATGTTTGGGAAATGTGAAAAATGAAAATTAGAGTAAAGTGGGCCAATGTGGAGTATGTATGTACATTGGGGTGTCTTTAAAGTGCATTAGAAACACAAGGGGTCTGAGTGTAAGTAGTGGGGGTATATACTCATGTATGGATCAGATTTTTTTGAAACAAATCACACACTCCTCTCTCCAAAGTTTGCTTCACTTGCTCCACAAATTCACCTCCCACATCTCATCTCTTCAAGATTCAACCTCATTTTCGCCATCTACTGGTGATTTGGGGTCTGGGCTTTCTTGGAATCACCTTGGAAAAGCTTATTTTGGTTGGGTTTGCAAGAAAAACTTAGGGTTTTCATTCCTCATTCCATTGAAACTCAATCCTTGAGGTAGGGAACCTATCTCTACTTCCTTTAAGTGTATATGGTTTGAAATGTTGCAATATACTTGTCATTCATCTTTGACTTCTTGCCAAGCTTGGACACAACCATGAGAGATGATTTGATCTTGAGTGAGCTTGATTTCCATACATTTATTTGGTTGATTCATGAATTAGTTATTGATACACTCTCCTTTCATGTTTAGTTGTGATTTGGAACCACAAATTTGGCTTGGATTGAAACCCCTTCATTTTGGAAAAAGCTGTAAAAAAATCTACTCGTAAGCCAATTGGATCAATCCACTTGTTGAGTTGGATCAATCCAAAACCTTTTGATGTTGTCTTAAGACAATTGGATTGATCAAGGTTGGATCGATCCAAAATGTCTTATTCTGCTTGTAACCAAATTGGATCAATCTAGGGGTGGGAATTTATGACACGACATGAAGTTAGCAGGTTAGTGTTGAGTATTTCTAACACAAAACACATATATGACATGACCTGAAAACACGATTAGTAAATAGGTCGGATTCGGGTCGAACCAGCATAACCCGAGAATGACACAAATTAACCCGGTCTCTTATTTGTGTCCACACGATAACCCGAACCTGAAACCACACAAATCTCCTCTTTTTTTTTTGAACTGGAATCTCATTAATTGATCAAAATATACATATTATGTCATGTAATCTATAACGCCCCATGTAGACCACTGGCCCAGTAGCTTGATTTGATCCACAAGCCACACCACATGGCCCAAAATGCTTAAGCCCAAGGTACTTAGTAGTAGCCCACATGATTTGTTATATATCCAAGATAACTCATCTAAACAACCAATGTGGGACTAAACATCATCTAACCCCAAACCTGGGGTATCACATAATCTAAAAACATTCTCTTGGATCAAGAGCACTAATATACATATTAACTATTAATATTTAATATGATTTAGAATCTAATTTGGTGACTTGGTCCTATTAATAACTATTTGACCTAACCGATTGAATTTAGTAATATAGTAATGTACTATAGTAATATACTACATGTTATAGTGTTATATGCCTTTCTCGGTTTCTCCTGCAATAGCTGTTGGATGAAAAGTGGTACCAATTCTAAGCCCTTGGATTTGATGAAGAGTTGGGGTATAAATACAGAGCACCCTTTTTGGCTTTTTCAGTAAACCCTAGAATACTCTCTTTCCTCCATGTCAGCCACTCCTCTCAAGAAAAAACCTTAGAAGATCTATCTCTTTCATGGCTCCCCACGCGAAGAACCGGCTTAAGGTGTCTCAATCTACTTCTAGAGTATGATCTATATCTCCTCTTCACCCTTTCCTCTCTCCATTTGCATTTTTTAATTTTTCGTCTTCATTTCACCCTTATTTTCTTCTCTCTCTCTTTCTCTCTCTCTCTCTCTCTCTCTCTCTCTCTGTAATTCGAAATATAAATCGATCGATGAAGTGTTTATTCAGTTACCAATTATTCAGTTTTTCATTAAAGTGTTTGGGTCTTGGCTATAAATTGATTGATATATACACTATACACACTTATATAAAGTGATTGAGTATTGACAACTATGGGTTATGGCCATTCAAGCTGATTTTGAAACTACTCGCTTCTATTTTTCTTTTTTTGTTAAATTATAAGTCATAGCTTGTAAGGCATGTTGTACAGTAGAGTGTATACAAAGAGAATATGGTCTCTTTTTTCTTTCTTGACCTATGTTATGTGCTTGGTTAACCCTAAAATTTTGGTTATTAGATGGATCCCAGCGAACGTGAAGCTGCAGACAAAGAGAGGATGCCAATGGAAATCGGTGAAAATGGCGAATCTGTTCTTTCACCCTCAAAACCAAAAGGCAAAGTTGTTAAGTGTGGTAAGCGAAAACATATGCTTACTCCTGAGTATGGAACTTCTTTGACATCATTGATAAAAAAATCCGATAACTCTAATGATGATGGACTTGAAAGGTGTAAGTGCAAGAAATTTGGTATGGAATATGTATCTGATAGTAAATATGGCACTGGAAATTTAAAACGTCATATTACTTAGTGTTTGAAAGAAGTATTTTTGACATTGGACAACTTCTCATCTCTAAAGCTGAAGGGTCTTTGGGTACACGATTTGTTCAATTTAACCCAGAAAGGTTTCGGGAGTTGTTGGTGCATGCTGTAATAAGACATGACTTGCCTCTTCGTTTTGTTGAGTATGAAGGTGTAAGAAATATTTTCACCTACTTGTGTCCAGAAGCAAAATCAATATCACTAAAGACTACTAGAATTGACTTTCTAAGGTTGTTTACCAAAGAGTTGAGAAGGCTAGGTCTTACTTTAAAGAATTTGCCTGGTAGAGTTTGTTTAGCTTCTGATTTGTGGACATCTATTGCCACTGATTGTTACATGAGTCTTACTGCACACTTTATTGATAATAGCTATGTTTTGCACAAGAGAATCTTGAATTCTCTTACATGCCTCCTCCACAAACTGGCATTGCATTGAAAGAGAAGATGTATAGTTTGGTGAGTAGGTGGCACATCGAGAACAAGTTATTTTCAGTTACTTTGGATGATGCTTCCTCAAATGATGTGTGTGTGTTGAAATGGTTGAAAACCATCTTAATTTGGACAATGGATTGTTGGATGAAGGTAGTTTTTTTCATGCCCGTTGTGCTCACATCCTCAACTTAGTAGTTCAAGAAGGTTTGAAAGAAATAGATGAGGCTGTTGATAAGATAAGGGAATGTGTCAAATATATGAAAGGATCACAAGCAAGAAAACATAAATTTTTGGTGTTTGTTGAACAGTCCTCTCTAGATGGCAAGAAAGGTTTGAGGCAAGATGTTCCAACTAGATGGAACTCAACCTTTCTCATGCTTGAAAGTGCCATTTGCTATCGTCGAGCCTTTTGCGATTTGCAACTTAGTGACTCAAATTTTAAGCATTGTCCTTCTCAAGAGGAATGGGGTAAAGTGGAAAAGATTTTTGCCTTCTTGAAAGTATTTTATGAGGCTACTTGTGTTTTCTCCAGTTCCAAGTATCCTACCTCAAATTTGTACTTTCCAAAAATTCGTACAATTCAATTTCTCTTTGTTAAGGAAAGTAATAGTGCTGATGGTTTTTTGAAGAGAATGGCAACTCAAATGTTGGGGAAGTTTGAGAAGTATTGGTCGGAGCATTGCGTGATTTTGGCTATTGCGGTTATATTTAATAATCCTCCTTATAAATTTCAATTTGTGGAGTATTCTTATAAAAAGTTATATGGTGAAGCATCCAGCGAGGTATCAACTCAGTGCATACGGATTTGTGATAAGTTGTTTAGTCTTTTTCATGAGTATGATACTAAAGTTGCTGCCTCGAAATCTTTTAGTTCTCTTTGTGTTGTTGATCAGGATAGCGCTTCTCTAGAGAACCGTGGCTCAGATTTCACTTAGGTAGCAATATGTTTTCTGCATGATTTGAAGTAAACTAATATGTTTTCTGCATGATTTAGTTCTCTTTATGTTGTTAAAAAGAAAAAAACTACATATAATAAGTTGTGTTATATATTACTAATGTTTTACTTTCATGTGAAACGTAGGATTTAGACACCTTTAAGAGCCTTACCTTTGTTTCTGCCCTAAAGACTCAGCTAGAATTGTATTTGGATGAGCGTAGGGTTTCAAGAACTCAAAATCTTGATGTCCTAGCTTATTGGAGAGCCCACCAATACCAGTATCCAAAACTTGCCTCAATGGCTCGTGATGTGTTAAGCATTCCAATCTCTACAATAGCTTCTGAATTTCATTTAGTGTTGGTGGTCGGGTACTCGACAAATACCGTAGTGCTTTTAGGCCTCAAATTGTTGAAGCTTTGATATGCTCTAAGGACTAGTTGTTTGGAGGAACAGGTAAAGTTGGTAATTGATGAAATTATGCTTAATTGCTTAGTTTATTAACTTGCATTTGTTAATTGTTATAACTTATACCTTCCTTTCTTCCTATAACTCAGTACCTTTCATTTGATGTTTCATGGATTCATTTTAAGATAGTAGTTCTTATAAGTTATATCTTCCATTTGTTCTTTAGAAATTGATGAAGTGAACTTGGATGAGGTGATTGAAGATATAATGAATTTGAATATTGACAACGATGGGCATGAATCAATGGAGAGTTCAACTACTCTGGTTGATCTTGATCTTGATCTTGATTGAGGGAGGATATAATCTACTAGTCAATACTTGATTTAAATTTTACTATGCTTTCTCATTGATACTATGTCATCCTTTATTAGTTACATAACCATGCAATGGCACAATGAATTCTGGTAGCTAAAGTACATTAGTCACATGCTAAAGTCTTAGTTTTCTATACGTAAGAACTTCATCAAATTGATCAAGAAGAAGCATGGAAAGGTCATCAAAAAGGACAGTGATCTAGAATCGTGGAGAACTTGGGTCATTTTACAAGACTTATCTGGCTTTTGCATTAGTATTATTATCTATAGTTTACTACTTTTTGGGAATGAAGTAATTATTGAAGGTTTAAGACTACGGTTTAAGAGTTTTTTACTTGAATCTGAATGATGATACTATGGTTCGTATTATCATATTCTACTAGGTTTGGTGAATGACTTTTTTACTTGGATGATGCCATGATGGCATGATGGTGATGCTACTATGGTGGTATTAAATTTTAATGGTGCTGTCTTTATTTCCTTTTATGTTATTAGTTATTCTTGTCCTTGTAGTAGTTTTATTTTTCTTTGAATTATTTGTCTCGTGACAAATTTGGGTAAACAAGGGTTAATCGTGCCAATTTGTGTTGTATTTGGGTCATTGTCATGTTCGGGTTAAATTTAGCTAAACAGGGTGTTTCAAGTTAATCGTGTCAACCTGTGTCATGTTCGGGCAAGTTGGGTTAGGGTTGTGTTTTCTGACACGATTAATTAAGCAAGTCATTTCGACGCGAACCCGATTTGACACGAATCCGGTTTGACACGACCAGGGCTAGCCCAGACCCAAGCCTAACAAGATCTTAGGCTTGGGCAACATGTTAATAAATTGATGGCTGGCATGTTGGTCTCCTTGGTTGCTATTTTCCACGTGACTGGGGATCAAACCCTACCCCCAACGTCTGCCCACTTTTTTTTTTGCCCTTTTCCTTCTGCCAAAAATAGGTAAACAAATAATATATATATATAGACTGAACTAGATAGAGTAGACATCAGTCATAGAATCCCAATCTTCTAGCATCTTTTGCGGTTCAAAAAAAGACATTAGTCACGGATTTTAAAATATAAAAGGCCCAAACGACAAAACCCATTTTATCCAAAGCTCAAAATAACAAGGGCCGCTTAGCCAAAAATCCAAAATATTTGACATTTTTAAAAGGAAGGACAAGGAACTTTTGTAATCGAATATAAAAACAAAAAACATTTGATGTTTTTAAAGGGAAGGACTAGGAACTTTTGCAATCGAACCTAAAGACAAAAAAAATTAGTTAGATGTTACTAATTTTTGAAAATTCTAAATTCGAATATAAAATTCAAAAAAATCTTCACCCTACCTCCGGCCAACTACGACCCCACCTTTGGCGACCACTTCCGGCGACCAAGAAAATTAGTGAGATGTTACTAATTTTTAAAAATTGTAATTTTGAATGTAAAATTCAAAAAAATCTCCGTCCCACCTCCGGCCAACAACCACCCCACCTTTGGTCGACCACTTCTGACGACCAAAAAAATTAGTGAGATTTTACTAATTTTTAAAAATTCTAATTTAGAACAAAAAATTCAAAAAAACACAACCCCACTTTTGGCCGATCACTTCCGATGACCAAAAAAATTAGTGATATGTCCCTAATTTTTAAAAGTTCTAATTTCATACAAAAATTCAATAGAAAAAAGTCAATTCTTACCTCAGCTGACCACCATCCCACCTCTGGCCGACCAATTCTGGTGGCTCAAAAAATTAGTAAAATTTCACTAATTTTTAAAAGCTCTAATTTCATATAGAAAATTCAAAAAAATTAACTCTTGCCTCCTGGCTGACCACCACCCCACCTACAGCCGACCACTTTCGGCGACCCAAAAAATTAGTGAGATTTCACTAATTTTAAAAGTTCTAATTTCTTACAGAAAATTCAAAAAAATCAACTCCTACCTCCAACCAACCACTACCCCACCTCCGACTGATCAATTCCAGCGGTCCAAAAAATTAGTGAGATTTCACTAATTTTTAAATGTCCTAATTTTGTACAGAAAATTCAAAAAAAAAAATCAACTGCTACCTTCGACTACTAGCACCCCACTTCCATCCGAACACTTCCTTGCGATAAAAAATGTCACTAATTTTTAAACTTTTAAATTTCGTACAAAAATTTTTTAAATAAAAAACCCACTATAGCAACCTATTTCTCAAAATTAAAGCTATCAAACCAAAGTCGGATAATTGGAAGTCTCATTGGTCACTGACACCCATAGATCTAAGCAATTTACATATTTTTTTGATGCTGTCAATATTTTTTTAAAGAAAAAACTGTAATATTATTGCATTGGTATACGGAGTATTTTGGTGTCATTTTGGCATGTTTTTAAGGTATGATGATCATTCATTTTTAACTCACCTCATTTTTCAATGCAGATTCAATGATATGCATGATGAAGAAAAATTTGTGAAATTCGTGCCAACAGAAATTAGTAATGTTGCCATTTTTTGGGAAAAGTAACAATAACAAATAAGACTTTTAAATTTTTCAACAATGAAATACATGAAAACAAGACTTTTACAACCACATATAATCGTTAGCCTCAAGAGATACCGGATACAAAGAGTTTTAGATGTATTTGAATCCATAAATGGTGTTTATGTCAAAAATAAAGAGAGAGTGTGTTTAGTCCTTTTGTTAAATGAATAATAAAAACCATGTCTTTATGCTTGACTGCAAAAGTATCTTGTCTTTATATTTGATTGCAAAAATACATAGTCCTTCCCTTTAAAAAAGGCAAAATATAGTGCATTTATGACTGATTTTTCCAAATAACAAAACACATTCATTCATTCTCTTTTATAGAGATCGTCATCTTTCAACAAAAAAAAGAAAGAAAGAAGAAGAAGACTTTGAGGGTTTCCGAAGCAATTCTTTGGAACTCTCCCAATTCAAAAAATCAAAGGTTTCTTACAAGAGAAGTTGTTTTGTTTGAATCGAATCAAATCGTGCTAATTATAAAGTACCATAACCGATTTACTGGGGTTACGTTTTGATTTTGATTTTTTTTTTTAATGTTGTTCAAGCAAAAAACATAATATAACCTCGAATTTGTTTTGTTCCTTTACTTGCATGTTTTTTTTTTTTTTTTGACTTACTAGTATGAGGGCAATCAAGCTCGGAGTTCGGCTAGGGCAACCCAAATGTTAGGGCCGGCCCTGAACACGACACAACTCGACGCCCACCCCTAGATCAATCCACTTGAAAACTGGATCAATCCAAACCCCTTTGAGACCAAAGTGAATCAATCCACTTCTGAAGGAAGGTCTATCCAACTCCCTTTAACTCCCTAAAATTTGTTTTCTTCGACTTTGGTCACTTGTTCGGACTTGTACTTGACATATCCATTCCTTATGCCTTAAAACTCTTTGGATAACTCGTCCCTAGCCTATCATGGTATGATTCATGACTCGTCTTGATTTCTCACGTACTTGGACACGTGTTAACTTAGTCACAATCAATAGACTATGAGATTTTGAACGAAATGGATTATATGGATGTTTTGGACACATGAGGATTAAAAGGATTTTTGAAAATGGTGATCATGAGTACTAGGGCCGCCGTTCTATGCATCCCTAGCCATGGGTACATGGAGCCCACGAAATCTGACAGGGGTGCACGGAGCCCACGAAATCTGGCAGAGGGATTTATTCCCTATTAAAACAAGTGGTTATTTTTGTGAAGTGTTTGAAAATGAAATGTTTTATGAATGATACAGTATTTTGATGAAATTGGATACATGACACAGTTTGTAACGGCTAAGAGCAAACAGATGGACACTTAGGGTTATTTTTTAACATTTTTGGTATTTCCTTGGACACCTGGGTACTTGGTTGGGTAAGTGGGTATCTTGTGGACATTTAACATTGAGTCGATCAATCATAGTCTCTATTAGTAAATTCATTCATGTTTGCTATATTTTCATGTGCATTTTTCATTCTTTATACCCTTAACGTTAGTAGAAAAGTTTCCTACTGAGCTAGTGAACTTACCCTATCATTTTTAGGTACTCGGCAAGGCACATGGGTTGGATGAGTATAGATGCATGACATGAAGCTCATTTATTCATGAAGTTATGTTATCCTCTCCATATGTAGTATATTTTTGGGAGATGATCGTGGCTGTGTTTGGTTTGTAGTTTAGTTTAGTTTTGATGATGTAAGCAGATGTAATGAGTGGAGAGAGATAGAGAGAGAGAAATGAGGGAAATGATAATGTCAACAAAACTAAAACCTCAAACTGAACAGGCCTATGTAACTTCTATTTTTTCAATCTTTTGACAAAATCCGATATATGTAATAACTTTAAAACCTTTGCTACTTATGCTTGGGTACAAGTGCCCTCGTTTAGAGACTTGTTGAATTTTGACCATGAGATTGTACTTTGACTTTGACTTTTCAGAGGGGAATTGTTTGACTTTGGACTTATCCTAAGTGGAAATTATATGTATTTTAGTTATTAAAAGTGAGGGCGTGACACTGTTCATTTCTAAAAGGAGCCTAAAGCATGATTGAAAGCTTAACCAATCTCTTAAATGTGGATTTTTGAACAAATATCAATGAAATGGTGGCACATAATTCATTTTGATTAGAGTAGGAAGCAAATCAGAAGGTGAAAAGGTACTCAGCTTAATCACACAAAGTGGCCCTTTAGGCACACAAAGTGGCCTTTTAGGGCACCTAAAGAGCCTCCTTTGGGCTCACTCAGTAAAGCCTCCATTAGCCTCCATGTGTGTTCAGAATCAGTTTGTCAAAAACCCTAATTTTCTAAAGCTTCATTTTCTGTTCAAAATTAGCCTTAAACTCTTTGTTTGACCTTCAAACAAATCAAAATCACGATTCATAAGCTTGATCCAATTTGTAAACATCGTTTTTGGGGGAAATACTTGAGGAGTAGTGATTTTTGGGTCATTTTATATAGAACCGAAGGTGAACAAAGGTTAATAGGAAGTCTAATTCATGAGCCCAAAGCATAAATGAATAACCTTTCAGCTCCCTTTGGGCACCCAAACCCCCTTTAGGTGCCTAAAGCTCCCCCTTTGGCCTCCCTAAGGACCAACAGAGGCACAAACTGTTTTTCGTAAAAAAAACATTCCAAAGTCTTATTTTGTCTTTCATGATTGTTCTTACATTTCTATTATTGTTGTTAACATTGTGCATCATTATTATCATGCATGTTGTACACAATTCATAAGCATGTACTAGTACTTGTTTAATATTTTCAATTCTTGTTTACTTGCTCCCTCCCATTTGCATGGATAAAGTGTAGAAATCAAACGTTTTTGTTGGGCCCGGAGTGCCCCCATGGATTTGGTTACACAATGCCACCCCCTGCAACTGTTCTAAAAACAGACTTGCGAGTGCGATGTTGAATGCCATAAAAGACTTAATTGAAGCCCTTCCTACCACCAATGGTTTTCGGAGAGTTGGTGGAAGAGCGGTACGACAAGTGGTATCAAAGCCATGAGGCCATGGGTTTGAGTCGCATGAGCATCATCTGAGGTAGGGATTGTTGGGGCCGGAGTGCCCCCATGGATTTGGTTACACAATGCCACTCCTTGTGATTGCTCCAAAAACAGACTAGCGGGTGTGATGTCAAATGCCATAAAAGACTTAATTGAAACCTTTTCTAACACCATTTGGTTTTAGGAGAGTTGGTGGAAAAAGTGGTTTGACAAGTGGTATCAAAGCCAGGAGGTCATGGGTTCGAGTCACGGGAGCGTCATCGTGAGGGAGAGATTGTTGGGCCCGGAGTGCCCCCATGGATTTGGTTACACAATGCCACCTCCTGCAACTGTTCTAAAAATAGACTTGCGGGTGCAGTGTTGAATGCCATAAAAGACTTAATTGAAGCCCTTCCTACCACCAATTGGTTTTAAGAGAGTTGGTGGAAAAACAGTCCAACAGTTTTATAATCTCTTAAACACTTAGTAGAGACCGATCTTTGTACTAGGCGAGAGGATTGCCTTAAAACTCTTCCCCCCTCGTAACTTGGCTCCCAAACCCGAGAAATCATGGTAACGATAGGCCAGCAAAAACCTTTTGCAAAATAAGGGCAAAAGAGTCATTTTTTCAAAACGGTTTCTTGGGTGCGGTCCTCAAACCTGGGTGGTGACTCCAAACCAAAATTATTTTTGAAATCGAAACTTTTCCCTGTCTCCACCTTAGGTCCTTGAAATCTTGGGGAGCTTCCCATGGTGCCAAAACACACCTTATTCTCACGTTTCACCTAGAAACTAACAAAAACACGACCTCGTGCAAAATCAATCGTATAAGGCTGCAAAATGCACACGTGTACGATCAAATTGAGCGAGATAAGTCCCGTTATTTACACTATTGGAGACCTATCAATTGAGAATCATGATAAATTCGCTAATATATCATGTCACATTTTTTGAAATGATAATGGATAGATGCATGATAAATTTGTCTTTTACATTTGGAATTTGATATTTTTATGTACTATATGATAAATGCAATGCCCTGATTTTTTCGGAAAACGTTAAAATAAATTTAAAAGGCAATTTCACAAAAGATTCCATAATCCATCATAAAACCGTACCGAAAGCAATTGTTATAGATTTACAACCATATCAAATTAAAGTTAAATTGCCAAAATATTACAATTTTCAATAAGACTTGAAGCTTTCAAAATAGTCGATTAATTTTGTTCAGAGCGACTAAGCATACGGAAACCAAGGCTCATTGGCTTTCTCTTCAACAGTGTTGAAATTTGTCTGTTTGCATAGTCCTTCAGCTCCATCTTCATTACCTGGTGATAAATCACCGCGGTGTAAGTACCCGTGAGCTTAAAAAGCCCAATAAGAATATCCTACTCTACTTAACCACACATATCTAACAGATAAACATGCATAATAAACAAATAACATGAGATAGCAAAAATAACATTATTGATTAATTACTAGTCATTTACCTACGTGTCATCTAGGATTCTCATCCACGAGATCCATCCTAACCTCCAACCTCTAGCATAGGGCAACTAGTGTGATTCGACTCCCCCTTGCAAAGATCCGGACAGAGAACCTGGGTTATATACCAGAGTATCACTTCTATGACCCCAAGGCATGATAAACAAGATTCACCGGGAGTGCAGCCCAACAACTCATCCCCAGGCTGCGACGTAAGCACAGTGCCACCCTTATAGCCCAACCATTCTTGAGAGTCAATTACCACCATGTCCTATCTAGGGTTTCATATTCAAAATGTTCATCCGTTCGGGGCCCACTCCGGTCACCCCTGGATCCATAGCTCGTCAGCTGAACAATATTTTCACGCATTTACATTTCTCATTTTCTCATTTAAAAACACAGCTAAAGTTTCTCGAAATTCGTAACCACCCGATGTCCTACTACCCCATCTACATTACTTACACAATAATTTACAATACTATAGCTAAGTCACGCAATTCAAAAAATGGTTAAAATAATTAACACAGCCTGAAATAATAGAAATTAACATGTCTAATAAATAAACAAGTATGGTTGCATTAATGGTCACGAGATAATCAGGGCACATTTTCTAGTCTGGTCGTGTACTTGGTAATTAAATTAGATCATATTCAATCTAATGTGATACAAAATTTCGCACTACAAGATTAAAATATAAAGTAACCAAAATCTGAGATTAAATTTGTCAAAGACCTAAAATTTTTGGGACCCAATAATAATTAATCTAGAGTTTAGGGACCGAACTGTAATTATAAAAAAAATAAGGCGTGGGCTGGCCGATTGTCCAGACAGTTCACTTGATTACAAATGGTGTACTCTACCGAGTGCGGATATAGTCCCGCACTCCGCCGATCAAAACGTTCGGGTTTTGTCTATACAGGATGAAAATTAATTTATAATATATCAAAATGTTCATTAGGATATGAACTATATTTCTATTACAGAAAATGTTGGGTTCAGATTGTTTTGGACGGGACCTTGTAGCTCAAAAGGTCAAAACCGCATATACACTGCTCCCCGACGATCAAAACGCTTGGGTTTTATTTGTACTCAACGAAATTCAACGTATTATATATCAAAACATTCGTTATGAAATAAAATAAATTTCTATCATGGAAAAATTTGGGTTCAGATTGTTTTGGATGGGACCCAGCAGCTCAGAAGATCAAAACCGCATATACACTGCTCCCCGACGATCGAAACGCTTGGGTTTTATTTCTACTCAACAAAAATCAACGTATTATATATCAAAACATTTGTTATGAAATGAACTATATCTCTATTATGAAAAAAGTTGGGTTCAGATTGTTTTGGATGGGACCCAGTTAGTTTGAAATGCTAAAATGAATTTACACTACCGTGCAACTAACGAAAAGCTCGGGTTTTGTTTCTACTCAACGAAAATTGACTTATTATATACCGATGGGTTTAGTAGGACGTAACCTACCTTTTCTTTCAAGATTAAGCTAAACCATAGTGATTTGGATGTGCCTCGGTTGCGTCAAATGGACCAGACTTGTTCTCCTTTCTTCTTTTTCTTCTTCTTTTTCTTTCTTCTTTTCTTCTCCTACCCAGCCATATCTCTCGATAAAAAAAAAATAGAAAGAAGGCAAGTAGTGGAGGGTGATATAGATAATGAAGTTTTGGTCTAAAAACTCTTGGTTAATGAATTGATTAGAGGAGGGTAATGTACCATGGTTAGAGCAGAAAGCTTTGGGGTTGTTTGTTGGGTTGTGATTGGTTGTAGAAAAATGATAGACATTTATGGCTAAACACACATTGGCATGAGGGAAATGATGTATTAGATGGGTGAGGTGATATTTAGTTGGGGACAAAAATATAGTTTAGGATTTTTGGTTAGAGTAACCGGGTAGTGTAATGGGATTAGGATAATCTAGTCTAGATTAGGACCACTAAATCACAAAAATGAATTTATCCATTACAAATTTTTTATTAATAAGACTATTTCATAAATAAAAAAATAGGGCTAAAAATCCAAGTCGTTACAATAAATTTATAGTAAGTTTCTTTTAGACTATATCATAGATTTTGTTTGCATTTGTCGTAAATTTATTGAAATTTATTGTATACGATAAATTAATCACTATGGACATTGGTTAGTTTATATGATAAATTTGTTATCTTTTTTTCATGTTCTATGGTAAATATACAAGTCTACAAAGATAAACAAATATGATAAATTTATCATATTGCCATATTGTAGTATACAAAGATAAACATATAGGCATAATCATTTTTTTTTTTTTTTTGGGGGTGGATACGTTGGTTGTGGAATGATTAATATGGGTAAGGGATAGATTTTTTTTTTTGGTCATATGGTTGTTTGGTTCTTTTACTTCTTTGCAATAGAAAATGATTGTGTGCGAACGTGCCAGAGAGAGTTTCAATCTCCTCCCTCACATTAATTTTGGAAAAATCAAATCTAATCAGGCGATTGTGTTTTATTGGTTCAATTACCTCAATTAAGAGGATTTTTCTTAATAAGTGGAGAAATGCAAACCAACAAACTTAGGAAATCAAAGAACAATAAAGAAACAAGATACTTCGATTTATGAATCAAAGATAAACTTACTTCGAAATTGTCTCCAACTTCAAATACAGAGTAACAGAACTTCGAACGGGTGATTGTTACAAGAAGAATCGAGATAAAGGTGATTGTTACGAGAACAACAACATAACCCATTTAGTCCCCAATAATTGGGGGCATGGGCGGAGGATGGATAGGAGACAGACCTAACCTTTGGCAATAAATGCACAAAGTGGCTGCTCCCAGAGTACCACTGAAACAGATGGATTGGAGACAGACCTAACCTTTGGCAATAAATGCACAAAGTGGCTGCTCATAGAATACCACTAAAACAATGGTCCCCCTATATCGTCACGTTTGCTGCGGAATCATGCCCTCAAATCAAAGCTAAAAGGCATCAGAGAGGGCAGACCCAAGAATCATTTTGATTTATGTGCATATTACCATGCTTCTCTCATTCAGCATCCAGAGCATTGGCATTGCACAAAATGATTGTTACGAGAACAATCGAGATAAATCCTAATCTACTTCCTAATCTACTTCGAACTAGGTTCGAAATTCTAAACTACTTTGCCAATGAACAAACCAAGTATCAGTTTTTTGATAGCTGTTTGTTGAAGATTTGTCCGGGCTTTTCACTCTTCAATTTCTTCTATTTATTGACGTTGTTTGTAGTTTGAACTTCTCGTTTCATGAATTTGAATCTGCCTTGCTTCGAACTCTAACTTCTACTCCTGGAGTTGGCAGTTTCTTCCTCTCTCCACGTCTGAATTTGAATTCTTTCTTCCTCCAGAAGCTTTTAAATCTGCACGTTTGCTTAACAAACTCAAATGATAACATGTTAAGGAAATAACTGCCTTCCAGAAGTATTTCACGTGTTATAACTACCAATTGCCTTGTCTCACAAGTTTACACGTGGAGTCTGTGTGTTTGGCAGTTAACATTATGGCTTCGAAGCCAATCTTTATTTTAGCAATGGCTCGTAACTGCCAATAATTGCCTTTCCAAATTGAGAAATAATACGACATCGTATTTATTCAGTTTTGTCTTATTAATCCAGTGTATCTTCATTGACAAGTAATTGTCAATGTTTGGCACTTTTGATTACGTGTCAATTACTTATTGGATTGGTTAATTTTATATGTAAACAATAGTACTCAGCGTGGGTTAGTGCATAAGTTAAACAACCAATTGGGGTTCAATGTCTCTTCATAGACTCGAACCATAAACTTCTACCTTGACAGGCAATGGGTACAACCAAGTGGGCTATAAGCCACACCTATGTTTGGTTTAGTTAAATAGGGGTAGTAATATATTTATTTATTTATTTATTTGTATGTTAGGATGAAAACTAAACTCATTATTTTGACTAGTATGGAGTCATAAATCGAAGAAGGGTTTGAAACCTTAATTTACATAGAGCGTGCGGGTCCTTTGACAATTCTACAAAGACTGAATTAGCCATTACAAGTTACATTGGTTTTGGTTTTTGTTTTTCTTGGTTATATTTTGTCATTTTAGTTTTATTTGTTTGTAACTGGTAGCATTTAATTATTCAATTTTCTCTCTTTAGTAAAAAGAAAAGACCTCAATTTAACCCCCTTTAGAAAGGAAAAAAAAACCCTTATTTGCTTTTTCTTTTTTTGGAAGAATGGAAAAGAAAAGAAAAAAAACCTTTCGCTAATAAGCGGTACTTTTTGAGTTTTTTTTCATGTTGAATACATGTATTTTGTTTGTGAAATTTCTTTTCAATATTTTTTCTTTGGAAAAAATTATTTGTCCCTATTTTCAAAGTTCTCCTCAACTCCCGAAATATAGGACGAGCCTTGCTTGCCATAAATCTAATTTCTGAACCCAGTGAGCAAAAACAATGACTCCATTCCAGAAAGGCTGAAAGTCTTAGGCTCTGTTTGGAACTTATAGAAAATGATAGAAATAAAAGGAAAATAAAGAAGAAGAAAAGCAGGAGAAAAATAAGGAGAAACTTTCACTATTCCTTACACTCTAGTTACTCATTTTTCTCTCTTTTTTCTTCTCAAACCAAACAAAAGAGAGAATTTTTTTTAAACTTTCTATTCTTTTCTTTTCTTTTCTCTGAGTTCCAAACAACGCCTAGCAAGAACCAATTAAATAATAGGTATTGTACAGTCCACCAACTTTTGTAGAGGTGTTTTCAATAATTCAATTTGCTATTTGCTGATCCGGTGTATCCCATTACCGAATTTTTTTGGGTACCGAATTGGTACCACGTGACCATGCCGAGTACGATCTCGACCGTTCAAAAGGATTTTGGATGGCCGAGATTAATTCCCTCTCTCTCCTCTCACCATGACACTCTCTCCTCTTCTGAACTGTTGGATTGTATTTTGGACGAATAAGATTGCCGAGCGGATATCACGTGGGCAATACCCACTCGGCACTGAAAAATCTCTCCCCATTACCAATCTAGAAATTTCCATTCTAGAGGTTGCAACATTTGACTTTTCTTAGGGGTGGTTTGGGTAAATTAAAAAAATTGATTTTTTGGTTTTTTTGGTTTTGTTCTTATTCAAATTTTTTTTTGCTTTTGTTAGTTTACGGTCGATTTTTTGTGATTTCTTGGCTTGTCTCGACGAGAGGAATCTAAAAAGTATAAAATTATTAGCCAAACTTAAAGTTTTATGAATAAAGACGAATGTGACATCCAAAAAATCAGTTTTTTGGATTATTTTTCATTTTTATCACAAAACTTTAAGTTTGACTAATAATTTTATATTTTTTAGATTCCTCTCGTCGAGACAAGCCAAAAAAATAATAAAAAATTGACCGAAAACTAACAAATACAAAAAAAATAAAATAAAGACAAAATCAAAAAACCAATTTTTATTATTTACCCAAACCAAACCTTATTTGGTTTTGACAAATACACATGGAGTGGGTACGCGGACCGGTTCAACTTCAACAATCAACAAAGTGACAAACAACATTCTGACTGGAAACCCAACGAATTAACCGGCTAATAAAGCGGGTCACATATAACTCCGGCTTTGTCTGTGTCCTCCACGCGTCCACATACACGGAGAGCAACGGCGATTGGCAGGGGGAGAAAGAGAACGAAGATCCGCGAAGAAGACAGGTGA
The DNA here is from genome assembly GCA_022606695.1 of Vaccinium macrocarpon. NCBI lineage: Eukaryota > Viridiplantae > Streptophyta > Magnoliopsida > Ericales > Ericaceae > Vaccinium > Vaccinium macrocarpon. The sequence goes on along the minus strand of CM040177.1, from coordinate 23,598,952 downwards.
TTTTCTTCTCGATCGAACTTTAGAGCCTCGATTCAGTTTCTCCAGCTATCATCGTCCATCTAATCACCTTTTTCGCAGACCCATCTTCGATCTTCGATTCAGGTAAACTCATGAACAGAACCTTGAACGATGCTTTACCCATGGTTTCCCGACGACTTACCCTAATATTGCATCGTACCTGGTACGTCTTCTCCGTACCCGGTACTTACTTTTCCATACCGGGCTATATCCGTACGAGTACCGGTACCTGGTACACATACGGCGACTTTTCCGGCGTACCCGTGCTTCATAGGTAGAGACTTTTGATGATTAGTCATACATGTGATTAATTTTGAATCCGGGTTACGTTGGGGTCATATTTCTCTACTTATCATCATCGACACTCCGCTCCTCACACAAACATACATACACACAAAAGAAGAAAAAAAATAACGAATAAATAAATAGACATAAAAAAATTCAGTTTTGTTTACTAGTTCTCCCTAACGAGATTTGATATATAAGAACAAAAAGAAAAAGGGTTCTATTGCTGCATCGAATCTGAGGTCTTATAATTGAGATTTGAGCATAAACTAAGGTCTTTTACATGTCTATGTTTTTCTTTTGTAATGAAAATGAAGACGTACATATTGAATTTATATATGGAAATAAGTAGGAGTCCGAGGTCATGGAGTCGCAATTTTTGGGAAATATGGGGGGGACGGGTGAGAGTTACAGAAAGGGGGATTGACGAGAAGAAGAGCGCTTTAGTTCAATTAACGGCAGCAGTGCCATTAGGCTGTGTTGGTATCATTCATATAGGTGCTGGCAGAATCAAGTTAAACCCTCCGCAGGTGGAGAGCCAAAATACGGACAGAGTATCCTAGTCCTTTGAGAAGCTAGTGAATACAAAACATGTACTACTGTAATGGCGAATGACCTAACTAGTCAACTAGATCAATTTTCTTGTCGATGGTTGTGGGTATGTTTACCAATTATCAAGGTCTAAATGAAACAAGGCGACTTCAAGAGGCAAAGGTTAGCCCAGCGCGCCAGCCAAAGGAGGCCCCTAGGCCATGGCTGAAAGATGAACCCCTCCTGAAGTCACAGGCCTACACTTGGGCTGAAGGCGCTCGGCATCGAAGGAGGATTGTGGAATCGAGACTTGAACTCAAGGGATCATCTGAAGGCCCAAGATCATTTTAGGAGTTTGGACTTCAGGCAGTCTTAAAGAGCGACGAAGGCTTGTTGATTGAAGGACTTGACACCCGTATCACTGACTTCTGATCAATGGACCCTCAGGCCTATGACCTAGACCTCGCTTGTTGCTACCTACTGTCTGCAAGCAAGCTTCGCCCCCAATGACCTTTGACCTAGGGCACTTATCCATCAGAGGCCTGGCCCCTCAAGCCATTTGCGTTGACCCTCAGCTCAGGAACCATTAAAAGATTGCCACATGTCATTCAGCCAGCAAGGCATCCTTTAAGGGAATCTCTCACTTGTATAAAGGACCCTTTGCGGCTTTGCCTTTGTTCATGGGATTACACACCATTATTCTTGGTTCAAGCCACTACCAAAACATTATTTGGTCTCTCTATTGCCACTCTCTCTAGGATTTGCCTTCGGCTCTCCCCTCCTCTGTCCTTAGTTGCAGGAAACGCCAGATTTGATGCCGCTCCCGGTTGAGAAATGCGATTTGGCGTTTCTCTCTCAGAAATGCGACGGGAACGCATTTCCATTGAGACGGGATCACGCTTCTCAGGGACATGGGAGCTTCTGGTTCGGCAATGGAGGGTGTGGCCGCCGGCAATGAGAGAGAGAGAGAGAGAGAGAGAGCTTGAAGAACATAAGAATCTGGAACGTGCTTTCTTTTACTTGCTTTTTTAATCAAGACTCTACTTTTGCTTTTGTGTAGAGCTGTACGCAATTACTGTACTGCCACTATGCATGTTCTATATATATAATATATTATGATTGTATAATATATTATATATTATACAGCTGTACCCCTTTACTGTGCAGCCAGCTGCACTTTTGGAAAACGTGTTATGCTTCGAGACCACCACTCTGCCATATTTCGACTAAAGCATAGTTTTTTTTTTTTTTTTGTGTAAATGAGCAAAGTATTGGTTGACTCTATGGTTTCGTGAAAGGCCAACCATAAATTTGAATGCCCTGTCTCAACTACAATGTGAGACTCACTCTCTTCTTTCTCAAAGTTTTAAAAATTAGTAATAAAAAAATTAACTATAGTTTATACTCCCTCCGTTCCATAATATTGGCCCCCTACGAAACTACGTGCAATTTTCAAACTAAAAAATAATATACGTATGAACATAATTTGTTCATCAATATGATCTTGTTTGATAGATCTCATTGTGAACTTTTAAACGGTGCGGAAAAATTTCCAAAATTATTTTACAGATGCGTTATTTTTTAGTTTGAAAATTGCACGTAGTTTCGTAGGGGACCAATATTATGGAACGGAGGGAGTAAAAAAATATATTACTGATAAAAATATATATTAATATAATTTATAAAAAATGTAAAAAATATACATCGGCGCTCCCAACCTCGGGAGCTTCTGGGTACCTCCGCTCCTGCGCCCCCGCCTCCGCTCCCGCCCCCGCTTCATGCAACTAAGCCTCTGCCTTTGGCACCCTTAGCCTTTAAGATCCCATTGGTATCTTGTATCACCTTCAAGGCTACCACAGCCCAATCAATCTAGCTCACAATGGTCAAACTGACTCTATAGTGGAGGTTTGTGCAGTTGACCGAAGAATTTTTATTTTTTTGCCTTTTAATTTCCCGCCATTGTTTTTGTCTTACATTTGCGTTTCGTAGGGCATAATCTTCATTATTTCATTATGTTCTCAGCCTCTTGACTGTTGCAGCCTTTTTACTGACCTAACACGACAGGACACGGGCATGACACAACACGGATACGCGGACACGTGATGTTCCAACAAACTAGGACACGAACACGTTGGGGAACACTTGATATATAGCAAAAAATAAATATTTGCGTACACAACTATTTTTTTTTTTTTTGTCACAAGTACATTTCATAGTGATTCTTCCTATGTTTTTCCAGAACATAGTGTGGGGAGAGGAACGAGATGAAGAAGAGAGAAAGCAGAGAGAAAACAATAACTGGTCTTGGATTTCTAACATATCTTGATTTCGAGTTCGTGCTGTTCGAAATCCCTCTCTCCCTTTCTCTCTAAGGCATTCTCTTCCGTGGCTCTCTTTCTCTCTCTCCCCATTGCTATCTAGGGCTTTTTGACTCTGTTTACCTCCGATTCACAGAGGATGGAAGAGAGCAATGTTTTTGTGTATATATTATAGCTTTTACCCTTTAGTTACTGAGTATTGCTTTTTTATTATGTTTGGGTTTAAAATAACAGTTTGTACCCTGTTGAAAGTTTCAAAAAATATATAATTAAATATTTGGACACCTATTTTCTCTTGTCAGGGACGTTTCGGAGCGTGTTTGCGTCCGACACGTCTGTGATACGGATTTGTGAGCCCTGGGGAAGTGTCTGTGCTTCTTAGTTCCCGCCTATTGTTGCAGTATTTTGTTTATGTTGTTTCATTGTTCGCACCTTTTAAATACTTGACTATCTGTTTTTACAGGAAGTTCTGAGTGGAAAGGAAGCAATGGACTTTTTCTTCAAGGCGATGAATGATGGGGCATCTGACTGTTCCTTTAATGGGCAAGACATCCAAAGATGTCCGTTTTTAAGGAACATTAACAAGCCCACTTGCTTCTCATTCTCTGCGGTGAACATCCCTATTCCTGTAAATTTTCTTTGGCCTTTGAAATTGCTGCAGTTATGTATAAATGTTTTTGTAATTCTAAGCAATGCTTGATAGTTTGGTTCCTAAAGTTTGTTTAGTTTGCATTTACCTTCCAGTTAACCGTGTATTTGATATGCTATATTGCTACAATTCCACCTGACTTCTCTCATTTCTTTTGTTTCTTCAGGCAAGGGGAGCCAAAGGTCCAATTTTTGAAGACGGGCCCAACTTTGATACGGCTTTTAAACTCTTTCACGGGAAGGATGGAGTAGTCCCGCTCTCAGAGAGGTCTTATTCTCGTGGCAACAGCTTTGAACCTCAGCCTGCACCTCAGTTTAACCCTTTAGCTGCAAAGGCCGCCACCATCAGTTTGACGTCATTTGGACCCGGTTGGCCATTTGGCTTTGATTTCTTCTCTAAGAATCGGAATAATAAAAACAAGAAATCTGATTCTTCGAAGAACAGAGACCCATCTTCTAAGGTATACGTGTTTGACTGGATTTACAAAATGCACAATTTGTTTTTGAAAGTGGGAGTTATTCGATTTATCTTGTTCATTTTTTAGTAAACGAGATCTCATTAAGCTTTCACCACAAAATATAGTTATAAGAGTAAGTTATTTGTACTCCCTCTGTCCCATATTGGTGGCCCATATACTGGGATCTCAACTTTTTAAGGGAGATGCAATAAATGGTTGTCGCCGTAGAAATTTTTATTGGACTTCCAACATTACCCTTATATCTACTTTGAGAACTATTTTTTATCATTTATGAGCAGTAGTTTATGGAAACAACTTTCATTGATTTTTTGAAGAGCTAATATCTTTGGTCATCCCAAAATGGGAAGTGGACCAACAATATGGGATGGAGGGAGTAGCATTTTTAAACTAGTTATGATCGCTGCCATACGAGTCATACGAGCAACTTCATGAATTACGTGTTTTTAATAAATGTTTAGTCAGGAGTACATGATCAAAGAACCATGTCAATTGTTCGCATGATGTTGCACTGTCTTTTTTTTTATAGTACCACAAATTCAGGTTTATTTCTATAGAAGAGAGTTCCTTTATGGTAGATGGTATCATACAGCTAAGAGTAGTCACTTCTGTGCCGCTTGAATAATACAGTTCCAGTGAAGAAAGTACTTTTAAATCAAGTACAGACATGTCTACCAACCTCATGTGTACGTGTGTCGGACAGGGACAAGTGTCGCGCAAACATTTGTATGATTTTTATGATAGTTTCCTTTGAGGCACGGAAGCTTAAAAAAAGGTGATTTGTTTGTATCCAGCATTCTGATTGACATTACCGGTACACTCATAGACACATGCCTGATACTCTTTTTCTTGTGTCCATTATTAGGAATCATAGATCTTTATTCAAATCGTGTTTGACACTCTTTTTGAGACATGTCTGACACTTTTGGTTGTAGGACTAAGAACTAAATATGTAATTGAAGCTTGTTACACACTTGCTAACATGTGATTATCGAAAGAATTTGAATTTGACATCTTCCAGTGATATACAAAGTTGGAACAGTAATTCAAAGATTTTTTTTTTTTTTTGATAACTAGGTGTCCGTGCCAACTTTTGCATGCCTTCACTATTCCTAGGAGATCAATCCCATTGTCCACTAGCAGGGGCCCCATTTAAAGCCAGAGTAAAGCTTTGTATGGATTGGCCCCAAAGGAGTTGATAGCACCTACAAGGTTTCAAACCTAATATCTTGGAGAGAGCAAACCCCTAAGTCCCAAGCCTTGACCCCTAGGCCATCTTGAGGATTCTTATTGTTATCACACCCTATTTTTTAGGAATTTTGCGAGTCCTGTATCTGTCTAAATTCTTCATGACTGATCTTAGTTATTATTTGATTTTGGACATACACTGATGTTGATATATGTATAGATAATTCTATAATCATATGATGTGATTGAATCCCCGAACATGTCTGTCTCCGACATCTTAGAGAAGTAAGGTATATGTGCTTTCGTGCCGTGTCCCATCCGTGTTCTGTATCTTATCTTGTGCTAGGAGAATGTTAGGAGGTCAGAATGTCCCCAGAAAAATTGGGACATCATAGCACGCTAAGAGGTCAGAAGGTCCTTAACAAAAATTGGGAAAACGGTCAAAATTGCCCTGGAAGCTTGGGTATTGGATATTTCCTTAATTATTTTTGCTTGTGTATCTTCATGCTATTTTTTTTTTTTTTGCTTTTAATCCATAATTTGGTGAAATGAAAAATGTAAATGTTATGTTAGTTGATACTTGATATATATGTATCAAACATTTATGTTATTTGTATTCAACGTACCTGCTTCCTAATCCTCATGTCCATGTCCATGTCCATGCTTCATAGTTGTTCAAGATATTAACTGCGCATCATGTTGTACATGTTGCAGGGACACGAGGCGCTGGGAAATGAGTGGTTAGAAACTGGTAATTGCCCGATCGCCAAGTCTTACAGAGCAGTCAGTGGCGTTCTTCCCCTTGTCGCGAAAGCTTTTCAGCCACCACCTGGTATGAAGTTCAGATGTCCTCCAGCAATAGTTTCTGCCCGCGCTGCCCTGGCCCAGACTGCCTTTGTCAAGACCCTCCGCCCTCAGCCGCTCCTTGCAAAGATGCTTGCAATAGGATTATTGGGCATACTGGCTAACATCCCTCTGGGAATATGGAAGGAGCACACTACAAAATTCTCTCTCTCATGGTTTGCGGCGATACATGCATCGGTGCCCTTCATAGCGATGCTTAGGAAGTCTGTTTTGATGCCCAAGAATGCTATGGCGGTAACAATTGGGGCTTCAATTCTAGGACAGGTCATTGGGTCTAGGGCAGAGCGGATTCGTCTGAAAGCTAAGGAGGAGAGAGAGAAGGCGGCTAATGCAGGTGCTCATTGTGGCACCGTGGGAATGAAGTGGGACCCACTCCCCGTCAAGGATGCCGGGCCGGTGACGGCAGCTTCATCGGCCAGCGTGTGTTTCTGAGTATCTGGTGGTCACCGAAAAAGGTGAGAGTACTATGGAGTATTACTAAAAATAAAACAGCGGGATGAATAGTGCTAGTATTAAGACATACGATCTTAAGTTCTATATTATGGCTGTGATTCTTACGCTTCTTTTCTTGCTGTGACAAACAATGGAATTCAGTCACATGGACTGCCGTCACGGTATTGTTGAGATATTTCTCAAGAGAAAAAACACATCTTTCTGTAAAATTTCATGGGTGAAGCAAAATGTGCAATAGCGTCGGAACTCGGAAGAATGTTTGCAGATGTCTGATTTTTCGCTCTCATCATTACAAAAATCGGGTATGTGATTATGCTCCCAAGTCGATGAATGTTTGCAGACTTGGATAAGTCAGTTTCGTAGACGATTCGGGTACCTAGTGTGGTTGGTTTTTGGTTGTGATCGTTTGAACTTTCAAACATCAGGCAAGATGCTGAGTCGATCTTAGCCAAAAGTTTTGCCCAGGGTGGCATTGTTTGTTAGTTGTCATTTTAAGATGGGCTTAATGTGATCGGGGCAATTTTAATACTCCCTCGTTCCGAAATAAGAGTCCCACTTCCTCTCGTCATTTTTCAAATAAAAAAATAAAGTACTTTCGTGTATCATTTTTTGAATTTTTTCTCACCGAATTAAAGTACTCATCAAGTACTTTAATTTGGTGCAAAAAAATTCAAAAAATAATTTACCGAAGTAGTTCATTTTTTAATTTGAAAAATGACATGACTTTTCATAATGGAACATTATTTTGGAACGGAGGGAGTACTTCAATAGTTTCCAATTAAAAAAAAACATCTATGATATAGGGGAAGGGGGCAGATTTATCCCGAGAGAAACAAGAGTAAAAATACAGTCGAAAACGAATGAGAAGGCGATTAAAGGGTTAAGCCTTGTTCACGAGAATTGATTGCACTGTTTCTGAATCTAAAATATGTGACAACTCCGACTTTATCTAGTTATTTGAAGTTTTAACCAATTCATAGGGTTTTAACTTGGGTTTCGTTTAGGATTTTATTAATCAACGCTGTTCTACTATGAATCTGAGGTTTCGATCAATTCATAGGGTCTTAACGAGAATTCCTATCAATAATAAAGAAAATAAAAGCCACATCACACAAAAAGAAACCCATATCAAATCAAAGAAAAGGAATTAACGAGAATTGCTATAAAAAAAAATGAGAAAAATAAAAGCCACATTACACCAACCCACCCAAATCAAAGAAAATGACAAGGAAAAAAAAGGATTCAAGAGGCCTGTAAGGAAAAAGAAAGGAAAAAAAAAGGATCAAGATTGAGGCAATTTGATATTTTGGCATTATTGCTCCAAAGAACTTTCGGATTCTTTTATACTTCATATCTTCAGTAGATTAAGAAGTAACTAGTCTAATATTACATATCCGTTGCCGAAAAAACAAACAATTTGAACTGAATCAAGCTAAGATCCAATTATTATTGCAATTACTCTAGCAATTTTCACTAGTAATTGCATTCATGACAAAACTATATGAAGATCAGGAAAGAATAATTGCAAGAGATACGGAAAAGAAATGAGCGAATACTCCGCCCTGACCGTATAACCAATGGATATATTTGAAGGGAAGTAAAAAATCATGACTCATGAAAACAGTGTGGAAGGAATAGGTTCTCTTTCCTCTACTTTGTCCTTGTGATGACTCGATGGGTTAGATCCACTAGGGCCCGCCTTGATCTTCGAACATCCTCATCATCACTCTGTGGAAGAGAATCGATTGCGGCGGAGGCGAGGTTGGCGTGCTTTGCCGCTAGCTCTCGTGTTCTCTGTATCCCCTGGCTCTTTCCAAGGTAATCAAGAACCTGTAATTCAAATTGAAAATGGTATTCCACTGGTGAAAAACCTTGTAGATTAACCAAATAATAATGGTGCATGACCCTGTGCAGACAATCAATTAACCAAATAATATTGGTCCATGACCCAGTGCAGCTTCATCTTCAAACACAATCGCTCATCAGAGATGTGGTAGTTCTGGTGTCAGGTGTAAGATGTCTGTTAAAACAAGTGAGATTTTGGAAAATCAGCAGATTTGTGAAAAGCAAGGAAAACAGAAGTACGAAATTGCTCATACAAGTATGCATTTCTTGTGGTATAAGCACAAAAAAATTAAGGTCACCGACTCATTTTTATTGTTATCCGGCATCCGCATCTGTTCTCATCTTTTTTACCCTTCGCTTTCTTTTCCTTCCACAATTCCAGGTGTTAAGGTGAACGGCAACCGTAGTGGAAACCACGCTGTACGTATAAAATGGAACTAGTGCAAAAGTAGTTTAACTCAAGCGAGGATGGCTGGATAGGAGGGAGGAGGGGACCATAAACAAGGAATTTTACATATGCACAAAATTAAACAAATGCCGTGGTACGTTTAGTATGCTGTCATCATTGCTGTATCAATTCCATGCTACCGTCGATAATGCATTTTATATCTTGCACATTGTACCAAGAAACTTACAAGATCCACATCTGCAGGGTTGTCCAATCCCCGATCAACAACCGCTCGCAATTGTGGGAACTCCTCCATAGCATACAATATGGGAGCTGTTATAATTCCCTACATAAGATTTAAAATTTGTTAACAGTTATAGTTCAAAATTCCCATTGGTATTCTTCATCCATATGCTACCACCGTAGGCTAAAAATTTCATAGGAAAGCAAGTATAATAATTTGACACATTAATTGTGACCTGTACAGAAATTGGAAAATAGAAACCCCTGTACTTGAAGGAGGAAATGTCCAAATGCAAACTTACAACCAATAGATCAATTTACCAGTGTGCGCACATAGTCAGCACAATAAGTAGACACACTGATCGTGATATAGAATGTTGGAAGACTAATCATTAACACGCCGAAAAATTTGTAATGAGTTGAAAAAAATTAACGCATCAAGGGTTCATTTTGAAAGCAATGAGAAACATGTGAAAATGGTAAGCTTTCAAGCGTCAAAACTTGATGAAAAAACATTTACTATGACAAAAAAAGGTCCGAGATTGTAACAAATAAAAACCATGTATCAGCCTTCTGGTGGGCAAACACAACCAGGTCCCGTGCTGACATCAGGGCAAGTGTGAGTCAGCCACATGGCACGAGGAGGTTGGTAGTGGTACCCACGAGAAGTTACTGCAACATCAGTACGAAATCTAGAACATAGAGATAATACTGAAACTTCCACCACATCACAAGGAAGAGAATCAGAAAATGCCAATGATCTAATTGATTGATAACAAGAAAATATTAAAAAAAACTGCTTGATTAATGATACAAAAACATCAAACACAAAAAAGGGAGTTAACAGACAGTCTATTGTTACCAAACTGGATAGTGTGCAATTTGTTTGGAAAATTAGGGCAATAAAGGCAAGTAAGGGATTAATTGGACAACTATGTACAATGCAAGTTACTTGGCGGGAACCAAGGACAAACAAGCACCAAAAGGACCATAGAAATGGAAAGTGCTAACAAACTACCTGCAGAAAGCAACATGCAGTAGAAGATAATTTCAAACTGCTATACCAAAGCAGATAAATAAATGACGGTTCTTGGTATGTACCAGCCAAACAACATGCAAATTCTTTATGGGACTAATATCCTTGACGTGATCTACCTTTAGGTCTTATACAGAAGAAGGGGAAACATAGAAGATAAACTCACATTTGGAAACCATATCGACAATTATAATCTACGTTAATGAGCAATGTTATTGTCACCAAACTTTGGCAAGAAATGAAAATGAAGAAACTTATGTAAAAGCGTGCAAGTGTTCAATAGCTCGATATATTGTCGATCCCAATTCCAAACAGTTAAACCTTTGGGACATATCGTGTTCCAGCACGGTGTCAAAGCTTTGACTGGTATCTTGGAGTTCTTGAGTAAGTCTCTCCATATGTGTTGTTTCCTAGTTGCACTTTGCTCATCTTAATCTTTGTTGTCTTCTTATCATTGTACGGAAGTTTCTGCCTCCACATGCAAGAAAGGTTGCACGTGAAGGAATGGGTTGGATATAGCCACAGTATTGAGCCCTAAGTTGCACGAAGCAAGGGTGGGGCAGGAGTGGGATCGGTTGTGGCAGCCAGTGGATCATAGAAGCTCCTCGTTTGAGAGCGACTGACGGAGCGTTGAGGAATAATTACCAAAAAAGTTAATGTAATACAAAGAAAGTATTACAATCTGTAATTTGTGTCTGTTGCAAAGTTTAGCTCATACTTTCTCCTGCTTGGTACTTTTAATTTTGTTACCTTTTGGATTTTCATGCCTCGGACGTTCTACCCTAGTCGAGAGTGCCTGCCTTACTCTCTCTATGGGAAAGAAGCTCCTATGAAAGTCATGACTTGGGAGAGAGGGAGCGAGGTTTGAAGTGGATTCGCCACCCTGATAGAATAGGAGGTTCCTTCAACAATTGATGTTCTAACAGTAACGTGAAAAGGAAAAAATTTCAAAGATTGCATACACAATTGATATTTAGTGCTGTATCTGTAGCATCACATATACAGACACGGATAGTGATAAGGACCCGTGACACAGGATTTCTAAAAGAAGAGACAAGGACAAGGCAGGGGCACAACAAAAATAAATAATTTTTTTTTTTAACCAATGGAAATATAGGTATGTTATGAAGCTTCAATACACACACACAGAACAAACAAGCATCATATATACATCATATTATACCTTTAACCCAAAATATTTGAAATAATACACATTTACCCCACAAAAATAAAAATGAAAAAATGCATATTTAACCCCTGCCGTGTCCAAAAATGCGTGCCCGCTGTCCCCTTAAAAAATTAATTAAATTTATTGGACACGCCACATATTGTGGCATATCGGTGTCCCCGTACATGGAGACACGCCGGCCTCAAGAAGTGGAGGTGCTTCATAGAGTGCTGTTGATGAAAGAAATGTGCCAAGGAAGAACAATTATATGAATCATGTTACCAGAAAATTCCTTCAAAATTTGGCAATAGTGAATGAGGATTACATAAAGAAAACAATAAAAATCATGTGTGACCTTGACCTAGAGAAAGCATGCATCAAACACAAATAAAAGACTACAACAATAACCATGCTCAATGTAAGGAAGAACTACATGAATCATCCACCAAATAAACATAAATTACCATAATTTTCAGAAACAAGAAATAAGTCAGATGGTTAGACAAAAAGCAAGCAAAAATTTACCAAAACTAGGTGCAATAAATGAAGAAAAAAGTAGTTTCGATTCCTGCAGATAGATGTGTCAAATGGACATGTAAATGCATCTGATATCTAGGTAATTTGTGTAAAAATAATTTTAGGAAATGAACCGACTTGCAATATATATAAGAAATAACCATGGACACATGAGCCGCTCAGGAGCTAATAGAAGAATATTTAGGTTTTACAGTACTCACAAACTGCTGATTGAGAATTTAGTCATACAAAGTACAAAACACATCGCTGCAAATACAACTGCGTACATGTAGTGCGTATTGTTGGCGTAATTGCTAAACAAAAAGGATTAGTCTTTCTTTCTACCAAAAATAAGGACCCGACCAAGGCTTTCTATCAATCACATAAACCCTCAATGCAAATAAAAGTAGTTATTGCCGGTCTCAGTACCAAGTGAGGAGCCTAAATCATGGAAGCCATCTATATTCACGATCTCTTTTGAGCACCTTACATGCCTCTCATGCCATGATTATTAGAATGACATCAACCAGGGTCCACGACCTTAGTATGAAGGTGACACAATTAGAAAATAAATGAAAAGCCTGCAAGCATCCACCGAGTAGAGTATGGGCGGATCCACATACAACATCTAATTTGCCTGTTGCAGTAGGAATCCAACACCAAAACATAAAGCATTGGATTCTGCAAAATTGTTTGAAATTACATCGCACTCCTCTGATAAACCTCACATACATGACACAACAAATTCTATACCTCAATAAAATTCAACGCCGTGTCACAAAGCAGCCCACTTAAGTGTAATGGAGGAAACTTACGCCACCAATTGACGAACAATATCACCTTTCAAGAACACCAATGGCAGTAGCGGTAAATGCATATCAACAAGCATTAATGATGCAGAAAATGGCCAACAGCAGAATGAGACTAAATTCTTTCCGCAGACGGTGGAAATTGTGGGGTTTCTGCCACTGTGGGCCCTAATGTGCATTGTTTTTCTGAACCATTTACCTTGTAGGGCCCGCGGAGTAGTATATTCCCGCAAAAAATCAACTTGATCAAACATTGATAGATATATTAAAATTTGAAATTTTGTTTTGTAGAATGCAAGGTCATGGACAGTCAAACTTTAACACTATTTGCATAATCAGACCGTCCATTGGTTGATATTTTAAAATTTCATATACCTATCGATGTTCGATCAAGTTGATTTTTTGCATGAATATAATACTCTGCTGGGGCCCTACAAGATGAATGGTACAAATTACACCAATAAAACACATGGTGGGTCCCCCCATCGTGGTAGCGGAAAAGTCCGATTTTCCACCAGCGGTGGGTAGAACTTATTCTCCTGGTTGGATTCATATGGAGAAAAAGATTATGTGCACCCCTTACTAACACTAGTTCTTCCATCAAACAAACTCCCGACAAAAAACTATACACCAATTAACTCATTGCCTCGATCTCTACTTTCTCTTGCCCTCCCCAAGAATCTCAATTGCTTAGCAAAACTTTGATCCCTTTTCACAACCTCCTCATTCAAGAAACCTTTGGTTTTCCTCATTTCTATGCCTGCCATCTTCATTTTGGATTCCTTCGTGATTTCATACTTTCTTCGGTCAACAGGCAAAACTCCTAACTACATCATATCGGGCCTTGTTAATCTCTCAATGTCATAGTTTAGATTCTTAAAGCAGTCTTACAACAAGAATAGTAGCGCTCCACTATAATCACCATATATGTGACGCCGAAGACAGGTAGCATTTATCGTAGCTTGAGAAGAAATAATCTTGAAGTGACGTCAGGTTGGCCTCTTCCTCAATCATTATGCATGGTAGAGTATTATGGAACTTTTCTTCCTCAAGCTTCATGACAATCGTGTTTTTCAATATGAGGATAAATTCGGCTGTCATACAAATTTATGACCCTGTCCATTTTGATGGGAATCAATATCCCACCCAAACCAACTTCGGTGCAGTCAATAAGGTTTCCATCATATCTGTATCGCAAGTTTCCCAACACCACTCCTTTTTTAGGAGCTATCATCATCAAGTTTGACCTCTGGACAACCCACAAAGCAGCATAACTCATCATTGAGTTTGATCGTAGTGCTTTGTTTCTTCAACAGCCTCAGAGAAGCATAATAGTTTTCGCCCTTCGTTATTAAGGTGGTGTTTCGTAACGCACCAGTTACTTTATCCAAAATCTCCAAACCCACCAAACTCGTAGTTTCCGACTTGGGCATCCATAGTTGCCATTAAACAATTCGTCGTGACGTACAAAGCGATTCAGTTAGGGTACAAACACCAAATTCATTTTCCCACGCGATGAGAGGGCCAGGTTGAGCACGTCTCCCCCAAGGGCCCCAACTAACAGATTAGATAATGCAAGGATGCAATCATGAACCTCTATACGGCCATATCTTGGACTTCCAATGTTTTGAATTTGAGCAAGAGCTTAGAGATGGCTACAACTTGATGGTCAAGCTGTTTTAGAGCTTATCAATATCATCCATACTTTTTGTTTATGATTATATTTTTACTAAATGAACTAAGCTGCAATATATAATAAAAAACAAACCACCATCTGAATATCTTTCTCAATTTAAACAAGGCATTCTCCTCCTGTGAAGTAGATGGCTGAAAATGGCCACGCTCCAGCAAACAAGTTTGAAACAAAAAAAGAAATTGATGTTATTGATGAGTTCAAAAACTGCCTACCCAGCAAGTCGGTGGTCACCTTTGAGATTTGGCTCAAAGTCAAACCATTTCAACTCCAAGATATAACCCTTAACAATGTCTTGGATCACATCCTTGCATTATGTATTCTGTAAATAGGGGCCAATGTGTTCAAACTTCAACCTGACCCAGAAAATGTCTAATCACACCTGTGGACGGCCAAGTCAAAGAATAAGAATTTGGCAGCTTTGGAAGTTTTGGAATTTGGATCAAGTCACTCATGCTACACAACACCAGCATGAAATCTATTATGCTTCTCTAAAGCTATTCAATAAGTAGAGTGTTCCAGACCCACTCATGGATGAGTAATGCTGATTTGTGGGTTGTCCAAGGTCAAATATGATGATCCATAGCTACAGAAAAGGGAGTAGGTGAGGAAACTTGCAGTATAAAGATGATGGGAACCTTATTGATTGAGCCAAAGTTGGCTAGGATGGGCTAGCGATTCCCACCCCAATGGATAGGGTTACAGATTTGTATAACAAAGCCAAGTTTGCCCTTGTGATTGATAAACACATGATGTTCATGAAACTTGAGCAAGAGAAGTTCTACTTTACTCCCCCATGCATAATGATCACCAGAAGGAGCCAACCAGCCATTGCTTCAAGATTATTTATCAGCAAGATATGACAAGAGTTAATGCCAACTGTCTTCGGAATTGTAGATTGTGATTGCGGTGGAGCGCTAATCTGTTCTTGCTATAAACACGACTCTAAGAATCTAAACTTTGACAGGGAGAAATTAACAATGCCTAACATGAAGTGGTTGGGAGTTCTGCCTGCTGTCTTGAGGAAGTACGAAAATCGTAAGGCATCCAAAAGATGGCACACAAAGAAATAAGAAAAATCAAATGGTTCTTGAAGGAGGAATTTGTGAAAAAGGGATCAGCATTTTACTAACCAGTTGAGACTCCTACAGAAGACCAGAAAGGAAAAAACTAGCACTACTAACAGGTGAGCATAATCTTTCGCTCCACATGAATTCCAAAGTTGGTCATTCTCCTTTACATTCTTTGCATCATTAAGGCTTCTTGTTATGCGTTTACACTACTGCAGTTGATACTCGATAAGTGATAGGCTATGAAGCACCGACACTCCTAGAGGTCGCCATGTCCACGTATAAGACACGGGGATACATATATTGCACACGCCATCCCCGGGACATGTGTATTGCACATGCCACGTGGCGTGCCCCTTAAATTAAATTATTTTTGCCGTGTCCCCTGCCGTGTCTGCGTCCATTTTTTTCTTGTGTCCCGTGTCCGTGCTCCATAGGTGATAGGTGATATGTTCTGTCAATTAGTGGAGTAAGTTTTGAGGGCTGCTTTGTTCACTTCGACATCGAATTTGTCATAGTTTCTTTTATCACAAATGAGTTTAATCTGAGGAGTGAAGTCGTAATTTCGAACAAACTATAGGTGGCTTCCATGATCCAGGCTCTCCCTTCGTAAGGAGACTGACCAACTAATTTGTGCATTGAGGGTCTACATTTTTTATAGAAAGTCTTGGTCAGCTCCTTGCTACGGGAGATTGAAAGATCAAACCATTTGGTGGAACAATTATGCCAACAATAGGCATTACAAGTACATAGTTGTCTTCGCAGCGATGCAGTCACTACCTCCCCACCGCCATCCCTCTGTCACCATTGTATCACCACCACCACCTCACAACAGCCATCATACTACCTCCACCATAAACACATGGCAAACATTAAGTTATATTAAAACTAATGTACATCATCTATTGATCGTTGTATTAAAATATGTCTATTCAACTCTTAGGCTCTGTTTGGTGTTAGGGAAAAGAAAAGAAACGAAAAGAGAAGGAAAAGAAAAGGAAAGATTGAGGAAAGTTAAGAGGGAAATTTTTAGTTAAAATAATTTAGTTTAGTTATTTTTCTTCTCCTTTTCCTCTCAACCCAAACAAAGGAAGAGGAATTTTTTTTTTATTATTTTCCTTTCCTTTATTTTCCTTGGTTTCCAAACAAAGTCTTAGTTTTTCTTATCAAACAGCTTTCAACCTAAAAAACATAACATTAAGTTTTCAGCACTTAGTTAACGCCGCCCAAGTGCATTTACAGATGAAAAAAAATAGTTCTCTCTCTCTCTCTCTCTCTCTCTCTCTCTCTCTCTCTCTCCCTCCCTCCCTCCCTCCCTCCCTCCCTCTCTCTCTCTCTCTCTCTCTCTCTCTCTAACCAACTACATGACAATATGCAAAGGACTCAAAGTCGGTAAAGCATACTAAGTCACCAATGAGGAAGAAAGATGAACAGGACAAGCAAAAGAAAAAGGCAAGGGGCAGAGAAGTCGAGCAAGGTTTATGGTGGTGAATAAGTTTACATAAGCAAACTCACAAATTTCTTTGCTGCTTTCTACTGTTTTCCCATCCCAGCACATCTTTAATTGTTTATACAAAAATACCATACTAGAGAAGTGGGATTTTTTCAACAAATCTCGAGTCAAAGCAGCAAGTTTCATTACCTTATAAGGGACCTAACTAGAAATAAGGCCCGCCAGATGACCAACTTATTTTAAGGTAGAACTTTTCCACCAGTATAATGTCTACAGTTCCAAAGTTTTGATGTTAAAAGTGCCGTTGAAGCCATCAACTGATCAACTAAGGTGTGAGATTAGCTAAAAAAATGTCCCATCTCTTTGCTATATGAAACAACCAGCTCAAAGTCTGATTCGTTCGTTTTTTTTTTTTTCTCAGCTGGAGCTACAACAATTTTTCAACAAGGAAAACGATATAAAGAACACTAAAGATTCACCTGTAGCTAAAAGCCTAAATGAACCACAGTAAATTTGTTTCCTTGTAAAAATTGGAAAACATCTTGAATACGTTAAGGATACATAGAATACCTGCAAATGGATTTTTTCACAGAACAAGAAAAGATTACTTACATGACGGATGTCAGATAATGAACCCTTTCCGAGGGACATTGACGTGCCAGTGAAATCAAGAATGTCATCTATTAACTGAAATGCCAATCCCTGGGAGAAGAAAGGAGACATGCAGAAACCAAGTTGGTTCAAAGCCGATCAAAAAAAGAAAAAGAAGTTGGTTCAAAGGTAAAGAGAAAACTACTTTCCACACAAGTTGGAATATATTGTTGGGAGAGGCAAATTTTGGTCCCTTTTTTATTGGTGGTTTGCTTTTCAAGAAAAGCAAGTAAGAAGCACTCCCTACCAGGGGCGATGGAACTCAGGAGGTACTGGTCACTTGAACCCACTATCAGAGAAATGTATACACTACCCCTATGTAAGTTTCAGTTGTTCACAGGAGTTTTGACCACAGTTGTCGCCAGTGGAAGAAGTCTTTGAACGTCTTTGAACCCACTTTGGTTGGTCTGTAATTGTAGAAAAACTTGAGTGGCAAGGACAAAACTTTTATCTTTTCTAAAATAGTAAGACTGAACCTTAAGTTTGGTTATTGGTCAAATCAAGAGGAAACAAGAGAGTACAGTTACTCTCATAATCCTATTTATAATCCACTACACAAGAATCTGTGATCTTGCTATTTTTCATTTCTGTTTTCGTCTGAGTTCTCTCTCTAGTTGGAAATTATATATTTTGAGGACGAAACACAGAGAAAAAATGATCAAGAAAAGACCAACACTTGCAAAAGAAAGAAATAATCTTCTTCTTTTTTCTTCTATATAACAACTCATTGTCTTCGTTT
Source organism: Vaccinium macrocarpon (assembly GCA_022606695.1). Taxonomy (NCBI): domain Eukaryota; kingdom Viridiplantae; phylum Streptophyta; class Magnoliopsida; order Ericales; family Ericaceae; genus Vaccinium; species Vaccinium macrocarpon. The sequence continues at coordinate 23,580,560 of CM040177.1, read as the reverse complement.
TTTGTGCACTCAATTTCAGATTCAAAGGCTTAAAAAGAGAGAGTTTGATCGCCACCTCAAACAAAAATTTCTTTGAGCTCGAGGTTCAATTGGCCATTAATTTCATGAATTGAATAATCAATTATAAAAAATATAAGGGACACATATTGAACTAGTAGGAAAAAGTATGAATTTTGAGCTTCAAAAAATGAGTGACACAACTCATAAGGTTTTCTAGAGTCACCACTGCTCCCTACACGTTCTCCAAAGAAGAACTATAAACCAATAAAAGATGAATCTTTCTGGGAAGACCTAAAGCAAGAAGTCTACTGGAAAGACATCTTCATAATATTCCATTCATAACTTCACAACATGCCATTTTCACACCAGAATACATCAGTATTACCCAGTCTTCTTGTGTATACTTTGATATAGTTCAAAGAAGCTGCAAATTACCTAGGGATGTATCCAGGAAGCATGCAAACATGATAATAGATGGAACATACATCAGTAAGATATTACACACCAGATTCTTCCCATATTCATAAGCTAACATTGAAACTTCAGTAGTTTGCCCTGCAAGAAGGGCGATTGCCTTGCAGCTATTCGAAATCAATGACGCAGTCTTGTAGTATGTCTTTTGCAAATAATATTCCATGCTGCAACAAAAAGTCACATTAGAGGAATTTCATACCACACCAAATATCAGGACAAGAAATAAAAATCCATTTAAATTGATGATCATGATCACACAAAAGATAGCAGCACGATGCAGAGAAACAATCTGCAAATAGGGTAGAAAGCTGAAAAGGCATTAGAAAGGAAAGTCCCATAAACTCCCATGATTTCAATCCCAAAAAGGCAGTACAAAGAAGCTTGTGATGATCCCAATTGGATTACTGACATTAATGAAGATTCGAATGATCTAACAAAAATTCACACATGGGATTTGATTCCATGACCTGATCATAAAAATCTTATTGGCTGCAAAAGGGTTCGCAAAAAGAAAAGTCATTCTGATGGGCATTTGTAGTGTTATAAAGCCCGTTTAGTTGCCACGGCTTTTGCTCAGGAAAATGGTATCAACTATGAGGAGACTTTCTCACCCGTCCAAGATGACCACCGGTCCGCCGTTCGAAATTTGATTTCTGCAGTTGATGCACATCAGTGGCCTTCATTTCAGTTGGATGTTAAGAATACCTTCCTCAATGATTATTGTCTGAAGAAGTATGTATGCGTCCTCCGACGAGTTTCTCTCATCTCTCTGGCCTCATTTGTTGCCTTTGTTGTGCTCTCTATGGATGTGCTCTCTATGGCCTATGAAGTCTCCTCGTGCTTGGTAAGAATGTTTTCAGTTCTCTTTCTTTTCTTTTTCTTTTTTTTTGATACTTCGGAAATATGTTTTCAGTCCATTGCTTTAAAGATTTGTTTTCAACACATTATTCTACTCTTTTTACTCCCGGCACTTCCACTGCATTAGTTCTTCTACTCTGATATGTGCATGATATGATCAGTCCATGTTCTGATTTTGCTACCATTAGTGAGGTTGAAATTCATCTGTCTTTGTCCGTGGTATTCGAGGTTTCCTGTCATTAATCTGTTTTGTGTCTTTGTTTGGGCTACCTTCTAATTTACAGGTAGTTTGTTCGTTTTACCTTTTAATTTATATCGAAAGACACTGTATTCCCTTTTTTAGGCTTGTATCGCTCAGTCTTTTAAGAAATACAATGTCTTTGCTTTATGGATTGCAACATGGATAGCTAATCAAGTTTGCAAAACAAGGACTGACAATGATGATAATTCTATATGCATTGCCAACTTAACTTTATGTCCTTCGGTATGGGGAAATTTCCACTGGAAAACGTTTTGTCATGCACTTGGGTCTTATTGGATTTTGTCCTAGAATATGTAGTGCATCAAGCATGAAACACAAAATCACACCAGCAGCAGAGTAGTGTACCTACAACGTTGCTCAGATGTAGTAGTCATTTGCATGGTCTCCCCTGTAACAAGATGCTCCACAACTGTCGCTAGTAATGATACAACCTGATAAAAAGATGGTGACTAGATTAAATATAGCAAAACCAACTCATACCAATAAGGATATAAAGTTCGATAATTTTAAACATGATGCGTTAAGCAGATAGATAGACCATAAGGGACTTGAAATTACTAGTTGACAATATTACTAGTATGGAGCTCGCCACCTCATCCCCCCACCTATGAGGATGGGCTTCCTCTCCTCGATGAGAAAGGCTAGTCAGGAAAGAAATCTGCTCAACTTTGATCTTGAGGATCTCATTCTCCCACACAAAAGCATCGTGGTCAAGCTCCCAGTATCCAACCACAATTTTAAGGAGCCCCCACAGTCTTAGGGAATATATACCAGTAGAGTAGTTGAGAGCATCATTGTATACTTGCTCATACTCTCATTCTTTCTAGAGAATGGCCATAGTGAATGTGCCTGCACAGTCGACACAATTTTGATTCCCAATGTTCTCAAGTTTTCCTCTTTCAAATCATATCATGTTATTTTTATCTGCTCGTGTTGGTTGATGGAGGTTTGACCTTAGTTGCACGAAGCGGGAGCGGGGGCGGGGAAGCGGATGATCATAGAAGTGTGGGAGCGCCGTCGGGAGCGTATAGGAAAAATTAATTAAAATTATAAAAAAAATTTATGTTTTTTATATAATTAAATGTCAAAAGAAATGTTATTCTACCACTACATTTGTTTCTATTTTATTCATTTTATGAAAAAAGGGGGAGAAAACACTATCAAACTCCATTAAAGAAAAAGAGAGTCAAATTTGGGCTCATTTTTGAAATTTTTTAAAACTTTAAGATGTAAAATTGAATTTTTTTTTAACTTTAATGGGTAAATTTTTAATTACTCAAAAACTTGGGGTATATTTGTAAGAATTTTTAATTTTTAGTGATAAATATGTTATAACTCAAACTATTTGGGTTTGTAATGTAATTAAAACCAACATAAATATACTCCTCCTTCGTTGGTTTAACCTAGCAGCAGCAGACCGACTGGATCTGAATGGAACCAGAAGCAGCTCCCGTCGGCGACCCCTCTCTGCATCAGCGGCAGCGGCGGTGACCGCTCTCTGCATCTTCTTCGTCGACTGGATCTGTACCAGCATCGTTGTCGTCGATCAGAAAGTTTCGTCGTCATCATCGTCGTTGAAAGCAGGTTCCAGCGGCAGAAAGTTTCGTCGTCATCATCGTCGTTGAAAGCAGGTTCCAGCGGCGGTGACCGCTCTCTGCATCTTCTTCGTCGACTGGATCTGTACCAGCATCGTTGTCGTCGATCAGAAAGTTTCGTCGTCTTCTTCTTCTTTGAAAGCAGGTTCTAAGCAGGTTCTTCTTCTTCTTCTTTGAAAGCAGGTTCTTCTTCTTCTTCTTCTTCTTCTTCTTCTTCTTCTTTGAAAGCAGGTTCTTCTTCTTCTTCTTTGAAAGCAGGTTCTAAGCAGGTTCTTCTTCTTCTTCTTCTTCTTTGAAAGCAGGTTCTAAGCCGCTTCTTCTTCTTCTTCTTCTTCTTCTTCTTCTTCTTCTTCTTCTTCTTCTTCTTTGAAAGCAGGTTCTTCTTCCTCTTCTTCTTAAGCAGGTTCTTCTTCCTCTTCTTCTAAGCAGCTTCTTCTTCTTCTTCTTCTTCTTCTTCTTCAGCAGGTTCATAGGTAAGCTCCCATCTGCCTTTGGAGCGCGATCCCGTCTCTTGGGTACGCGTTTCCATGGCGTTTCCGACTGAGAAATGCGGAATCGCGTTTCTCGAGGAGCATCAGCAAGTTAGCCGTTTCCTGCAACTAAGGGTTTGACGGAATCAATAGTCATCAGGCAACGTTTTTATTTTTATTTTTATCTTTATCCGGCCTTCACCTCATAAACTCAGTAGCTCACTGTCACTTTGTTCGCTCCTCGGCGAGGAGTTAACAGCTTGATCAGCGGCCTAAACAACGGGTTTCCTTCTTTCTAGTAGGAGTCAAAAGACTGAGATTAGGCAACTAATGGCTTTCTTCGTCCTTCAATTCATCAAGAGTCGTAGTTACGCTTTGGTATTGAATTTGAGTACTGTCTCCTCGCTGAATCCCGTCTGCGCTGTTCTAAGAAGACGTACGTTTCTTCCTTTGGCTTTCTTTTATTCCGGATACACACTTTCTGCCTCCTCGTTCACTATGGATTGAGCCCTCCTATGAGACGATATCTGGATCTGGCCCTTACCGTACCAGCTTGTACTGCTTTCTCTTTCGCAATGGACAGAGATTGGACTATTGAATGAGTTGCTGGAGACGGAGCCAATTTACAATATAGTCGAAAGGAGTCCCCTCCTTTTCAGTGAATTCCAAGGGCTTCTTTGAAAGCTTCTTCTTTGCCTGAGGGCCTCAAACAAGTGATCAAATACATTAGAGTCGTTCCCTCAATGGAAGCGCTAGCTACTGGTTGAGTAAGTAGCAGGAAGGGCAGAAGTAGACTCAGTAGTAGAAGCAGGGTCTTTGATCATCCGTTGATCTAGTCGTGCCCTCAATGGAGCTAAATTCATTTTCTTGGAGAGGCAGCCAAGAATATGAAGCACTAATTTGGACGTTGTGGCATGTTTACTATTTTACCATTTTAGTTTTTGTGCTGTTTTAGAAGGAGTTCAGACTTTGGACTATTGGACACAGTATGTTGGGTCAGAATGGTTTCAGCTAGGATTGCAAGGAGGCATGTTATTTAGGCTACATTTAATAAGGCAGCGGGTTTGGATTGCTAAGGCCTAAGGATATTGTCTAGTTGTTGGGCCGCCTAAGTGCAGGGTAAGGTTAGGTTCTGGCTTTAAATATGCAGTATGGACAAAGGTTGGGGTGGGTTCAGAATAGGGTTAAAAAAGATTGGGCCACTGTTTTTAGTTTTGGAATGAGCTCGTTCAAAGATGTTTTAGGTTGCCTGAAACTGTTCTAAACTCTGGATCAGTGACGGGGGCAGATCAGTTAAGGGCTTTTGGTGTGGATTGGAGTTAATCAGGTGGTGAACTTGTTCAATCAGTGTGAAACCGTTTCTCTATATTCTTGAAGCATTAAGGTCAATTGATGAGCAAACCTTCAACGACACTGGTGGAGGAAGACAATGGTTGCGAATCTTCCAATGGTAATCTTGGTGGCTGGTGCTACTGCTGTGGATGGCATGAGGCAAATGGCAGATAATTCTTCTTCAGATTCTATGGTTCAAATGATGACAAAAACAGAAGGGAACGAGTGGTCACACAGCTGTTGTCCATAATTGAAGATGGATGACAATGTGGTCAGAAACTAGTGGAATTTGAGCCAAAGTGGTTGACAATAATTTTGCTTTGTCTGACCAATGGTGCTGTGATTTGGTTTGGATGGTAATGGGCTATTAGCTATGATCTGGTATTTTGTCTGCAATCGCGGTTTACAGGGGTAGCTTTGTGGCCGATGGTTGAGATGAACTGAACCTCCCTAAACATACAAAGATGGGATCGATGTTTGCTCCGGTACCAAAATTGATGTAGGATGATGAAGAGCAAGATATAAAAAGAACCCTAGGCGTCCATGTGTCTAAGCACCCCTAGACATCCCTGTGTCTAAGGAAATATGATATCCATGTATCAAACCATAATAAAACTCGAGTATATTGTTACACCGTCTTGGGTAGAACTCAACTCCAAAAGCTAGCTCTTGAAGTGAGGGTGCCCTCACGTTTATATTCTTCATATAAAATAAATAAATAAATAAAAAATAAAAAAATTTGGTACCCAGGCAACGAGAAGATTTTTTTTGGATCAGTAAGCTAACAAGAAGATAAGGATAAGAAACCTAACCTAGATTCAAAATAGGACAGATTCTAAAATAAAAACTTAAACTACTAAGTAAAATCCCAAAATTGAAATAGATAACTACATGTAGAATCAATATCCACCTAGACAATATACAAATGCTCGTGGGGCCCATGGACTACTCATTCCTGTTCCCTATCAACTAAAGTTTGTGACTTGTCGGAAAATGGATTTTATAACCAGTGGACAACAGTTGGATCCATAGGAAATATTATAAAACTAAACCAACAATTAAATGCATGGGTGCCCAACTGCCATTATAAACTATCAAAGCATGGCACAAAGAAAAGAATCAGTTCAGTGCAATCTCAGTCTAAAATTCAAACACCCATGCTATAGGATTTGAAGTTCAGAGGATAACCGATCCACAGGAAAAAAAGCTTCAGGAGGAGAGAAGAATACCTCCGTGTTCTTCAAGGAGGCAAGGGCCACACAAGCTCTCGAAAGCAAGAAATCCCCAGCCAATACAGCTAACTGCAAATTGAAAAAAGAGAAGACATGAATGAAAAAAAAAAAAAGGATTCATGTCACCAATTCTCCCAAGCTTTTCAGAAATGTGATGAACTCTCTACGAAAAACTCAAGAGGCACTTAAACTATTATACTTGTTTATTTCAGAACCATTTAAACAGAAGAGAGAGAGCAGAGTTATAGAAAAATACCCATACTTTAGCAAATAGATCAACACACAGCTAAATCCACCAAATAGAAAAATACACCAACACGCACACACCGAGAGAGAGAGAGAGCAGAGCAGAGCAGAGCAGAGAACAGCCCATAAAGGCACAACTTTACATAGTTTATTACAGATAATATGGGACTAAATAATCGAACTTTAACAAAAGCACAGACTCAATAAACTGAGTTCCTGATACAGAAGAATAAAAGGCAAAACAAGATATCCAAGATAAAAGAAACAGAAGATACCTTATTCCCCATCACAAAGTTTAATGAACCAATGCCACGCCTTGTATCTGCATCATCCAATACATCATCATGAAGAAGGCTTGCCACCTAAGATAATGCAAAGGAAAACTTAGTTTCAAAGCATTAATGAACCTCTTGAGTTCAACTCAAAGTGGAGTATCTATCCCCTGTTAGGCCAGGGATCAGATGATTCTTTTTTAAAAGTCGTCATGTGAAAACAAATCTACAGTCTCTACTACCAGTTGGACTTAATGGAACCTCAAACTTTCGTCACAGTGTAGGTTTGGTTCCTGGAAAATAGCTTTTAAGGACCCTCAGGAGTCAATACAAAGGAAGGAGGACAAATTGTTTTTTTTTTGGAGCTATTTTAGACCACTAAATTGAGATCTGTTCAAACCAACAATCAGTTTTTTTGATGAGCTTAAAAAAAATTCTAAAAAAGGATGAGTAAAAGGGCATAGATCTATTAAGAAGGCAAAAAAGACAGGCAAGAAGGAATTAACCAAATATCCTCTCGAAAAGAAGCACGACAATTCTCATCAGTCTGGAAATGAGAGAGAGATAAGAGACGGGAAGGAAGGGTGGGGTTCGGCCATGTCTTTCGTAATCACTTCACTCTGTCCGCAAGAACTATTATTGTGCAAAGCATAGAACAAAGCAGAAATTTTTGAAGTTCTGCAAGGAATAATTACAAACTTCCCCGATCAAATTGTGATATCAAATTGTGATATGGATTAAATCATGATATTTGTCTCATGCTTGCTTACCTTGAAGAGCCACTAGCACCTTGTAATTTCTGGATTTCTGTATATAGGCCATCATATTTGTCTTTTGTTTTCAATTAGCTCCAGAACAGCCATACTAATCAAAATGTAGAAGCCGTTGATTTTGTAGTCGTAGCACAAGTAGTAGAAATACCAAAAGATAAAAGTTACATATATGAAGCGTTCACTCCAATTCAACAAAGCTATCTACTATGTAGCAACAACATGGACACACGACACGATACGACGACAACAATCAGACCCTTTTAAGTCTCAAAAAATTGAAGGACACGACATGTTGGTAAAACGCTTTCGTTAGAGCCTGTCCCACATTAGTTAATTCAGTGTTTTAAAAAGGCGAGGCGAGGCACACCTCTAGCACTTCATAGGGTTACGATTAAGCACAGAACCATTAAGCGCAGCTCAAGCGCTGAAGCGCGCGCTTAAGTGGAGAAGCACAAGGCACATGAGGCACGCGCTTTTGTGTTTTTTTTGCCTAGATTACATCCTAGCCCTTCATCTTGATAAAAACACCATGTGCCAAGTGCACCAGATAAAATTTCGGTAAAGCTACACATATTGTCGACATAACAACATCCAGCAATCTGATCGACAAACCCTAAAATCATTCGAAGCAGTTCGAAGGGGAGAAGAGTTCCAGCAATCTGATCGATCTACCTTCTTTACCCCGTAACAATTACTTCTTCTTCTTCTTCGTCAGAGTATGACTCTAAGCAGATTTCTTTTTTTATTTATTTATAAATATTAGGAAAAAAAAAGAAGAAGAAAATTTTTGTACTGATTTTTATTTTTTTATGCTTTTGTATTTTTCTTTTTACAAGTGTTTGTTTATGTTGAAAGTGTTACATATTTGAACTCTACTTGTTCTAAAAAAATGTGCGCCTCGCGTTCAAAAGGCTCGCCTTGTGCCTTGCACTTAAAGCTCCAGGGGACCATAGCACCTCAGTGCGCCTATCGCTATTTAAAACACTGGGTTAATCATAACCTTCAAAACTAGTATATGAGCAGGGCCGGCCTCTCCACTCATTGTCAATTAGTTTTGAGTCAGATGCTTTAACATGGCATCCAAGCTAGGCTTTCAAAGGCTTTTGGACAAGACTCCATGTCATTGATAGTTGGTTCCCCGTATGTTTGTCGTTGATGTATGATAGTTGTCGTATGTGTTAAATCATTTATTTACCTCACCACGTGCGAGTGAGGGGTCGCATGTGCGGGGGAGTATTAGAGTTTGTCCCACATTGGTTAATTATTGTTAGAGAGCTTGTCCCGCATTGGTTAATTATAACCTCCAAAGCTAGTATATGAGCCTAGACGGCCTCTCCACTCATTGCCAATTGGTTTTGAGTTGGATGTTTTAACATGGTATCAGAGCTGGCTTTCGGAGGCTTTTGGACAAGACTATGTTAATTGGTTGCCCCGTTGTTTGTGCCTTAAGTGCACCATGTTTCGTTATTTGTTGAGATCCTTCTGTTACGGAACCATTGTTTATCTCTCCACGTGCGGGTCAGGGGTCACACGTGCAGGGGAGTGTTAGAGAGCTTGTCCCGCATTGGTTAATTATAACCTCCAAAGCTAGTATATGAGCCTGGACGGCCTCTCCACTCATTGCCAATTGGTTTGAGCTAGATGTTTTAACAATTATAACCTCCAAAACTAGTATATAAGCATGGGCGACCTTTCCACTTATTGCCAATTAGTTTTAGTTGGATGCTTTAACAATTTTAAAAGCATGTACATATACTATTATGTAAATAAAAATAAGGCTCTAATTGCCTATATGTAACACCATACATACATCAAAACAAATTTATCATTACATCCCAACAAGCATGGGTACGGGCACGGGACACAGACCTTGACACACGGATATGTTACTTCCCTAAATTGTAGTTAGAGAACCGTTGGGGATACGTCAAACATTTACCACACATATGAGGATATGTATGTATGGTAGTACCGTTGGGGATACGTCATACATTTACCACTCATATATGAGGATATGTATGTATGGTAGTACATACCAGATCATGTAATATACAAGATGCATTGGTTGCGAAGAACCGAGATTGACATGAGATGCAAGAACTCCGTAAAAGATAGGCCACGGGCACGGTTAGGAATCCAAGTGCATTGACAAATGATTAGTTGTAAGAATTAATATCTTCCAATTTTGTGTATCACAGTTGTTATTAGAGATAAGAGAAAGTGTATGGGGTGTTAATTAACCCTAACACATGAGAGGTTTATTTATATTATCACTCAACACATTACATGAAATAATTAAGCGATGTGGGATAAACACACACAAACTATTTGGACACTCCCCCTCAAGCAGGAGAGTAAATATCAATACGTTACAGTTTGTCGCAAAGTAACTCCAATCGTGGCTTAAATAGCGGCTTCGTAAACATATCGGCTAACTGGGCACTGGTGGACACAAACGGAGTAGCAATCACTCCACCAGTCAACTTTTCTCGTACAAGATGGCAATCTACTTCAATGCGTTTAGTCCTCTAATGAAACACTAGGTTGGATGCTATGTGGATTGCAGCATGATTATCACAGTACAGATTCATAGGCACCTGCACAGGGAACTCTATCTCGTCAAGAAACAAACATATCCACACCACCTCACATGTCACGTGAGCCAAAGCCCTATACTCTGCCTCTGCACTAGACCGTGCAACCACCGTCTACTTCTTACTTTTCCAATTAACAAGATTTTCACCAAGAAAGATGCAATATCCTATAGTGGATCTCCTGTCAGACAGTCCTCCCTCCCAATCAAAGTCAGCAAAGGCCTCAAAATGCAAATGTCCTCAACGAGATCCCCATGCAAGAAAGCATTTTTGACATCCAACTGAAACAAGGGCCAACCACCATTGGCAGGAAGAGAGATAAGAAGCCGAACGGAGCCAAGCTTTGCAACCGGTGAAAAAATCTCGGCATAATCAACACCATAAGTCTAGGTTTAGTCCTTGGCTACAAGAAGAGCTTTCGGGTGCTTTGGCAAAAAAACCAAAAAGTCGTATTTTGGTTTTTTTCGTTTTGTCCTTAATTCAATTTTTTTTTTTTAGTTTTGCATTTGTTAGTTTTGTGTCAAGTTTTCGTGGTATATGGATTCATCTCATCGAGACGAATCCAAAGAGTATAAAATTATGGTCAAAAGTAATATTTTTTTGGGTAAAACCAAAAAATCACTTTTTGGTTTTTTTGCCAAAGCACCCTTATTTTAAGGCTCAATAGTCCCATCATGATGATATTTCACAATAAACACCCAACGACACCCAACAGTAGTTTTGCCAAGAGGGAGAGGGACTAATGTCCAAGTATTACTACTATGAAGAGTAGACATCTCCTCCTCCATAGCTGTCCGCCACTCAGAAATAGACAAAGCTTCCTGAACAGTGTTAGGGACAAAAACAGAAGACACAGAAGTAGCAAACGCATGAAGGGATGGAGAAAGATCATCATAAGAAACAAATTGAGCAATAGCATAATAAGTAGCACAAGTACGTTTACCTTTACGGAGGGCAATGGGTAAAGAATATGGGGATGAAACCGAATCAACAGATGAAGAATTTGGGGATGAAACTGAATCTTGCAACTGAGAAAAGGGAGAGGCGGGCAGTAGCGGAGCCGGTGCATTTCTAGGACGGCGAACATATACCTGGAATGGTGGAGGAGGTTGTGGGGACAAGGGTTCTTGAATATGCATGTAGTCTGAGAGGTCCTCAAGAGGAGTAGGGAGTGGGGGTAGGCCTAGCAAAATATGGCACGAGCTCATGGAAAGTAACTTCAGCACACACAAACTAACGAGTAAGGGTTCGAGAATAACACATATATCCCTTTTAAGTATAGGAGTAACCCAAAAACACACACTTGATGGACCGTGGATCAAGTTTATCCCGATCAAGGTCCAGTTCATGAACATAACATGCGCACCCGAAAACCTTAGGAGAAATGGAGTAAATTGGGCCATCATGACACAATAAAGCATAAGGTATTTGACCCCCTAAGCCAATAGAAGGCATCCTATTATTAAGGTAACCAACAGTAAGAACTGCATCACTCCAATAAGATTTTGAACATTCATTTGAAACGAGAGAGAACGGGTGACTGTCAATATGTGATCCAATTTGGGTTCAGAAACTCCATTTTGTTGTGGAGTTTGAGCACAAGAGGACTGATGTAAAATCCCATGTTTATCCAAAAACTGTGATAGAGCATTATGAAAATATTCTTAAGTGTAACACTTGTACGTAACCCTACAAAAGTGTGTAGACACCCTAAATTGGCTTGGTATATATTTTAAGCTCCACCATGTGCAGACTCCGAATGATGAGTATGACGCCTAAATGCTTTGAATGAACTCACGTGATCCCAAGAACTTTTGTAAGAATTTGTAGCCAACCCACAAAACCCATCCAAAACCAAAAGCCTTAGAAGCTAGAGATATAGCTTCCCAAGCCAATCCATTTGCCGGCTGACACTTCCTTCCATCGACCAGCACATCATTTTGTCCACCTATAAGATCTAGTCTCCTAGCACAAACCAAAAACCTCCTAGTCAAATCTATTTGCCAGCCGACACTTCCTTTTAGCCACATGAGAAATCTAGTTGCTCAGCATAAACCCAAAAAACTCCCAGGAAATCCATCCGCCGGCCGTCACTTCCTTTGGCCGGCCGATACTTTAAGTGCTTCCAAAAGCTTTCTAAACGAAGTTTGATTGGGACTCTAATCTCTTCCCAGTTGATCAGATTACTTTGCAAACAAGTTCAGAACTCTTAGAGATAGAGTTTGTGTGTGCAAAACTTCTCCCAATTGGAGTTCTAATCGGATTGGGTCACCCCCTTTACAAACTCTATAAATAAGAGCCTTTGCCTTCATAAATCAATGCACAATCTTCCATGCCCACACTTTAATACTATGCTGAAATACTCCCAAAAAAACCAAGCTTCGAAAGCCAAACCTCCCGGAAAGCGAAAACACCCGAGTGCAATACCCCCCAAATTCTTACCTTAGTTTTCAGGGTTTTGTGAGTTCAATCCACCAAGCAAGCAATCCAGAACCTAAGGGGGAGCCTAACACCTTCCCCTCACCGAAACCTTGTTTCCCAAAACCTTAAGCTGGTTCTTGGTTTCCCAAAACCAAGTGGTGATTCTAAATTGATAAGGTATAATACAACGGATACCTCAAAATAAGCAAGTCAATAAGTCATATGCAATTCCCAAATTGTGTGGCAACAATACTATGAAAAGGTGGGTATCCGCAAAGTGTGCCCGCTACGTAGGCCTTCTACCATAACCTACAATGTTCTTAGAAATCACATTGTCGAAGTTGTAAAATATATACCCTTCTATTCTTAGACTGTCGATCAGTGTATCTGGTCTAGTCCTTCAAATTTCAGTCTAGCAATCCAGTTATCTACTATGTCTACAATGGTCTTCGGAAACAAATTGACAATTTTTCCCTACCAGAAGGAGGACAACAAAAAACATATGGCATGATGTAGCTTCACCCTAGTATACGTGATGTTAAAGGAACTCTCTGTGAGATTCCCGGGTTATTAGGGTTATTCTTCCATATAATGCACTTCAAACCCTCTTGTTTTGACACAAGAAACCATACTATGGGGGGTTTGGCCAAAGTTACTTTTTTTTTTGGCTTACGTTAGTCTTTTGTAAACTTTTAATAGTTATGCGTCAAATATTTTAAGGATTATATCTTGATCAGGAAAAAAAAATAAGAAAACATATGGATCAAACTTGGAAAAATTTACGAAAAGACAAAAGAATCCAAAAAATCTATCAAATTTAACAGTGTTCTAAAAGTCGGGACTAGTCGGGGGATAAAGTCGGGTCGGGGGCTCTCCGAGTCGACTAGGGCCTAGTCGATTGATTTAGTCGCCGGCCAACTTAGTCGGGCTCAAGTCGGCGACTAATTTGACAAGTCGGCGAATCGGAAAAGTCGCAAATCGAAAAAAATCGGACAAGTCGGCGACTAATCGGAAAAATTGGGGTAAAAAAACAGAATTTGCTAAATTTTTGGGGCTGCAGTGTAATTGTTTTGAATGTTTTTAACTTTTTACCCTAAACTCAAAACTGTGGATGATGTACAATACATTAAAAAACAGTTTTAATAATTTAATTGTCTCTTTATCTATGATTACGAGAGGCTAAGGTTTGGGGTTTCCATATATAGATTGTAGAATATATAGTAAAAAACAGTAAACATTAAAAAACAATTTTCATGTACTGTAGATTGTAGAATAAATCAATCAATTAGCACACTGTATATTGTTGTTGTGATTTGCCACTAAGGATTAATTATTCTTGTTGTGGTTTTTGTTGCCACTTATGTTTTTATTTGATGATTTGCTACTTATGTTATTCTACTTACTCAAAACTTATGATGGATGAAGGAGAATATATATTTAAAGAAAAAAAAATCTAACCGACTAGTCCCCGACTAATCCCCAACTAGTCCCCTAGTCGCTAGTCGGCAGCCATCCGACCTGGGAGCGACTAGCGACTTTTAGAACAATGAAATTTAGAGCATTTGTCATAAGTGAATTTTGTTAAGCCTTTGGTCACAATTTTTACTTTTCAAATCTATCTCGTCAAGACAAACAAATAATCCGAAAAAGAGCTATTTTTTGAAAACCAATCCAAAAAAGAATGACGCAAAACTAACAAAAGTTCATAAATGACAAAAATAAGTCGAAGTATATAAGTTAGTCCAAAGTTACCTACGACATGTCCACATCATACCTTCACAATAAATTAAATTCATACGTCCCAAAACCACCAAAAGATAAAAGAGCCATACCAGCCCCAAACAGCCTTATGTCAGCCCCAAAATTGACATTCCAACCCCTAATCAATCATAATCTCCCATCAACCTTTTCAACTTCAGTTAAACACCTACTCCGGTAATACTTTAACTAGTTTCCACCCAAAAGTACCACCTGCATACTTTGTTAATATCCAGCAATCTTTTCACCTCCAAAAGCCAAGCCATTTTAAACATTACTGGCCATATAGATCCAATGACATTTCGTCTGTACACTAAAAACAGAGATCCAAGACTTATCTTAAACCTTGACCCTGAACAGATTGAACTGTCGAAGCATTATCCAATATTTTCTAATGCTTCAATGTTATCTCTTCTTGTCATTCCATTTTCAATGGGATTGCTAGGAGCAATAGTAAAATCTGAGTCACCCAAGCAGGACAATATAACCATGCACATTAGAGCAACCCAACACTCTAGATTAAGGGATCAAACACTTGGAATGTTCAGTATGCCATCTTTCCTTTTTTTCCTTAAAAGCACATTGAATGGACTTAATTCAGGAAAGGAATTACTTTAAAATAAAATAAAAAGAAGCAGAAGAAGACAAGAAAAAAAGGATAGCCATCTTTCTTTTTTTCCTTAAAGCTTGACCAGACTTAATATCAGCAAAGGAATTACTACACAACAACAACAACAATAACATAACCCATTTAGTCCCCAATAATTGGGGGTATGGGCGGGGGATGGATAGGAGACAGACCTAACCTTTGGCAATAAATGCACAAAGTGACTACTCCCAGAATACCACTGAAACAGATGGATTTGAGACAGACCTAACCTTTGGCAATAAATGCACAAAGTGGTTGCTCACAAAATACCACTGAAACAGTGGTCCCCCTATACCGTCGAGTTTGTTGCGGAATCATGCCCTCAAATCAAAGCCAAAAGGCATCAGAGAGGGCAGACCCAAGAATCATTTTGATTTATGTGCACATTACCAAGCTTCTTTCATTCAACATCCAGAGCATTGGCGTTGCACAATATCAGCAAAGGAATTACTCACACAAAAAAAAAAAAATCAGAAGAGAAAGGCTCATTTCCCTCCTCTTCTTCCACCTAAGCAAGCACTGTGTCAGATGTAAACCCCTCGAAAAGTGAATTGACTTGTGGGGTAACCTTTAACAAAACCTTACCCATGCCTTTCTACTTGAGCATAATCTCGAAGGCAAAATATATTAATTACCCTGTGCTGGATTAAGGTTGTGAGCAGAGCTGAGAGGCAAGCGAAGTGGTAAGAATTAGAAAGCAGAAGAACTAGAGCACCAAAGTGAATGGACATCATTGATTCGACCAAACTTTCTATACTGGTAATAGTGGGACAAAGTAGGCCAATGATTTGTCTTCCCGAAACAGTTGCCTTTGTAGGAATAGAGGTGGCGTCATCTTAAGGTATGTGAAAAGGAATCCATCCCCAGTCCCCCAATAGATTGACAATCAAGTAACATGGATCTATGCCAAATAATTGATAGCTATTTAACCGACTTATGGATTTAAAAACCATAACCGCATCTCAAACCTACGTTATTTATTTCTCACTTTACGAAAAAACTTGAAGGACGAAAAACAAAAGCATAAAGAAGGAATTCTTCTGATAAAGCATCAATGAGGAAGAAGAAGAAAAACAACTGACATGGATCATTTCGGTGATTTCAGCAATACGCTGTTGTCTTTTACGGAGTTCTTCAGATAAAGCATCAATCACCTTCTCAGAAGGAGGCCCAGGTATATGTACATTCAAAGCTGTTGCCATCAACAATAAAACCTGCAGAGACAGGTCTGTAATACTGAGTGCAGGGAAATTATGCGATCATAACAGGAAGGGCAGAGTAGCATAAAGTGTACTGACAGTCCGACAACTATTTTCAGCTTCAAAAAATAAAAAACTCAGGTTGAATCCTCATAAAGCAGAAAAATGCGTATGATGGATGGACTACAAGGTGCTAAATGGTTGAGAGTTGGAATTTAACTACAAGACCTCCCTTGAGTGGATATGTAGAAGTAAGCTATCACAATCCAGAGAAACATGAGTTCTCTGAACCTTTGGAATAAGACTCTTCACAAATCAAAGATATACATCCTTAATATCGTTTGAGCAATCTTTTCACAGATAAGAGGAAGTACCGCAAGCAGAGAATGAAAAGTGCAATGTCCCTTCTTTATAAAGAACCGAACAAATCTTGTATCAATGGATGTTGCCATTTAAAATGATATAATTCCCACACAACAGTGATTCAATCCAGCGAATCCACACTTCTTAAGCCTCGCTTCACCTGTTTTTCTAATAATAATGTTGATACGACTTTCGTTTGAAAAGAGGCAACTAAGAGGTTCCTTTTGGCATGCATCCTTAGGATATGATTGGCAAGGAGGGAAGTTGCTTCAAGAAAATGAAGTGGACCTGTTGGTTTAGACATGAAAATGATATTTCATGGATAACTCATGACTTTATCATTGCGACATAGAAGTCTATGAACTGTATGGCCACAACATTCCCTGGTGCCCCCAAAGAAAGAACAAAGGCTACTAGAGCTACGAAAGCTCTTTGACGTATGTGGGTGGCGGTGAAGCACAGATATTCCACAAAAGCCCCAAGCAGCAGGACACGTATGAGTTACGGCTGACTGGCTGGGTATCCATCCTTTTGTGAAAAATAAATTAATTTTGGACAAGGCACAGCTACGGCAAAAAAGTATCCATCGATCTTACTGTTGGTCGAAATCGCTTTCCTTCCACCCCCATCTTGAAGAAGTACTCGGCAGCTGAGGCAAGCTTTGGGACCTGTATGCATCAAATCCAAGGATTATCCAAAAGGATACATCTCCATTCTTTTCATTGATATGTGAGTCAGAAACAAGAGAAGCGAGAAAGGGGTACCTCGGCAACTACCATTGAGCGCAACCTATTAGCAAGGATAGATAGTTCATTTTCAACAAGCAAAAAGGGGTCCAATCCATCCTGAAAGGAAAGAAAGAGAGGGGATCAAAAGAAGAAAAAGAACAAGAGAAAATCTTCAGCAACAAAAAATGTTGGATTATTTATTACAAGAATGACAAGCTGTAACCTCAACTACAGAGCTGCTCTGGTGATGAATTTGCCTCCCAATGGCATGAAAAGAAGAACCACCCCAACAATAGGGTTCTCTGCATCCCCCAGCCTACTAATCACCAGAAAGAAAAACATTAGAGCAGAAACGATCCAGAACTCTATTTCAGAAAACTGTACTCATGGAAATGGCACAGCTGAAATAATAGCATGAACATCATAGATTCATGGATGAATATCACTGGCATGATTAGAGAGCAAAGCAATTCCTTACAAAACACCACAAGGAAGCATAAAATACGCACTCCCCAGGGAGGGGGAGCAATATTATCCACAGCCCACATTCTCGCATCTACTTCCCGTAAATGCACAAGAGGTTTCTTGGACACAGTCAACAATGATAATAGACAAAATCCCAATTGAAAATGTTTCTTTCCTATCTATGCAGCCCGGATATGAGTATGGACATAGATATGGGTACAGACATGGGAAATCTTAAAAGTGGGGTCACGGACACAGTGTGGACACAACAAGAAGGATGTATATACTACATACAATTTATGTATGTATGTGTGTGTGTGTGTATGTGTGTGTATATATATATGTGTGTGTGTGTGTATATATAGGATCAACTTCTAATGAGGGATCCCTCATTTTAAATAAAATGAAGACCAAGCAATTTTTTCACTTTCCAAACTGAATTTTGACAATCCGAACCGTTACATGTGTTTAAAAAATGTTTTTTAAATAGCGTTTTTAACAAAACTAATCGGATGAAGCCCTTATGGGTATTTTTTTGGACAAATCCTCGCGGTGAACCTTAAAAACACATTTTAAACACATCTAACAGTTCGGATCATCAAAATTTGATCGGGAAGCATGAGGTCCTCATTTTATTTAAAATGAGGGATCCCTCATTAGAAGTTGATATATATATATATATATATATTGAGAGTGAGAGAGAGAGAGAGAGAGAGAGCGGGTGTGTATGTTTCAACCTTGGATATATGCATATACATAAATCAACCGTACTGATCTTAGTTGCATGAAGCGGGTGCCGGAGCGAAATCGGGGGAATATAAAAGCTCCCAAGGTTGGGAGCGAGGAAGAAACATGTAACATATATTAGGAAATAATGTAGCATATTCTACACACTGAAAAACTACAATCATTTTAGGGAGTAAAAATATAGGCCAAGGCCACCTAATTGTAAAAAATGGGCTAGTGCTACAATGAATTGTGTTCTTTACAAGAAGATATCACGACTTGGGCTATATAGGAATTAAATCGAATACCAGTTTATCTATGAAGCAAGGTACTTCTAAAACCCCGAAGTACCCGTACCGGGTACCGGTACTTCATGGGTACTTTAAAATACATACCAGGTACTCAAAAACGTACTGGGTACTTTTGATTTTATGGGTACTTGGTTGGCTACTTTTCCAGGTACTTTTGGTCCTATTCATAAAGTTTTCAAAACTTTAGGGATTTTGCAGGGGGAAAAAACTTAAACTGCTACCCTTAATATGTAAGAACTCAATGCGATAAAGTCGTAAACTCGAGACCACCACTCAGATCTAGAGCTTGATTTTGGGAAAACAAGAGCCGAGTTTACTTATCTTTTCTGTCGATCTTCCTCCAGCAACAACATCTCTCTCTCTCTCTCTCTCTCTCTCTCTCTCTCTCTCTCTCTCTCTCTCTCACACACACACACACACACTCTATTTTTGCACCCCCTTCTCTCTCGTTATTATGTCAAAATAATTCTTTTTTCGATTTTTTAGATAGGCCTTGAAATATCTTTTGCTCACCATCTTGAAACCGTTGATAGTTGCATTTACAAAAGTTAGGTTATTGCACTTCATTTCATAGGAAGATGAGCCCATCAAGCAGTATAGGTTCAAGTTCAAGTGCTATAGTTTTTGTTATCTTGCTTCTATATATAAAATATGTTATACTTGTTATATCTAATGAATCATACCAAAATTGTAAAAAGATATACATAAAAAAATCGACATACCCCTGCCGTACCCGTACCCTACTTTTCTGGGTTGTTGCCATATCTTGTACCCGTACCCGTATCCCGTACCAGTACCTATGCTTCCTAGCAGTTTATAAAGTTAAGTAATAAATTCTTGTTTTCTATACCAAGATCGTACAAAAGCTCCCATCTTCAAAAGGAGTGCGCTCCCAGTGAGATGGGAGTGGGCTGGGCTCCTGTCAGGCTCTTTAGTTAGGAGCATAGAAGCACGCTCCTTAGGTGGGAGTGACACCATTTTAGGAGCTCCCTCCTACTAAGATCTCCATTGAAAATGTGCCTTGCATCACATGCTAGAATGCACTTCATAGAGTTTTGACATGTTCGGGAGAAATATTTGACGTGGGTCTGATAATAATGCGTTAAATGTTTACCTTTTGTACATTTGACCTTCGTCACAAACTATCCTTCCCTACCGAGAAGAAATTTTGCTTTTCTTTTCCTCTAAAAAACAGAGTTGTACCAATTATAGGTCAGAACTGATGTTTACCATTCCATATCCCAATCTTTGGACATAGTTCCCTCCTATAACTAAATATTCAATATGTCTATCATATAGTTGCCTCAATTTTTTGTTTTGCACACAAACACTCTCTTTTGTTTTGCACATAAAACTCATTTCATTGTTAGAGTTTGTCCCACATTGGTTACTATAACCTCCAAATCTAGCATATGAGCCTGGGCGGCCTCTCCACTCATTGCCAATTGGTTTGAGTTGGATGCTTTAACATGGTATCAGAGCTAGGCTTCAGAGGATTTTGGACAAAACTCTCTTGGTTATTGCCCCGTTGTTTGTGCCATATGTGCACCATGTTTCATTATGATGCCAATGTTGTGGATCCATTGTTTGCCTCTCCACATGCAGGTTAGGGGTCGCACGTGTGGGGGAGTGTTAGAGTTTGTCCCACATTGGTTAACTATAACCTCCAAAGCTAGCATATGAGCCTAGGCAGCCTCTCCACTCATTGCCAATTGGTTTGAGTTGGATGCTTTAACAAAAACGATTTAAGTAGACCATCTTATGTTTTGTAAGGAACCGCAGTCCTTGGTCTATTCTCTTGTGGTTTGAAACACCGTGGCTGGAAAGAGCATTGAGGATAGTTGCCCAAATGTCCATATGGTGCTTTAGGAAAGAGTACAAGGGCATGGGGTTTTTTTTCCCTATCTTGTATTGATGGTGAGCAATGAAGCACCGACAACCCTAGGAGGTTGTTGTACCCATACCCAACACGCTAGGGAAATGCAAAAATACAAACGGCACACGCCATGTGGCATGTCCATTGAAGTTAATTGATTTCTAAAGTGGGACATGGCGGGGACACGACTGAGACAGATGGGGACACATGGGGAATTTCCATTTTAATCGGGTGTAAATACTCCTGCTTGTTCTTATATACTATTTTTGAGATGTTCCAAATTGTTAGTCCCCTTTGAAAACTCAACAAAATTTATTCAATCTTCCAAAATAACCCCTTTTACCAACAACAATCATTTCATTAAAAAGTTGAAATATGAGGACATTGTTGGAAATTAATGAATCTGTTTAATGTGAATGCAGTTATTGCATATCTGCTTAAAAAGTTGGAATACCCAAAAGTGACCAGCAATTTGGAACAGAGGGAGTATGTGTTACTTCAAAGGTTTTGGGTGAAAACTGCAACACATATGCAATGTGCATGCCACATGTCGTATGCCATACATTGTTTGGTGTCCTTGGCCCGTCTGACACAAGTACGGCGACCTCATAGGGTTCTTAGAGCTTCATAGCTCGCCATCAATACATATAAGATAAAAGAAGAAAAAACTCCATGACCTTCTGCTCTTTTATAAAACACCATATGGACATTTAAGGAGCTATCCTCAAAGCTCTTCCCAGCCAAAAAAGAAAAAGACTGGACACACTAGGGGAGATTTCACACCTGGACAAACTTGCAACCAAGTAACACAGGTTACATATCGGCCTTACTTAACCACAGGGCCAGCCCATGGGTAGGCCCACCAAGCCCTCGGGCTTGGGCAACCCTCCGGGTTGGGGAAACCAAAAAAATTCAGGTTATATATATACACACACTATAAAGTTTACATAAATAATGCAATGCATCAACATGGTTCCATGGTCACTTTATACTGCCAACCATTCATGAGAGAGGAGTTTGATTCCTCCCATACTCCCCCTTTTTTCTTATTTTGGCCTCTTTCAAGCCTCTCTTTCCCTTTTTTCCCCTCTATTTTTGTTATTTATGACTCCTTTATTTTCTTCCTAATCCAAAAGTTCATGAACACCACGGTACTCAATTAATTTGTTAGAAATTTTGCATTTAACAACACGACAATAATGCAGAAGTGTTATTTTCTTGCATTGGATTAAAAAAAAAAAAATCTCAATGGTGGAATTTTTTTAAAAAAATGAGCGAGATAACACGGTTTATTATTTTTTCCGCACAAATCATAGTTAAAATATGAAGCAAACTTTCTTATTTTCTTAAAAAAAACTTAGATATCTTTTTATGTTTATCTTTGTATCCATTTAGTTTGAATTTTTGCATTCCATAATTTTTAAAAGTCCTCTTAAAGATGAAGGGGACCCAATATTGGAAGTTAGCTACGAGTCCTAAAATATTAGGGTCGGCAGACTCGGGACTCTTGGTTATAGTTGCTTCGGTGGAGAGGAGTTTTTCTTAATTGAAGCTGATAAAAACTTACTTTTGAATCACTAGCATGTGACAAGAGAGATTAAGTGGATTGATCTCAATTGAAAACGAGTTCTCGGATAAGTTAATACGATGACTCAATTGCATAATTTGCTTCAAAAAATTCAATGAGAAATTTTCTTTGCCTCGGATCGTGCACATCATAAAGTACTATAACGAGGGTTATATTTTGATTGTGATTTTTTTTTTTTAATGTTGTTCAAGCTAAAAAATGTAACCATGATTTTTTTTTCTAATTTGTATGTCATTTTATTTTTTTGACTTAATAGTAAGTGGGCAATCAAAATTGGAGTTGGGCTTGGGCAACCCAAACATTAGGCCGGCCTCGCTTAACCATGATGTTTCCTCTCAGTTTGTCCTAAATTAGCACAACTCATGCTGCTTTCACGAATAGTTACACTTCTAACTTGAATGCCCTTAGAAAGCTTTGGCGAATATAATGGTAAAGACTAATAGTAAGCTGTACGCGATATGTGGATATGTACTTCTGTTGTTCATAAGAATTCTGTTCGATTGACATAACTTTAATTCTACATTAACAGATTAAGTAATAGTAACAGGTATTTCTCTATTTCCTTCTTCTCCATTCTTACTCAGTTTTCTCAGCAGCCTAAACAAACAGCGGTGCACATAATAAATAAATAACAAACGTAAAAGAGCGAGACTGTTACCGCTACGGTGTTAGTAGAGTCCAACGGAGATTGTAAGTGAGCAGATGGGAGCAGTTGTTCTCGCTTGCTTTGAAATGAGAAGAGCCATCGACTGCGGTTCAAGCTGGTTCTCGAAATCCGCGAAAATCCCCTTGAAAATAACATCTCCTGGAGAAAGAGAATAAGGCTCTTTATCCTCAACCGACGCACGGAATTTGCTAATCACGCATATACGAAAACGAGAGGGAGGGAGATAGAATACCTGGTCTGATCGGAGAGGGCGTCGTCGGCGTAAGATCTGGTCACCGTGGCTGGTGATGGACCACGTCAACAAGATGATGGGTTGTCCTGATGGAACTCGTCAACACCATGATGGGTCTCAGAACTGGGAGGGGGGGTTTGGAAAAACCCTGGAACGTGGGAGTTGCCGTCGTGATTATTGAACACGCTTTCAGAGCTTAACTACGACACGTGTACTTAAATGGCTGTTGGTGTGCCACGTCGCATTCCTCACTACTTTTTCTTTTTTTCCGTATTTTGCATTCTTCCTTTTTGCCTTTTGGATGTTTGGAAATCCTATATTTGGGTTGCCGCAGGAAATTGCACACATCAGATGCAATACAAATTTCTAGTTGGCAATTTGCAAGAAAAACTTCAAGAATTGATATTTCACGAATCAATTCCAATACAATTTGATACAACTCTAAAAAAATCTCCTTCTACCAAACATTCCACTCGTTTTTTAATATATATTATCAAAGCCTTGCAACAATTCAACATAGGAAAGCCAAGGGAAAATTGGTATAATTCTATACCAGTTCAATATAAAGAATTAAAAGATACAATTTTACGAGCAAATAAATTCTATTTAATAGTTAAAAAAAATATTTACACTGCCAACCTTTACGTAGCAGGATATATTTAATTAACCAATTAGATTTACCAGAAAATTGTAAGTTTATAATAAGCCAACTTTTAATTTTAAAAATATATCAAAACTAGAGAACCGTGTATAAATATATCAAATAAACCACCAAGTAGATCTTTGGACTTACAAAAACGAAGAAAAAATTAAGAGAGAAAATAGATATAAAATCTTAGAAGAATATAAATCACCACACAAAAAAATAGTAAAAAATTACATATCAATTATACTAAGAATTAACCTAGTCAATCGAATAGAGTTACCCAAAGACATAAAACGAATTATAGGACAATATTTGAATACAACAAAGGAAAATTTAATTTGTCATCCCATACGAAAAATATTATTATGATCCCACCCTATGTAGTTTGAATTGTTATGATTTCATCCTATAATATGATTTCCAGACGATTGTGCCCTTATTAGGTATTTTATTAGTATATATGTTTATAATTTTTTCAATGTTAAATGATAGGAACAAAAAATCTAGTGCACTAAGTCATCCTTTAACGTCCATTTTGAGTCCTAAAATCTCAATTTTCAAGTCAAAAGTTTTCTTTTCCTCTACTGGTTCATTCTAGCCGATTTTTTTTCCTTATTCTAAGTTGCATTTGAATAATTCAAATGCTTTAGTCCTAAACAATACTAGTTCGGCTACTTATACATCAACACCAGTTTGACCATTCATTTTCGAATAATTCAATTCATCAGGCTAGACCTGGGATCCGGAAAGTTGGAATTCAACAATTCCTGAAGCGATTCGTCAAGTAATTTCGTGGGCATCGGAAAAGGTGTTATATATCACCATTTTTTGGATTTTTCTTCGTGATAGAATTACGGTTCATGAAGCCCATTTCGATGGTTTAAAAAGAAATCATAATCAGACGTTAATCCGCCAATAACATTTTTGACACATAAATCATGATATCCCATTTCACCAGATTTGTTAAATCATCATCAGTAGTTATTCAACCAGTGACATTTTTCACACATAAATCATGATATCCCATTTCACCACATTTGTTAAATCATCATCAAGCATTATTCAACCAATGGCATTTTTCACACATAAATCATGATATCCCATTTCACCACATTTATTAAATTACCATAATTAACCCATCAAACATGATCAAAAGTCACTAAGACAATCCATCCAAAATTAGGATACCCAATTACCATAATACACAGATCATGGTTGACCATTTCAAGCAAGCTTAACACGTCTACGGAAATAATGCACATTTGGAACCAATAAACATGGTATCTCCTTACCCCATGTTTTCTGAGTAACCCAATAGTCTACTGGAGAGCCAAAAATTTCCACATTATCAAGTCTAACTACAATACGTAATCAAGTTTTAAAACATCCTACATTGATTAACTTCCACCAAGACAAAAAAAGGTGTCATCTATGAGCGCGTAATGGTTTTTGGTCTACTTCGGCAACGTCAACTCATTGTTCTTCTTGAACCTTATGTTGTTCATCACTCAGAAAGGTATGGAGTATGTCGACATGCATCCGACGACATTCCAATTTCGGCAACTTGGACCCAACTTCTTCATTCCAGAAATACTGTTGTATAATCATACACCATGAATATTAACATAAACCATGATACAATCATACACCATGAATATTAACAGAAACCATGGTACAATCATATAATATGATTAACCAACACAACACAACATCGACCAACCCTTGAATAACAGGAAACATGGTACAATCATACACCATGATTAATTTTAAAGGCCTAAAAGTAGGTGAATCAATAATCCATTATCTCACATCATCAATAAACATACAATCTTCAATAATAATTGTCATGCCCTCAAATTTAATAACCCAAAAGTAAATAAAATCTATGTAGAACAAACCAAGGTCTCACAATTTCCCTTTGAATAGTCAAAGCCAACATAAAATGATCCTAACATTCTGAATAAACAAGTTCTATCCACTAGCGTCCATAACTCGAATGCATGAGTACAAATTTTAAAAGTTATTACATTGCCAAATAGCCAAAAAGATAAGCTATAGAAGTTACAAAACCATCTTTCCAAAAATATAACACAAAGATGGGAAAATAACTACATGCATGTTTAAGCTCCATGTAAGTATCACTCAACAGGCATCCAACTTTAGGCTCCATGTCGTGTGTGGACGTCCGTAACGGGAGCCCACGCATTTTTTTGGTTGTGTTTGTGAAAAAGGGCGATCCAGGAAAAAAGAAAAAATTTAGAGTCGCCACCCGGGGTTTAACTTTGGAAAATGTTTAGTACCCGAGAAACCATTTAGGAAAATAATGACTCTTGTGCCACTGAAAAAGGGTTTGATCTGCGAAAAATAGAGATTTAGGTTCGAGAGCTAGATTACCAGCGGGGAAAGTTTTGTTTGAAAAATGCACCCCGCAAGCCTGAAATTTTTCGGTCTCTACTAAATCTTTGTGGGATTATTCTTGAAAATATTTTATCGAAAACTTTATTTCACATAAACAGAATATTAGATAATGACATGTTTAAAAGAAATAAGTAATGATAACAAGTCAAACAATACACAATCAAGTATATGAATACAAGAAAATTAACCAAGAGGGGATATAAGTGCAAAAATATAAAGCAAAAAGGGGGTCACCTGTAATTTGACCTTACTGATTTTCCAAGAAAACAGAGCATCAAATTTTAGAAAACAGAGCATGTAAAATGGTTTTCCAGTGGCGCTGTACAGCATACAAAATCACACCGCACGGTGCTTCTAAGGTACCGTACGGTGCCTCTGTGCGCTGTAAATTCAAAAAAAAATCCATTTTTGTTTGGTTGAAACCAGTCTCTGTTTTTGGGGTAAAAACCACATTGTTCAGTATTCAAAACAGGTTTGGAAAATGATTTTGATGGAAGAATGTACCTCATTTTCAAGGACGACATCCCACGACAATGGATAACATCGCGCGATACCTACCTGAGAGGCTTGAGTTTTATTGAAATATCTTCGTTTGGACTCAAGGAAGAGCTTCGGAGCCCTCGTCGAGCCTAATGGAGATTCCCCTCAACAGATTGTTCTGATTTGAACACGGATGTTGTACCTTGAAACATAATCGAATGAATGAGATTGGATTGATCGGTTGCGGGAATGGACACTGGATTGCTAGGCTTTTTTGTGAAGGAGAGACTTGAACTATGGGTGGGTACAGTAACGGGCTTTTTGAAGGAAAAGTGGTATTATTGGAAATTCTTGACTGATTTAGTATGGAATGAACTCGGCTTTCTCTTTTGGTACCATCTGATTAAACTTCTCGAAATTGTTGGACGGCGTCGGATTTTATAGACAAAGGTGAGCAAGGTTTGTACGTAAAGAAGTTCACATCATTGCCGAATATCATCATTTGTTCTGAGTTGCTAGAGCAACCCGGGAATCCTATTGATGGGACAAGGGTGTCGTACAGTGCCAAAAGTGAGTCGTATGGTGCATATTGCAACACTGCACGATGCAAAGAGAAATTCAAGTCGTATGGTTATGGGTTTCTGGCTGTACGGTTCAAGTAGGTTTGGGGTTTTGGCTCCATCCGAATCAAGTATCCGTTCCATGGTACATTTCACGCACTATTTTCATCATTGGGGATGCACAAGTCATCAAAATTAGGGTGTCTACAGTTGCCCCTCTTCGACTCGGCTTGGTCAGCATCATGTTAGTGCAAGTCGTGTTGAAGATTCGGACATCCCAATTTAACAACCTATGCGGAAAACAAACAACAAAAAAACAATAAATTTGGTCGAGCTCGGGGCTTCCTACGTACCTCGTTTGATAGGATCAGACCAATTGTAATTCATCGGGGCCATCCTGAAAAGCTAACACCTCTTTTTCAACGAGGGAAAAACGAATGAAGTTTGTAAAAAAAATGATTTGGAGGCCTTATAAGCTGTTAAAAATAATTGGGAGGCCCTGGAAGCCGTTAAAATGTCGTAGAGGACTTTAGGAAAATTTGGGAAAAATAAATGTTGTGGAGGACTTTAGAAAATTGTTGTAGAGGACTTAGTAAGATTTGCGAAAAACAATTGTCGTAGAGGACTTTAGTAATACTTGTGAAAAACACAATTTGCCGTAGAGGACTTAGAAAGATTTGTGAAAAATGATTGCCATAGAGGACTTTAGTAATACTTGTGAAAAACACAATTGCCGTAGAGGACTTAGAAAGATTTGGTTTGATACTCATCCAGAAAACATGATTTTTGGCAAAAGTACCAGCAAATGGGAAGGAGAAAGTGTAATTTTTGTAATTTAAAACAACAAGGAAGTCGTACGGCATAGGAATGTGTACCGCACGGTGCACATTTGTACGTCGCACGGTGTAAGTGGAATTTTTGTCGAGATCAATTTCTAAAACTACCAAAACCTTCTGATTTCTTCGTCCCTTGCTTAAAATACTTTGATCAATTACTTCTTCGCGAAAAATCAAATCCCCAAAACTTGAAATTTCCAATTTCTTCTTCCATTGCTTGAAATTTCCTTCTTCTTCAAAACTTCCGATCGAAGTCCTTGCTTTAAACCCATAGCAAGTTCGAGTAGCAATGAAGACCAATTGTTGTTGTCTGGTGCTAAACCGTCGTTGCCGACGCGTGTGGAAGGGGGTTTGGAATCCCAATCGGCTATGGGCAATGTTGGTGATGTTTCCTCAGCCCTAATCGGCCTGGTGGGAACAAGCTCTAGCCGTAATGAGCACCGCACGGTGCAAACTGAAGGGGATAGACCCTGTATGGCGACTGCAGCGCTCATGCAGCGGCTATATGCTTGGGGCGACACTAACTACAACAATGCTAGGCCGCAAGCACTGGGCTACATTCTAATGCAGAATAGTAAGGTAGTGGCATATGGCTCTCAAAAACTTAGGCCGCATCAGAGAGATTACCCCACGCACAATCTAGAATTGGCGACACTAGTTTTTTTCCCTCGAGTTGTGGCGTTATTACTTGTACAGCGAATAGTTCGAGGATTTTACCAAACCATAAAAGTCTCAAGGAGCTATTCACTCGGGAGTCAAATTTGAGACAAAAGAGGTGGATAGAGTACCTCAAGGATTACAAGTTTACCCTGTTATACCACCCTGGCAAGGCCAATGTCATCACTAACGCTCTGAGTCGAAAGGATAGAGCACAAAAGACTAAAGTGGCTATGAAAGAATGGGAAATGGTGAACACTCTCAACGAATTCAATCTATGATCTTCATTTAATATGGACAAGCACGATTGTACACCCTCGTTGCAGAACCGACACTTCCCTCAAGATCTTAATTGGCACAGTCTTTTAAACAAGAATGTGAGTTCATACAATCTTAGCTCAGCAGGGAAAGGAACTCCCTAAATGGACAATTCATTCTGACAACAGCCTGAGATTCAAAGGATTGATGTTCTTACCTAACATTGGTACCCTTCGAGAAGCTATGCTTCAAGAATTTCACCATTCAAATTTAACTATTCACCCTGGTGGTACTATGTACCATGACCTGCGAAGAACCTACTGGTAGGAAAGAATGAATAAATACGTGCCTAAATTTGTGTTAACCTACTTGGTTTGTCAAACAAAACAAAGCAGAGCACCAAAAGCCCGAAGGAGATCTTCAGCCCTTACCAATTCCAACCTGGAAATGGGAGCACATCTCCATGGATTTCATGACTGGATTGCCTACATCGACAAAATCAGACACTGCTATTTGGGTGATATTAGACTGCCTTGTAAAGGGGAAAACCCCGGGTATATTATTTCCACGCCTCTATGAGATCAACAATATGCACTCCTCATCGGAACCTAGCCTTACAAGACAATAATTGGTTAGAGCAGCTTTGCCTCTCGTCGGCAAAGACCCTCTGATGCTTAAGTTAGTAATTCATTACTAAATAAGCCAAATTCACACAATGCATATAAATATGAGATATAGCATACCTTTCTTCATGGGTATGAAGTCTTATTTATAAGTGTAGGTTACTTATTTACAAAGGGTCCTCGTTACCCTAGGATCGTATTCCCATTAGCATACCTTTCTTCATGGGTATGAAGTTTTATTTATAGGCATAGGTTACTTGTTTACCAAGGGTCCTCGTTGCCCTAAGATCTTATTCCCATTAGGAATCATTTCCTATATGGGACTTGTTCCATATAACAATATAATCTTTATTCTGCAAGGATTCTATTCATGATAGGAATCGTTACCCATATTGGAATCCACTTCCAATATGGAAACTTTATGGCGATCCCTTTATTCATGGGATTTTTTCCTATCACGCATGATTTGCGAACCAGAACCTTCTAGAATAATCTACCGCCCCTTGACTCGTTTAGCATTATTACCATCCACCAACTCGTGGTGCTACCGACCAAAACCACCATCACATGGTGTCATCTTAACCGTGCACGCGGCCGCCTTGCTTGGCAATATTTTAGGGCACCTTCACATGGTCCCTTTGAACTGAGCCACCTTCACGTGGTGCCTTCGAACTGAGCCACCTTCACGTGGTGTTCAGGCTTAAGCATATGGTTCACAAGTGCTAGGGCTTGCTCCTATGTAATTAAATTTTACCCACTCCAATTGCTCCCCAGCTTTAACTGTCATTGTTTCTCATCAATGGTAGCATAAAGCTTATTGCTGCCTTTATAATAACACCGCAACCTCATGTACTTGGCATCTGTGATATTTAACACAGCGGCTCACCTGACTAGGCCTGCCCCTTGTATGAATTCTTGCTTGGCATCCACATTTCCAAGTTTAAGCAACACCCCTGTGCGAACAACCACACGTAGGATTGGGTGTGACTTCCCCAAATATTATTTTCTCATGTGGGACACATTATTTGACCTGCATTAAAAGACAATTGATGTTTGCCTTTTTTAAATAAGGCTAAAACTGTCTATAAGATGACGTTTTACATACATCATCCCTACTCTATGGGATTTTAAAAACATTCCCACCCATACTTCAAAGTTTTTGGTTCTCTCTCTATATATTGGGGTATACAATAACCATTGTGTGGACGGCCCACTGAGATTGTGCCACGTCGCGCACGAAAAAGATTGTGATTTGTTAGAGTCGCCACCCAGATTTGAGGTCCGAATCCGAGAAACCGATAAAAATATGACTCGTTTGCCAATTGAAAAGATTTTACTGATCACTTCTTAAACCCAAATTTTTCGGATTCGGGGGTTTGTTCGAGAGAGGGAAGGGTTTCTGGCACCCTCTCCGCCGGTCCGTGAACCGGTCTCTACTCAATATTTCATGGGATTTTGAAAATGTTTGAAACTTGATTTAATCACAAAAATGGGGAATTGGGGTTGGGAATCACATTAACGATAAGAAAATACAAATATGAAAATTTGATGTGGATGCTTGTGCGTGTGATTTACATGGGGATGATAACAATAAAGAATTATTACAACGAATATTTACAAAGATGAACAACAATAAAAAACTGGACAAATAATTCAAAGAATCACTAGCTTGAAGCTTAATAAACTAGTTTACAATCTGGATTCCAACATAGGGGTTGAAAGGCCAGCGGTGATACCCTCGAAATGCTTAACCTCACCGGGAATCGACTTGAGCGCTCAAAGATCATGGCTTGAGCACTCAAGTCCATTTCCAGCTTCTGTGATTTTTAGCTTTTTCACCACTTCTTTAGTCATTATTTGTAAGATCAAACATCAACAGAGTGTTTTTCATGGAAAATCAGATGAGAATAGACAGATTGATCTCATAAATAACGATAAAAGAGGAAAATCACAATATTTTAACAAAGAAAATACTTTGAAAAGAAGGAATCCAGACTTTAATCACTAAAATAAAACCACACACACACACAAACTTGAATAAACCATGATCCATCATCAAAATATCCAAGAACTAACAATCTGCTCAAGAACAGCTTGAGCGCTCAAGTGGATGGCTTTGAGCGCTTAAGCCATTAAGTGATCTTCTGATTTTCATCAATAAAAAGGGTTCTGGATGATTCTCAGGACCATCAATGCATAATATGAGGGTGAAAGAGGTACCAAAGATACTTTTTTATACCCGTACACAAGATTTTTAAAGACTTTGGAATTTGATTGTCATAAAATATCTAATTTTAGCTCATGCAAATGGTTTTGAAGTAAAAACATGAACTTTATGAGAACCAAAAGACCACGGCTAACTATTAAAAGACAATCAATACCAACAGCAAGCTCGAAACTTGATAGAACAGAAAACTGTACAGGATATAGGCTTGAGCGCTCAACCCCAATTTCACCTGCAGATTTTGATAATGTC
The DNA here is from genome assembly GCA_022606695.1 of Vaccinium macrocarpon. NCBI lineage: Eukaryota > Viridiplantae > Streptophyta > Magnoliopsida > Ericales > Ericaceae > Vaccinium > Vaccinium macrocarpon. The sequence goes on along the minus strand of CM040177.1, from coordinate 23,548,515 downwards.
TTTGAACAACTTTCTGACCTTCGTGAGTTCAATTAAAGTATAAAGAACTTAATTGAACTCACTAGTCACCCTCAGATGAACCAAAACAGTGAAAATCACTTGTTAAACTACCTTTTACACTTGATTGAAGGCTTGAACTTGGTTGTGGGTTGAAAGATGAGCAATTGTGGGTGTTTTTGACCAATATTATGGATGGATGACCAGGATTATGAAGCTAATTGATGAATATCAGTTGAATTTTGGGTTTAGCAGATGTTTTTTTGGTAAGTGGTTTTGATGAGAAAAGTGGTTTTGTAGAGAGAGAGAGGGGGAGGACGATTACTGGGAGTGTAGTGCACTGGGGTATGAAAATGGTGAACCACTAACTAAGGGGTAGTGGGCTGTTTATATAGAGTGAGTGGAGGGAAAGAGAGAAGAGAGAGAGAGAGTGGGTTTGTATTCTAGGTGTAGTTTTAGATGTAGAAAATGGCAATGTAGGGTGTATTATACGTGAACAATACGTATGGAAGTGGTTAGACGCTCCCCCCTGCATGAGATCTCATGATTAGATACTCTGCAGATTCATTTGAGTTGAGTTGAGTTGCCAAAGCCGTGGGCTTGGCCGAGGTGCTTTCTCATGGGTTGGCCTTTCAAGGTCTCAAGCTTTGGCTTTCAAGGCTCTTGGTGGCAAGTTGCTGGTTTGGCTTGGTTTAACAAGGCTTGGTTTTTCTTGGGTTATTTGGAGGTGTTTGGTTGATTTTGATCACATTCAAGCTATCTTCACAAGTTTCGGGCAGTTATGATTGGTTCGTTCTCATCATTGGGAATGCTTGAGCGTATCCTGGGTTCAAAATCGGGGTGTCTACACGTCCCTTCTTCCTTTTCGCTCTCCACCTCCCTCAAAGTGCAAAAATGACTCGTGGTGAGCAAGTCACAGGGGGGAGACCCACCGTCCAAGGTGGCCCAGTACCCCCCTCGGATCAGTGGCGTAGGGCCCCGTACTTCCATGGCAAGCGTGACCCGTTCTGGGAGAAGGTGGAGTCCTACGCTCCGGTAGGCAGCGAGTTGGATAACGTCTTATGCATCCGTCCAGAGGCGTCGCTCAAGGACGGGGATATGGTGCCTCCGTCTTCGGTCCTCCGCCTTAGACTAGAACGGGGGGATTTTCCGTTCTCTTTAGTCCAGTATTCTGCTCTTTCTGCCCCTCCGGTCGGCTGGAGTGAGTGGGTATCTGACGTGGTCGAGGATGCCTCCTACAAGCAGATTCTGGAGCGTTCTCACCTCTTGGAGCCTATCAAGATCTCTCAAGTCCTTACCTTAAACAAAAGGAACGAGAACGTGGACTTCTTGGTGTCGCGGTGGAGCAGCGACACCCACACCTTCGTGTTTCCGTGGGGGGAGTTTGGCCCCACCCTCCAGGATACCAGCGCACTTCTGCATCTCTCCCTGCGCGGTAAGCAGGAGTTTGAGCCTACGAAGGCAGCGTATGCGGATCAAGAGCTATCGGGCAGACTAAAACTGGCATACAAGGCCGCCGGTCATCAGGGCTCACAATGGGATAGGAGCGGGAACCGTCGGGCCATGACCAACCCGAAGAAGACCTCTTGGGGCTCCTGGATAAGGTATTTTTTCAAGGACCTCCAGCCTGTGTCCGCGGGGAGCGCGGCACGCCAGGCAATCGAGGGCCCAGAGTATAAAGGTGACCTCTATCTCCCAACCTTCATCGCGTTCTTCCTTTCGTTCTTCATATTCCCCGACTTCCTAATCGATGCACCCAGTGAGTTCACCTTCCCTCTCTCAGTGCGAATGGCCCAAGGAGATAGGTTCCCATTAGGTCCCCTGTTCCTCGGGCATCTATACCAGCAATTGGACCGCTTCTCCGCAGACTTCGAGCGTTCCGTGGGTCGTTTCGACATCATCTCCATGGTACACACTCAGTTCTTGACCGCACTGGTATACGAGCACTTTCCGGCGGTTTCTCCCAAGGCTAGGAAGTTCCCCGCACAGGTGTCAAAGCCAGTTCTGGACAGCCGAGGTCGCCCAATCAGAGAGGATGATGGCCGTCAGAGGTACACTCTCAGCGGGCCACTGTGGCCCATTATTTTTCGTTGGAACAACACAGCCACAACAAAGTTATGGGAGGAGTACTTGGATGACGACACCCACTTCTACCCGCGCCCTTACCTCCAGGTCTTGGACGGCGTCTACAATTACAACCCAAACATTCCAGGGGAGGTTGACTTCTCCCGCGATAGTTTGCCAAAGCGCAACCTCCTCGTCGGAGTGTACTGCATGAGCCGCCCGACCTACCTGCCCGCAATGGGAGTTGTCAAATGGCAAACGGTGGTTTACAGGCCGGACAGAGTGGCGCGCCTATTGGGGTATGATTTGGTGGTGCCCTCGGAGGGTCCCGAGCCTTTGGAGTTCCAGGCGGCTTTCAACCAATTCTTGGTTTCTTTCACCAACATCTTGCTTGATGGGGTTGGCATTTGCCGCTTCCCAAGGTCCCTCAGCCCCCCGCTCATCTCCACTCAGCTCCGCCTCCACTGGCGCCGAAACTTGGACTCCTTCTATGCCTTCGTTCAAGGTGAGGCCATCGGCGGACGCAGGCTGCATAGGGTACGTGCTCCAGTTCCATTCGGTTCATTCTTCGCTTTTGATTGTGCTTGCATCATTTACTCACCATTTTTTGTCTGTTCTTGTGGATCTTTTCAGGTGGTGACTGGCGAGCGTGTCATAGCTTCGCCAGAGCGTGTGCCCTCCCCGCGGCCTGACGATCCAAGCCAAGACTCTGGCACCGAACATGTACTTCTGAGGGCCCGCGCCACAACTCTGGCTCAGGGTCAAGCCGCCAACCCCTTAGTCCCTTTATAGCAGCAGGCCGGGGCAAGTGACAGCAATGACGATCAACTCCCCATCAGCGCTGTTCTCAGCAGAAGGCGCGGGAGTGCATTGTCGGGCAGGCAGGAGCCCAGGCAGTCCGCACAGGCCACCCGTTCCTCCTCAGCACCTATCCAGCCCACGACTTTCGATGAAGAGGCACTCCCGCATCCACAGGCAGTAGAGCGGCGCGGCTTCTTAGAGATGATACGTTCAGAGGAGCAGGTAATCCCTCCCCTCGCTGAGTTATTCGGTCCACCAGCGGCTAGTGTCGCCGAGGAGCCTGCGGCGGGGGAAATACAGCCTAGGGGGCGTCGCGTCTCAGAGCTACAGGAGGAGGGCAGCTCAGACAACTCCTCCAAGGGTTTTGGACAAGGCTTCGACTAGGACCTCACGCGCCCCTACGCCAACAGTGATGACCGAAGCTCTCAGCCCCTGCTTCAGTCTCGGCGATCGCCATCCAAGGAACAAGGTAACAACTCTGATCCCTCCAGCACTTTCAACGATGTAAAGAACGGCATACATGCGAGGCCAAGCTTTAGGCCACGTGCTACCCATAGCATTGGGGACTTTGTGCCGACTTCAATTGATTCTGTTATTCACGAGTTATTCAAAGATAATTTTTCAGAGTTGGAGGCTGCTGTGGATCCCTAAGGAAGCATGAGGGCAAGGCAAGATGCCCTCTACCAAGGGTCTCTACCAGAGCAATAAGTGCCCTCCCCCGAGCGTTTACAAGGGCCGCAACCCGTCATTCCCGAGGGCGAAGGCAGTGAGGCTGAGTCAAGTGCGCCGCAAGGGGAAATCGGGCCACTGGCCATCTTTCAAGGAGAAGCCATAAATGTTGATGACAGCGCGGGGGGCTCTGAAGGAGCGGGTTCCACCATGCCTCAGCAGCAACAACAGCAACAACAGCAGCCATCCCCGTCTGAGTACAGTGACTCCCAGTGCCAAAAGCAAGTACCTCCCGCTGTCCCCGCGTTCATGAAGCCCTTCCTATCATTCCGCGTTGCTGAGTCCAATCTCCCCACATTGGAGACTGTTCTTCAGACACATCCGGAGACTTTTGCCAACTTCCGGGCGCGGAGTGCCTTAGGTGGCGGTATGCTCCTGGATAGCCTCGCCACGGTCATCACTTCGCTTCACAGCATTCCCTTGAAGAAATTTGGCGACGCTTCCTTGCAAGACGCGAAAGGGGCTCTCCTGGACCTTCAAAACCTGGGAGGGCTAGAGGTCGGCTGGCTCATTTCCCACATGGAGCGCATGCATGACTCTCGCCGTGCCTTTAAGTTCTCCCTCCGAGTTCAAGTAAAGGAGAGAGAGATCGATCAGGCTCAGGAGAAAGTGGACATCACGTGTGTAGCGCTTGCTCAGAGGGAAGCCGATCTGCGGGACGGAAAGGCTGAGTTGGAGGCCCTCCTGCGTGAGAAGGTGGAGTTCGAAGCTGCCGGCGGGGCTGTGTTTGGGAAGGATGATCCGGTCACAAAGGGCCTATTTTCTATGCCCCGACAATGATTCCCTTGCTCGCTTTCCTTTTTTTTTTATTTTATATATACATCTTTTTTTTTTTTGTAACTGTTCTTGCTATCTATGAGTAGACTGGAGCTTTTTGTTTGTGTTTTATGTACATATATTTTTCTTTTGCATGCCCGTTTGTAACCTATTCATCGTGAACTAACTTGCTATTGCACAGAGTAGAACTCAACTAAGAATTATGTGCAACCAAGTATTTCATTAACTCCTTGCCGTTACACCACTTGTTCTACAAGGTGACAAACATAGACATAAAATCAAATAACTCAATATGGAGTACTTTCATTCATGGATAATACTTCTTCATAAACTTGATGTTGATTGGGCCCGTCAAAAACCCGTCGGAGACTCTGGAAAGTCTGTAGTGTCCGCTTGTCCTCGCGTTGATGACTTGGTACGGCCCTTCCCACTTCGGGGTGAATTTCAGGAGCTTGACATTTCTCATTACATCTATGGTCGACTTCCAGACAAGATCGCCAACCTTGAACTCTCGCGGGACCACACTCTTGTTGTAAAACTTCGACACTGATTCCCAATATTTGGCCTGGTGTTCCGCGGCGAGCTCTCGCCTTTCCTCCAGTGCTTCTAGGTCCGCACGCCGCTCCGCGGCACTGGCCTCTATTGACAGAGTCAACCGCGCAGAGGGAATGTTCAATTCGACGGGGAGCATTGTTTCTGCGCCGTAAACCAAGTTGAAGGGGCTTGTGCGCGTGGCCTTCCTTTTGGCCGTGTGATAGGCCCAGAGCGCGATGGCGAGATGATCTGACCATGACCCGCCATTTTCATCCAGTAGTTTACTCAAAATCCGCACCAATGACTTATTCGTGGCTTCAGCCTGGCCATTCCCTTGAGGATAATATGGAGTTGAAGTCAGGTGCTCTGTAGAGTAAGATTGGAGCAATGTACCCACGTCCTTGTTGATGAACGGGGTCCCATTGTCAGACAGGACGACCTTTGTGTAGACACCCCGATTTTGAACCTAGGATACGCTCGAGCATTCCCAATGATGAGAACGAACCAATCATAACTGCCCGAAACTTGTGAAGATAGCTTGAATGTGATCAAAATCAACCAAACACCCCCAAATAACCCAAGAAAAACCAAGCTTTGTTAAAACCAAACCAAATCAGCAACTTGCCACCAAGAGCCTTGAGCGCTCAAGTTTGAGACCTTGAGCGCTCAATCCTTGAGAGGCACCTTGAGCGCTCAACTCTGAACCAGTCAGGAATCTGCAGAGTATCTAATCATGAGATCTCATGCAGGGGGGGAGCGTCTAACCACTTCCATACGTATTGTTCACGTATAATACACCCTATATTGCTATTTTCTACACCTAAAACTACACCTAAAATACAAACCCACTCTCTCTCTCTCTTCTCTCTTTCCCTCCACTCACTCTATATAAAACAGCCCACTACCCCTTAGTTTTAGGTTCACCATTTTCATACCCCAGTGCACTACACTCCCAGTAATCGTCCTTCCCCTCTCTCTCTCTACAAAACCACTTTTCTCATCAAAACCACTCACCAAAAACCATTTGCTAAACCCAAAATTCAACTGATATTCATCAATTAGCTTCATAATCCCGATCATCCATCCATAAAATTGGTCAGAAACACCCACAATTGCTCATCCTTCAACCCACAATCAAGTTCAAGCCTTCAATCAAGTGTAAAAGGTAGTTTAACAAGTGATTTTCACTGTTTTGGTTCATCTGAGGGTGACTAGTGAGTTCAATTAAGTTCTTTATACTTTAATTGAACTCATGAAGGTCAGAAAGTTGTTCAAAGACATTATTAAAATTTGCAGGTGAAATTGGGGTTGAGCGCTCAAGCCCATAGCCTTGAGCGCTCAAGCTCAATCCTGTACAGTTTTCTGTTGTATCAAGTTTCGAGTTTGCTGTTGGTGTTGATTGTCTTTTAATAGTTATTTGTGGTCTTTTAGTTCTCAGAAAGTTCATGTTTTTACTTCAAAACCATTTGCATGAGCTTAAATTAGATATTTTATGACAATCAAATTCCAAAGTCTCTAAAAATCTTGTGTACGGGTATAAAACAATGTCTTTGGTACCTCTTTCACTCTCATATTATGTATTTATGGTCCTGAGAATTATCCAAAACCCTTTTTATTGATGAAAACTAGAAGATCATTTAATGGCTTGAGCGCTCAAAGCCATCCCTTGGCGCTCAAAAATTTTTCTTGGCGTTTTGTTGATTCTTGGTTGTTTCAGTGATGGATCATGGTTTATTCAGGTTCAGATGTACGTAGTTTTTTTTTTTTTATTACTGTGATTATAATCAGAATACTTTTCTCTCAAAGATTTTCTTTGTTAAAATATTATGATTTTCTTCGTTTATCATTATTTATGGGATCAATCCATCTGTTTCCATCTGATCTTCCATGAAAAGCACTTTATAAATGTTTGATCTTATAAATAATGACGAAAGGAGTGATGGAAAAACTAAAAATCACAGCAGTCAGTAATGGGTTTGAGCGCTCAATCTATGGTCTTTGAGCGCTCAAGCTGATTCTGAGAGATTGAGCGCTCAAGGTATCACCATTGAGCGCTCAACCCCACTATTGGAATCCAGATTGTAAACTAGTTTATTAAGCTTCAAGCCAGTGATTCTTTAAATTACTTGTCCAGTTTTTGTTATTATTTGTCCCTGTTAATATTTGTCGTAATAACTCTTCATTGTTATCACCCCCATGTAAATCACGAGCACAAGCATCCACGTTAAATTTGCATATCTGTAATTTCTTATTGTTTACGTGATTCCCATCCCCCACTCCCATTTCTTGCTTAGAATCAAGTTTCAAACATTTTCAAAATCCCATGAAATATTGAGTAGAGACCGGTTCACAAGCCCGGGCGAGAGGGTGCCGTAAAACCCTTCCCCTCTCATAACCAAACCCCCGAATCCGAAAAATTTCTGGTTTCGCATTGATCAGTAAAATCCTTTTAATGGGCGAACGAGTCATATTTTTATCGGTTTCTCGAATTCAGACCTCAAATCTGGGTGGCGACTCTAACAATCAATCTCTTTTCAAATACAAACTTAAACGCAATCTCCGTGGGCCGTCCACACTTTGGTATACCGAATCTGCAGATAATGTTTTCCTTGATGAACTGGGCTACCGCCGCGCCTGTTGCCTTCTTCAGTTGCACTGCTTCCACCCACTTTGTGCTGACCTCCGTGGCGGCTAAAATCCATTGGTGCTTACGCGAGTGCGGTGAGATAGGCCCAACAAGGTCCATTACCCAAGTATGGAAGGGGTAAGGCGCGCGAATCGCGTGCAGCTCTACGGCGGGCGCATGGACCAAATTTCCAAATTTTTGGCACGCGTGGCATCGGCGCACATGTGCTTTAGCATCAGACTCCATTCGCGGCCAGTAGTATCCCAAGTGGATGACGTGTTCATACAATTTGCGTCCGCCCTGATGTTCAAGCCCGTGGGCCTTGTATAACACTTCCTCAGCTTCTTCATTGGAAAGACATCGTAAAGGGATACCATCCAGAGCTCTTCTGTAGAGGCTTCCGTCCTTCACAAAGAAAAGTCTTGCGGACATTTTGACTTGTCTCTTGTATTCATTCTCTACGAGTAGCGCGCCCTCATTTAGGTAATCGATGTATTTAAGTCTCTAGTCCTGCTCCACCGAAAAACAGCATTCTTGCGCTGACGTGGCTAGGGTGCATCTTTCACAGTTCCTTACTACCTCCACGGCGTCGGCCTTCATGCTAGGCCAGTAATAGCCCTGTCTCTGAACCCTTCGATACAGAGAGACATCGTTTTCTCCGCAAGTTGCGTCATGGATCTAACACAACCTGCTCTTGGCTTCTCGTGACCCGATGCACCGTGCGAGCCACCCCTGAGGACCGCGATAGTATAACTTCTCCCCAATCATGGTGAATTGTGCCAATTCTGCCAAGGGGACATCCCCTTGCCTTGTTGTCAATTGCTTCATTATCTTTTCTTGCCACCCTTCTACGGCTTGTTCCTTGGCTACTTCATCAGCAACTGATGGGTCTGTCCTCTTGACAATTTCTATGGCTATCTTCTCTTCGCTGAATTCGACTTTCGCTCCCAGCGTAGCAAGCGCATCAGGAAACCTGTTGTCTGATTTGGGCTTGTGAATAATTTCCACCTTGTCGAAACGTTGCATCAGCTTTTGTACTGTAGCCCTGTACGGGGCGAGAGTAGGTTCTTTAAGTGCGTAGACACCTTCCATCTGAAGAATTACGAGCTTTGAATCCCCCACAATTTTTAGGGTCTTTATGTCCTTGGTGATGGCTGCTAGGAGTCCCAGGATCAAGGCCTCGTACTCTGCCTCGTTGTTTGAACACTGGAAGATTAACTTATATGCGAGGTACTCGCGCTGGCCGTCCGTGCTGGCAAGAACTATTCCAGCGCCGCCCGCACCACCTCCAGCGGTCCCATCGAAGCTTAACATCCATGTGACTGACATGGCCGTTAATGCTTCGAAACCATCCCCTGGCAGCTCCTCCTGGACTGGCTCACATTGCCCGCTAGGAAATTGTGCGAGTAGGTCTGCTAGCGCCTGACATTTAATCGCCTTGGGAGCGATACACGATATCTCAAATTCTGCCAGGGCTAAAAGCCAACGGGCCACTCTCCTTGAGAGAACTGGTCTCGATAGCAAGTAGCGTACTGGATCACTCCTTGTCACGAGGTGGATCTTAAACGACAGGAAGTAGTGACGTAATTTTTGTGCTATGAACACCAATGCTAGGCAATGTCGCTCTACTGGCGTGTACCGCTCCTCTGCTCCTTGTACTTTTCTGCTGATGTAGTACACTGGCATCTCCGCACCATCCACTTCCTGTACAAGTAGGGCCCCAATGGATCTCGGGGTAGATGTCAGGTAAAGAATTAGGGGTTTACCCTTCTGGGGTGCGATCATGGTTTGCGGAGACGTCATGACAACCTTGATTCTTTCAAACGCGTACTGGTGCTCCGTGCGCCATTCAAACTTCGCATTCCCTTTCAGCAGGTCGCTGAAGGGTGTCGAGATCTCCGCGAGAGCCGGAATGAACCTGCGCAAATATGATACTCGTCCCAGAAACTTCTTGAGCGTCCGCTGGGAGTGCGGAGGGGGCATTTCATTGATGGACTTTATCTTTGCGTCGTCTGCTTCGATCCCGTGTCTATGAACCAAGAATCCCAGGAATTTCCCTGACGCGACACCGAACGCGCACTTGAGTGGGTTCATCCTCATTTTGAACTTCCTGCACCTTTCGAACACCGTCTCTAAGTGATCCAAGTGATCGAGCTTCTCTTTTGACTTCACCACCAGGTCATCTATGTAGTCTTCCACGATATGATGCAGCATATCATGAAAGATTGCCGTCATCGCACGCTGGTATGTCGCGCCTGCATTTTTCAGGCTGAAAGTCATAACAGTGTAGTAGAAGTTACCTAGCGGTGTCTGGAAGGCGGTCTTCTCTGCGTCCTCGGCCCCCATCTTAATTTGATTGTACCCGCTAAATCCATCCATGAATGAAAACAGCTGGTGCCCCGACGTGGAATCGACCAGCATGTCAACGTGCGGCAGAGGAAACTCGTCTTTTGGGCAGGCTTTGTTAAGGTCGCGGAAATCGACACACACGCGTATTTGTCTGTTCTTCATTTTTACTGGCACAATGTTGGCGAGCCAGAGAGGGTATTGTATGGGCTGAATGAATCCAGCCTTTCTCAATTTTCGACCTCTTCCTTGATCTTTTCTTCTAACTCTGGTTAGTACTTACGAGCGCCCTGCTTGACCAGCCTAGAATTCGGGAAAACGTTCAGATGATGTGCCACCAATTCGGTATCTAGCCCGGGCATTTCCTCATAATGCCAAGCAAATACATCGTTTTACCGTCGCAACAGATGAATGAGTCTCTTTTTCATCCCACTCTCGAGTATCGCGCTTACGAAGACGGGGCGCGGGGTGCCCTCTCCTTCTCTGAGGTTCACCTCCTCCAATACCTCCGGCTGTGGCTTAGGGCCATCCTGCATACACTCCAGAGCCGGCTCTGGCTTAACTACCTCATTCGATTCGTTTCCCATTGCTTCCAGGCACCGCGGGTCAGACGCTCGCTGCGAGATGTCCGGCCCGCCGCCCCGTCATAGGCACTACACGGTTTTTCCCCCTTCTTTAACCTTGGTGATCTTCCTCGGACCTGTCGCACTTCCCACAATTGACTCTCTCTTCCCTGTAGAAGTCTCTTCCTCGCCTTTGATGTTTTCCCATCTTGGTAGTTTTACACTGAACGGCTTCGCGATCGCCGCATTCAGCGTCTCCTCCATTTCGGTGAAGTACACCGAATTTGACAGATGAGCCTTGCTCACTTCGAACGGCCTCTCAGAGGCTGGGACGGTGACCTTCTTTGCGGCCCAGATTGCCTTTAGGCACTGATGGTAACTGGAAGGGACGGCCGCGAAGCGGTGCATCCAACTCGCCCCAAAATTATGTGGTAATTTGTCTGAGCATCGATTACATGGAACTTGGTTGCAGTGCGAATAGGCCCGACCGCTAGATCAATGCGGACATAACCCAGTGACTCTTTTTTATCCCCTTGAAATCCGGTTATTCCTATCAGAGACTTTATGATTCGCTCCTCTGGGATTCCCACCTTCAGCAAAGTTGACATTGGCATGATATTAATAGACGCTCCCCCATCCAAGAAAGCCTGCCTCAATTCTACGCCGTTGAGACGTGCGGTAACATACAGGGACCTGTTGTGCGGGTGTGAGACCTTCCTATCGTTGTCAGAGAATGAAATGGCACTTGCCTCATCTTGAATAGTCCTAGGGAGGGATCCCCCCTGGGCCGCGCATGCTTCATGACTTTCTTGTGCAATGGCCATGATAGCCTTGGTCATTAAACACCTTGTATCGGGTGTGAACCCCATTCCGTCATAGAATTGCCTGAATTTCGTGCTATTTTGCAAGATTTTGACACCGCTCTCCGGCTCTGGGGGGGCTACTGTCGGAGCGTCATACCCTGCAATATCGTCCAGCTCGTCGTAGAAGGACGCCATATATATTTCTTTATGATCTTGCTCGTGGTCGCAATCATAATCATAATTGTAATCATAATAGCACCCATAATCTTCCTCCTCAGCTTCACGCACAAACTCAAAACATTCAGCCATGTTAGCTATCCCATGATCTGGGTAGGGGTTCGTGCGCACGTCCTGAGCCTTAGTGGTGATTCTTAGCTCATTGTTATCCATCTTCCTCTTGAAGATCCTTTTAAGGGTCCAACAGTCACTGGTAGGGTGTTTTGTGTGCCTGTGGAACAGGCAGTAATTCAGACTTTCTCTGTCTACGCGTGACGGCGCAACCTCAATGTCTGGCAATGTGAGACCACCATCTGCTATCCATTCTTTGACCAATGCCTGCACCTCTTCCATGCTGCAGGGGTAGTCTGGAGCTCCCGTATTTTCTTTATACACTTTCTGCTTTTTCCAATCACCGCGTCCATTACCGCTCCCACCCCATCCTCCCTGTCTGCTGCTGTTTTCGCCACTGCCTCTTCCCGCCTGCGACTTACGCGAAAGGGGAGTGGAAGTGGCAGCTGTGGAAATGGAGTGGGCTTTTCTAGACTTCCAGGTGTCCCGAGCAGGTGGCATGACGGTGTGATGCAGCTTATATGCGGCCTCCAACAAGGCCACAAATGTCTGAAACTTCATATTAACCAAAAACGGTTGATACTCGCGTAGGAGCCCGGAGGTGCAGATTTCCCCCAAGTACTCTTCCCCTACTGGTTTGAGACAATCAACTGCGCGGTCCTGAAATCGCTTAATGTAGTCAACAATATCTTCACTGGGGCCTTGGGTCTCCTTAACGAGGGATAGACTGGTGATCTTCTCACGCATTTGAAAGAACTTTGCGTAGAAACGGCTAACCATATCTTCCCAGGACGACACGAAATAAGGGGTGAGGTTGACATACTAGGTATACGCCCTGTTAGTCAAAGATTTGGAAAATTCACGTAATCTGAGGTTTGTGTCACCGGAGAATGCCCCGAGGGTTTCGATGAACCGCACGACGTGCTCCTGTGCGTTACCTTCCTTGCCATCAAACTTTATGAACTTTGGGAGGGTATACCCTTCTGGATATGGCAACTGAAGGATAGCCCGGGGGGTATGGTGGTTGAATGTCTGGGCTGGGTAGGGATGGAAAAGACGCTTTAGTTTTCTCTCTTTGCAAGAGAGCCTGTACTTCTGCCAAGGTCATTGCCTGTGACACAACGTGCTCGCCGAGTACTGCTCTCTGGTGTACAGAACCAGTTCTCGTGGTTTGTAGGCCAGGGTTTTCTGGCAAAGTAGGGTGGACTGGGATAAATGGCTGCATGAGATTTTGAACACCTGGGCCACTAGCTAAGGGTGCCACCTCCTGAGTCCCATGGGCATGTTCAGCCAGTGTAAGCACAGGTGGATGGACTTCCCTCCCAGCATGGATCTGCTGGGCCACCGTCGCTGGCTGGGCCCTAGGTAAGGCAGCTGTGATGACCTCTGTGAGACCAGTTATGGCGGCAAGCAGCTGCGTCTGAGTGGTTTGCAGCTGGATAATTCCGGCCTGCATGCCATGGATGACCTCCTTGGCCGGAGGTCCTTGGTTATCTCCTCCTTCATTCCCTCCATGACTGGACGTAGCATCCTCCACCAGCGGCGGACCGTCGAGAACAAAGTTGCTTTGGTTTGCAGGTGCTGCCATGCCTGAAGTTTGTAAGCCCCTCCTCGTGTTTACCATCAACTAAACAACCTCCCTAGCAGAGCCGCCTGATTGTAGGAGATGGTTCTTGTCAATGTGATGAGCTGGAGAGGTATGGATAGTCAACAGTAAGAAACACAGCGAAGGAAAGGAATGGGGTGGCCTAGAGGAGGGTGAAGAATAGAGCAGGAGTGCATAGAAAGGATTAAGGCAGTGGATCGTTCTCAATCTAATCCATGGAACCCTAGGTGATCTAGGAGATGGGGCTGGAATCAATCAGAGAGAATGTTCTCCTCTCACTCCTTGATTGCCCTTTTCTCTCTCTAGAATGACATATGCTTCTGCCAAGATCTCACCAACCGCCTCGATATAAAGGGGGATGTCCCATATTTATAGACACCTTGGACCAATCAAAAGGTGCCAGGTGGTCATCCTATAATGTGACGACACGTGTCCTTTCCGTACAACCTGACCGTACGGGTGACGTCACCACCGCGTGGCTGACGCGCGCGGCGGCAAGCCATTCCCCCGCGCGGCGATCCTCTTATTCTTAGCCACCAAGCCACTAGATCTCCCTTATTCCCTTTGGGGCAAGGTCGCGCCCTATTCGGTCGCGCCTATACCGCAACCAAGCCTCAGGGGGCCCCGGGGTCCTGCCTTCAGACCGCAGCAGGACAATTACCTGGGCCAAGTTGGACTAGCCTCTCGCGTTCTCGCCCATGTCCTGAGCTGCGCTAGTCATTGGGGCCATGGGCTATTCTCCTATCCGGATGACCCACAGCTGTCCAAGCTTTGCCCTATTCGGGCACATAGTGCGCGCCACTGAGGCGCCTCGCGCAAGAAGGTCCGCGCGGATGCTCGATCCCGCTCTAGTGGCCCTCCTTTGCGCAGAAGGTAGAGCGGAGGTTGTCACGTGTCATGCGGCAGCCGCGCCACCTAGGTGACACCTGTCCTGAGCTCATTGGCCAGTCAATGTTGACTTTTAGTCAATAAGGGGTCACGCGCTGACCTTCCCTACAGATTCCATAGCCTTGAAGTTTAGAAAAGAAGCTCTATGCTTTGATCCAAGTATAGAAATCAGCTAGATGTTATATCTTTTGTGCAATCACAAAAGGCACTGAGGGATCCAAGCTCGGGTTTTGACAATAACCCTCGTGAGTTAGCTTTTTCTTTAATTTAATTTTGTTTTTATCCAGTTTTTAGTCACATGTTTATGGTGTAATGAAGTTGTTGTACATTGTATATGTTGAAAATTCGGTCTTCAAAATATGTTAATGGTGTTGTCTCTACCAAAAAAATTTGGATTGCATAAACATTCGAGTCATGTTGTAACAACTAGGGGTGTACATGGTCCGGATCGGATCGGATTGACATGAATCCAATCCTAATCCGCGAGTCACGATTTTTCGAAAATCCAATCCGTGTCCGGACCAAAAGTCTCACGGTCTGGTTCCAATCCGATCCGCGAGTCACGGATCGGTTTTGGTTTTATCCACGGATTACATGTCATACGTAAATAAATAACAAACAGTTTGATTAAAATAAAATCCTAAAAATCCAAAGTAGAAAACAAAGAGACCGTAGATGGAGCACGTGATGGAGCTACAACTAGGGCCTAAACAAGCAGTAGTAGAAGCATATAGCTTAGTTTAGTTACATAGTGGAATAGAAACAAAGACAGTTTAATACAAAAAAAAATATTAAACAACTACTAAATTTATCAAAGTCCAATACAAATGCAAGGTAGTGGAATACATGAAAGTCCAATACAAATTGAAGATATTTATAGGAGATAACAGTATTACTCTATATCAAATTGACAATATTTATAAAAGTGATAAAATTATTTATATATACATACATATATTTTTTAAAATTATATATAATAAGAATCTCACGGTCTGGATCGGTTAAATCCACGGTTTCAAAATTAAAATCCGTCCGGACCACGAGTCACGGTTTATTATTTTTTGAATTTGTGTCCGGACCATTAATCCACGATTAAAATCCAAAACGTACAGATCGGATTGGTCTGGACTGGATTCACGATTCACCGGTTTTTTTGTTCAGCCCTAGTAACAACGATTTCCTGAATACAGTATTTGCCACCACTATAAGGTGCACCGGGTTAACAGCAAATCCGTTGTTAAGATAGAATGAAATTGAACTCTAGGTTCTTTCTGACTGCATTTGCACAAACGGAGACAGACAGAATATCCGCTAAATGAGAATAAGAGAACCAATAACTGAAATCCTATTTTTGCAAATTAACAAAATAATAGTATGCCTACAATTCTAGGAATAGAGTGTGTAGGGAGAGCAATACGCTATGAAATTTTTGTGGTATCCACAATGACATTACAAATGGCCAATTTATAGACTTATAGGCATCCTTGTATGAAAGGTTGTGTCTTTAGTAGACACATATTACGAATAGTCATGTCTTTTGAAGGCACTAATTAGGAAGAGTCATATATTTTGAAGAAATTAATTAGGAAGAGTCATGTCTTTTAAAGACAATAATCAGGAAAAGTCACTCCTCTTCATAGACACCATTTCGTGAAAAGACATGTCTCTAGTAGACATCAATTTAATTAGGAATGGTCGTGCCTCTTGGAGGCACCCCGTGTTTCACATCCCTTCCTAACAAATATATCCCTTCCTAATAAACACAATCCAATTTTATGGGTGTCATAACTATTCACATAAAGTCACAACTTAAGTGAAAAGGTGTTGCAACCTTTCACTACAGCCTCTCTCAACCAATGTTTTGAAACCTAGACCGGAGGATGAACCGGAAAACGGGGTGGAAGGACGGGTCGCTGGTTGAACCGCGGTTGACCGCTATAAAACCGTGACGTCATAATTATATTAAAAATATATAATTAAATAAAATAAGCCTATAAAAAAATGTTTGTGCAAGAAGTAAGAAGAAATAAAGGCAGTTGTTCTTCATCAGTTTCACTTATGGCTTTCTCCAATCCCACATCGGAGGAATACCAACTCTGTGATTCATTCTTTCCTTATAAAAAGGTAAGAAACCTTCGAAATACAGTTGGTAGGCATTAATGGGCACAAATTGGTTGTGGGCCCTAGAATCTAGAGAGAGAATGCATTCCTCTTATTCCTATCAAATTTTTTACCATTCAACCGAACATTCTGTTTGGTCTTCTACATCCATATCACAAATCTCACCCTGTAATGTCTTCACTCGATGTTTGAAATGGAATTGCTCGACTGTCACAAGAATATTTTATTCTCTGTTCAAGATTCATTCTTGCTAAGTGAAGATGGTGTCACGACGATGGGAGCAATTTCCCGTTTGGATCTTGATCTGCTGAGGTCGTCTATATGCCCATCCGTTCAAACTTACTGGTGTAGTCTATAGCAACATCCAAAACATGACAGAAAATGGTTCATTCAAAAGGGGATCTGGATTGGAGAGTGCTCTTGGGTCGTCTCTCAGAGCCGCACCTCCAAGCTTGATTTATAGCATTTGATGGTTGTATTTGATGTTGGCCCACTACAAAACATTCAGTGCTTCCATAGGGGATACATTAAGAACATAAAGTTGGCTGTATTCACGATTCTGTGAGGTATTTTTTCGATCTCAGATCTTAATTTTCTTAATGGTTACATAGAAATTAATCCACTGAGCTATGCGGCTGAGATATTGGGAAGTAGTGCTCAATTTTATTCAGATATATTAGTGTAGGGGAGGTTAGCGCGAGACCTCTTGTTGACTAGGGTTAATGTTAACCCGCCAATAAGATCATGACAAGTGTCACCCAGGTGGCACGGCGTCCACGTGACACGTGGCAACTTCCGCGCAAGTTTCTGCGCACAGGAGGGCCACTGGAGCGGGCAGGAGCCTCCGCGTAAGGGGGCCACTAAGGTTGGACCCTCTTGCGTAAGGCGCCCCAGCGGCGCGCACCATGTGCCTGATTGGGGCAAAGCTTGAACAACTATGGGTCATTCGAATAGGAGAATAACCCATGGCTCAAATGACTGGCGCGGCTCAGAACATGAGCGAGGACGCGAAAAGCCAGTCCCACTTAGCCCAGGTGATGACGCTTGCTGCGGTCAAAAGGCAGGACCCCGGGGGCCCCCTGAGGCTTGGTTGTAGTATAGGCGCGACCGAACAGGTCACGACCTTGCCCTAACGGGAATAAGGGAGATCTAGTGGCTTGGTGGCTAGGAATAAAAGGATCACTGCGCGGGGGAATGGCTCGCCGTCGCGCGCGATGATGACGTCACTCGTACGGTCAGGTTGTACGGAAAGGACACGTGTTATCATATTATAGGATAATAGCCTGACACCTTTTGATTGGTCCAAAGTGCCTATAAATATGGGACATCCCCCTTCATACCCGAGAGGTTGGTGAAATCTTAGCAGAAACATATGCTATCCTAGAGAGAGAAAAGAGTAATCACTAAGTGAGAGGAAAACATTTCTCTCTAGTGAGATTGTACTCCATCTCTTAGGTCACCAAGGGTATCACAGATTCGATTGACAGCAATCCACTGCCTTAATCCTTTCTGTACACACCTGCTCTGTTTTTCACCCTTTCTCTAGACCACCCCATTCCCTTCTTTCACTGTGTCTTTACTGTTGACTATCCATACCTCTCCAGCTTATCACGTTAACCAGAACCATCACCTACATTCAGGCGACTCTGCTGGGGAGGTTGTTTAGTTGATGGTAAACACAAGGAGTGGTCTACAAACTTTAGGCATGGCAGCACCAGCAAATCAAAACAACTTTATTCTCGACGGTCCGCCGCTGGTGGAGGATGCTACGTCCAGTCATGGAGGGAACGAAAGAGGAGAAAACCAGGGAACCTCGGCCATGGAGATAATCCACGCCATGCAGGTCGAAATCACCCAGCTGCAAACCACTCAAACGCAGCTGCTTGCTGCCATAGCTAGTTTCATAGAGGTCATCACGGCTGCCATTCCTAGGGCCCAACCAGCGACGGTGACCCAGTAGATCCATGCTGGGAGGGGACTCCATCCATCTGTGCTTCCACAGGCTGAACAGGCCCATGGGACTCAGGGGGTGGCACCCTTAGCTTGTGGCCCTGGTGTTCAAGTCCTCGTGCAGCCAGCCATCCCAGTCCACCCTGCTTTGCCAGAAAATCCTGGCCTACAAACCACAGGAACTGGTTCTGTACACCAGAGAGCAGCACTGGGAGAGAACGCCGTGCCACAGACGGTGACCTTGGCAGAGGTACAAGCTCTCTTGCAAAGAGAGAAAACTAAGACATCTTTCCCCTCCCTCCCCAGCCCAGACATTCAACCACCATGCCCCAGGGCTATCCAGAAGGGTACACCCCGCCGAAGTTCACAAAGTTTGATGGCAAGGAAGGCAACGCACAAGAACACATAGTGCGGTTCATTGAAACCCTCGAGGCATTCTCTGGAGACACAAACCTCAGATTACGTGAGTTTTCCAAATCTCTGACTAACAGGGCGTGTCACGCCCTCAAATTTAATAACTCAAAAATAAATAAAATCCACGTAGGACAAGTCAAGATCTCATAAATTCCCTTGGAATAGTCAAATCAACAAAATACAATCTCACCGTTTCGAATAAACAAGTTCTATCCACTAGCGTCCATAGCCCGAATGCATAAGTACAAGGTTTAAAAGTTATTACATTGCCGAATAATCAAAAAGACGAACTATCGAAGTTATAAAACCATCTTTCAAAAGTATTCTACAAGATGGGAAAATAACTTCATGCATGTTTATGCTCCATGTAGATGTCACTCAACAAGCATCCAACTCCATGCTCCATGCCGTGTACCTGAAAAATTGATAGGTTGAGCTCACTAGCCCAGTAGGAAAACTATTCTACCAACGCTAGGTGTATAAACATGATACATGCATAATGAATGAGAGTGAAGGTGGACACGGCCAAAGTACAAGGTTAGGATGGACGGAAGGCTATCATTCGACCACAAAATAACCAAAGCGTATCCAAAACGTTGTAAATATCCAACCAAGTCCAAGTAGTTCCCAAAATTCTCATTTCGCATATCGATAGTCAATTCTTTTGTCAAAAAAAACGCCAAATTAATCCAAATTCACCACAACCGATATTTCATAAGAAAACAAATCTTTAATTTTAATAGGGAAGTATCCCTCTGCCGGATTTCATGGGCTCCGTGCACCCCTGCCGGATTTCATGGGCTCCGTGCACCCCTGCCGGATTTCGCGGGCTCTGTGCACCCATGGCCAGGGACACCAAACGAGTGATCCCTAGAGTTCACATTTATCCATAAAATATTTTCGATTTAAAACTCATCTCAAAACTTTACAATTTGTCCCAAAATCTATCATTTGCATCGAAAAGTCAAACCAACTTTTTACATTATCCAAACGATGCCAAAATATGGTTGGAGGGATGTACGATGTGTCCAATATTCAAGGGAAGGGTCAAATATGAAAATATGATATTTTAGAGTTTCCCAACCGGTTGGAGGTTTTTGCCCAACTGGTTGGACTAAAACAGAGACGAATACAAGTTTTCAGAAAAGCCCAACTGGTTGGTGGTTTTGCCCAACCGTTGGGCGTAAAAAAGCATTCGTGTGAAAATTTCGAGAAGTGCCCAACCAGGTTGGTGGTTTTGCCCAATTTGGTTGGGCAAGGCGACGCATTCAAGTGAACACTTTAGAAGCGCCCCAACCGGTTGGAAGTTTTTGCACGACCGGTTGGGGAAACCCAGAATTTCTGCGGGTTTCTCTCAAAACATGAAACTTCAACCCAATAGCATAAATGAAGTTTTAGGCCAAAAGTGGATATGTAGAACATCAAATGGATTTCAAAGGAGTGCAAATCAAGCATCAATTGCATCAAACAAATGCTCAAATCATAGATCATAAAATTGAGCTCAAACAAACCCACTTATGGAGAAAATCATGATTTTAATGGAATTGAACAACAAGAGCAAGAGATATGCTACACATCACATAGATACAACTAGAGGGAGTAGAATTTGTCTTCCTACCTCAAGATTTGAGCTTGAAACAAGTGAGCAAATGAAAGCCCTAGCCTCCAATGAGCTCCAACCCGAAATGTGAGCTTTTGGTACGAAACGAACACAATATGAGCTTCAATACGCGTAGAGGAGATGATTTTAGGTGGGGTTTATGAAGGGGACTTGAGGTTTTGATGGATTTTTGAGCTTTGAGCAAGCAAAAATGGAGGAAATGAGAGAGAGAGGAGTATGGCTGGAGAAGAGAGGAATATGGCTGATTTTTGTGTAAAATGAAAGAACAAAAGTCTTATATACTCTCACCTCTTAACACTTTCACCCCTAGACTTTCAAATGTATATTAAACACACCCAAATGCATTCTACCACTATCATATTGACCTCTCTTAATCAAAATTCAATTCCTCACATTTACCCAACATTATTTCGGAAAAATTATGTAAAAACACGGGTCCTTACAGGGCGTACACCTGGTATGTCAATCTCACTCCTTACTCAGTGTCATCTTGGGAAGATCTGGTTAGTTGCTTCTACGCAAAGTTCTTCCAAACACATGAGAAGATTACCAGCCTATCCCTTGTTAAGGAGACTCAGGGCCCCAGTGAGGACATCATCGATTACATTAAGCGGTTTCAGGACCGCGCAGTCGATTGCCTCGAACCAGTAGGGGAAGAGTACTTGGTGGAAATCTGCACTTCCGAGCTCCTGCGCGAGTATCAGCCATTTTTGGTTTATATAAAGATCCAGACATTCGTGGCCTTGTTGGATGCAGCATACTAGCTGTGTCACACCGTAATGCCACCTACGTGGGACACCTGGAAGTCTAGAAAATCGCACTCCGTCGCTGCAGCTGCAACTTGCGCTCCTCCTCTGCGCAAGTCGCAGGGGGGAAGAGGCAGTGGCGGAAACAACAACAGACGTGGTGGATGGGGTGGAAACGGTAACGGGCACGGCGATTGGAAGAAGCAGAAGGTGTACAAAGAAAATATGGGAGCCCTGGACTACCCCTGCAGCATGGAAGAGGTGAAGGCATTGGTCAAAGAATGGATAGCAAATGGTGGTCTCACACTGCCAGACATTGAGGTCGCGTCGTCACGCGCAGACAGAGAAAGCCGAATTACTGTCTGTTCCACAGGCACACCAAGCATGGTAAGGGGGAGAATGAAAAGTCTCTTATGATCGTTTATCTCCTTTGTACTATGGCTTTGTTTCGTCTCTTTCTTCTATATCTATTCCACAGAATTGGCAGGATGCACTCATAATACCTAAGTGGAAAGAAGCTATGGTAGAGGAGATGACGGCATTGAAAAAGAATGGCACTTGGGAGCTAGTATCTCTTCCAGGAGGGAAGAAACCAGTGGGATGCAAATGGGTTTTCACTGTTAAACAGAATGCGGATGGTACAATTGAGCGATACAAGGCAAGACTTGTTGCTAAGGGTTTCACTCAAACCTATGGTATTGACTACGAGGAGACGTTTGCCCCCGTAGCAAAAATGAACTCTGTGAGAGCTCTACTCTCTTGTGCTGCCAATTTGAATTGGCCTCTTCACCAGTTTGATGTGAAGAATGCATTTCTCCATGGTGAGTTAGAGGAGGAGGTGTACATGGCTATCCCACCAGGTTTTTCTTCATCTCAGACTGAGGGAAAAGTGTGTAGATTGAAAAAGACTCTTTATGGGTTGAAACAGTCACCTAGAGCGTGGTTTGGAAGATTTTCAAAGGCTATGTCGAGGTTTGGTTACCGACAGAGCCATGCAGATCATACTATGTTCATCAAGGGAGGTACTGGTAAGATTGTTGTCCTTATTGTTTATGTTGATGATATAATAATGACAGACAATGATGTGGAAGAGATTCTTAATCTTAAGTCTAGTCTGGCTCAAGAATTCGAGATTAAGGATTTGGGTTCACTAAGATACTTCCTTGGTATGGAAGTGGCAAGGTCTGATAGAGGGATTTTTGTCTCTCAACGGAAGTATATTCTTGATCTTTTGGAAGAAACGGGTATGTTGGGTTGTAGACCTGCAGATTCTCCTATCGAGGGAAATCATCACCTTAGTGCTGATATGGGGGAGGGCATTGACAAAGAAAAATATCAGCGGCTTGTGGGTCGACTGATATACTTAGCTCACACTCGACCAGATGTTAGTTATGCAGTGAGCGTGGTTAGTCAGTTTATGCATGATCCTCGTACTTCACACCTGGATGCAGTTTATCGTATTTTGAGGTATCTCAAATCAACTCCAGGAAAAGGAATTCTGTTCTCTAATCATGGTCACCTACGATTGGAGCCTTTACTGATGTCGACTGAGCTGGTTCTGTGGATGATAGACGCTCTACTTCTGGCTATTGCACTTTTCTTGGGGGAAACTTGGTGACTTGGCGAAGTAAGAAGCAATGCGGGTTGCCGTGTCAAGCCGCCAGGTTTGAGTATAGAGCTATGGCTCATGGTGTTTGTGAGCTCTTGTGGCTCCAAACTTTATTACATGATTTGGGAATTTTTGATAATGGTCCTATGAAACTCTACTGCGACAATAAAGCTGCCATAAACATTGCTCACAATCCTGTTCAACATGATAGAACGAAGCATATATAGGTTGACAGACACTTCATCAAGGAAAAGTTGAGCAAGGTGTTGATATGTATGCCTTTTGTTCGATCCGAAGATCAATTAGCTGATATTTTCACAAAATGGCTTGGCAGCAAGAGTTTCCACCCCATTGTATTCAAGTTGGGCTTGATTGATATCTTCGCACCAACTTGAGGGGGAGTGTTAAGTTTTGGGTGTAAATGTGTAATTAGATTGTATCTGTCTACTCGTGCAATTAAGTTAATAGTTTAGGATCATAGTGTAATTTATCTTTTATCTTTTTCACACTTGTATAAGTTCTACGTAATGAGAATAGAACCCTAACTTTTTGCCTCTCCATTGCTTTGTCTAACTTTACACTATAAGAATTTTGGCTTTCTCAAAAGAGCTTTCTTTCAGAGTATTTTCCTCCACCTTCAGAAACTGACCCCATATGCTTCCAATATGTTCAAAGGTAGGATATGACCTTGCATTGAGAGGCATTCCGAAGCACGCTAGCCAAACAAATCTTTCTTCTGATGCTTGCTCACCTTTCCAAGGATTGATTTCTTCAAGCAAAATTTCTAGCCATTCTTGTTTGATGGTTGAATCTCTGGATTCCACATCAGGGAACGAGATTAGAACATTCCTACCCCCCCAAAGCTCTGATTTGAATCTACTGAACCCCATTGTTAATGAATACATATTCCAGATCTTTACAGGAAATTAATCTTCTAAGTTTTGCAGTAGCATTTCTAAAGAACCAGCCGTTACCTGAGGATTGAACATTGATAGTGTGTGGAGCATTGTGTTCAGTAGTTACCAGATTACCCACATTTCTCATTCTCCCTTGCTCACTTCATTCCGCTACTCCTTTTTTTTCTCTAGATTTCTTTGCCCCTTTTTTGATCAATAGATTCCCTAAGCCCTTCTCTTCTCCGAACTTGTAATCTTCTTTTCTGGTGGTAATAATGTGCCTTATCTTGAATATGCAAATTGTGATTTTGCGTCCTTTCATTGAATGGTATCCTCAGAGATCCCTGTTCATCTACTTTTCTCAGGAAACTAGCCAATTTTACTATTAACTGCGGACCCCGTGAGCCAAGTGTTATTAGTTTCAGCAATTGCAATTTCTGCATCGATACTGTTGTGGAAATAGAAAAACCCAAAATCTTGTCCCGTGATTTTTCTTTTTTTATTTGGAATGAATAGATCCCAGATCTTACCAAATCTTGAAAATAGGTTGTAGACCCACGTCTTGTGAATTTGATGAGGAAGATTATCCACAAAGATGGTGGTAGATTTCTGGGAATACGGTGCTTCCCTCATCATCCCTTCTCTCCTTCTTGCCTTCATTTGTAGCTTTTGAGAACCCCTTTGCACTGATCCAAACTTTGCCTGAAGATTAGGAGACGAGAGACTTTGAAACCCTAGAAATAGGAAGAAAACCTTGAGAGGTATCATCAAAATCTTCATCTATCACGGTGATGGAGGTCAGTTGAAGGATCCAGTTCACCTTAGTCCCCTACCAGATCATGTGTGTGTTACCGATAAGGCATCCATGACAACACCAAGAGAAAATAGAATAGCACATACGTCCTCGAAAGTCCTACAATATCAAAATGCAAAAGTTATAACGAGAAGAGATCAAATCAGAAAGAACAGCTGCCAAGGACGATCGAGGACTATACCTTACAGCATCTTCAAAACCAAACATCTGAGCTTCACTAGCAAGAATATGTGTTGCTCTTTCCTCCCACAGCATAGCAGCTAAAGTACTCTAGAAATATTTCCAAACGACCTCTCCTTTTCAATTTGCAGCCTGATAAACGTTGCCCAAATGAAACATTTTTGTACTTATGATAAAAACGAAGCAAAGATCGTAGTTGCTCTTAATTTGTAAGAGTTATCAAGAGAATGACACAGACGTGCTTGCCTCCCCTCCATCATTAGTGTTTGGATGAAGTCTAAAGACATCTTACTTCTAAGAGCCCCCTGCACCAATGTAACATAAATGGATTATATATGCTCATACTTTGAGATTGGAACTTGTGGAAAAATAGAGAAAGAAAAAGATAGAAAAGCATGGTCATTTTGTTTGTTTGGTTTTGCCAAGAAAAGGAAAGGAATTGGGAGCAGCAAAAACTTCCCATGTTTAATCTCAAACAAAAAGATTAAAAAAATAACAAGGTAACTTAAGGGGGAAAAAGGACCAAAGGAGGAGGCAAAAAAAAGGGAAGACAATACAAAACATAACTTTTGGCTTGTTTTCTCTAGGACGTTTTCTTTTCCTCACAAATTAGGAACCAAGCAAACGAAGAAAAATATTATTTACTCTCCTTTCTCTTTCTTTCATCAAGTTCCAAAAACACTCATTACGACGAACTACAAATAGACCGATTAAGATGCATCAATTCCATTGAGTGGTATTACGAAATATAAAAAGATAAATAAAAAAACTGAATAAGTAAAGGGAAACTTAATAAGGAGCAAAAAGAAAATCATGTCATGCATTATCAAAATACATGGAACATCCAATACAGAGTTAGCTAACCCTCGCAGGATCGTGACCCTTTGTCCCGGCCATTGTAGCACGTGTATCGCCCAGGGCATAAGGGGCATGATGATTTGAGATCATCCTCACCTTCTTCTGGCTTATCACCGGCAGGCTGTTCAGGGTTCCAAACTTGACGATAGCAACTAAAAACGAGGGTTGCGCTCGTTGCAGGACTTAACCCAACACCACGGCACAAGCTGACACACAGTAAACACAGCTAAAAAATCCGTGCAAAAAAGACCTTGATACAACATAGAACATATTGTAGAACTTTATCAACAGATTGAGAATTGTGAAGGGATAGTAAAAAGCAGTATTACCTTCGGGGCCTTAACCCTACAACGAGCCTTCTTCAACTCAATCTCAACACGAGATGACTCATCGTCAGCGATAACCATAGCCATACATAACGATTAATGAATTGACAAATAGAAGAATCAAATGGTACAAAAAATCCAATAGACAAGATGCATGCTGTAGGGAGCAGACCTTGAATTTTCAATGATTCTCCATCACTTTGAATGGAAGACAGCTTGCACACCACATTTTCTTGATCCTCCCGTTCAAATGATGTACAAAATTTTTAAATCCAGAATGTTGATAGTGAAATATCCCATTCTTGAAAAAGTGCCTCGAGTTTCTGCAAATCCAAAAAGAGATGCATAAGGGCCGACACATAGAATTCTTTTTAGAGAATATTTAAATCAAGAACATGGAATGACTTGAAGATTTATTGAACCCTTCAGCATCTCCTTGCTCTGAGCCTGGCATAACTCAACTTGCATTAATAAACCCACTAGCATTCACATAGGTTTTCCCAACGTTGCATGACAGTAAACTAAATGAGTAAATTTCGTAAAGAATTTCAGGACTGAATCTTCACATTACGATGTGAAATAAGTTTTGACCAACCCTGGATAATTTCCAGGTGACTACATAGCATGTTAACCGAATAAACAACTGGACCATACCCCTGCAAATATAATGATGATGAAAAAAATGCATAACACGTACATAGAGTACGAAGTATGCAAGGAAGATACTACATAACATGATGAGCACTAAATATTGACATATAGGAGCCCCATATCATATTATGTTAGTTCATAAAATGTGTGTATTTATCTCTGTTTATTACTATCTTTTGAGTCACTTACATTTAATTATTAATTTTGTAGAAAAAGATGATAATTTTATCCATCCCAGTTGTTGGAGTAGAAAGTGCGAAGTTGACCCAGAAGTCAAGGTGTCGTTGATTTAATTAATTATCGAGAAGTGGCAAAGCTTATCATAGGCAAGCGTGAAGGGATGCACCTAATACAATTTCCATCATGAAGGATTTGATCACGCACAAGATGTTTCGGTGATTCTATTACCTTTTTGCCAAGAATTGCAATTCCAAGTGAAGTGTTTGACTTTCCATAGAAATTTCAAAGGCCAAGGATTGGTTATTTCCTAGAATGGAAAATAGTACTAATAGTTTAGGAAATTTAGAACTAGCATCAGCTATATATATTAGGGGAGTTCGGCTTAGGAGGGGATGACGGAAAAAAAGGGCAGCAACAGTAGCAATTCACGTATCCGACGGCAAACGAAAAAATAGAGTAAACGGCTGGAGCAAAAATTTCTCTCTTTTTGTAAGCATTTATTTAATGGAGTTTTATTATTATTTGAATATGTTCATGTCCTCCATGAGCGGCTAGTCATTTAAACTAGAGTGGAGGATGAAACCTCATGTCTAGTAGTGATTAAACACAAACTCTCGGTTTTATTTTTCTAAATGCATAATTTCATTGGATAATTGTTCTTACCTCTGTTTAATTTGACTTAGTGGTTTTGGATATGGATTCAATCATGTTTTCTCCATGATTTGAAACTACTAGTTAAATATTTTGCCTGGTTATTAAATTTTGATTTCAAGTATTGGATATCCGTTGTGATTTGTTTGTTAACGGATACATCGGATTTTTTTCGTGTCTTGAACTCTGAGGCGAGGAAGAGCATGCATTAGATTTTTCTTTAAAACAAGCCGAACGAAGATACTTTCCACAGTAATAGAGTTTAGCCACCAAATTACTGTGAAGAAAATTAGAGAAAAATAAATCAGAGTTTGTTAAAAATCACTATGAATACATGGGCGTGGATTCCGAAACTCTAGTTATCTTATCCAACCGGTAATCTTCACTTTCTTTTCTGTTAAAGTTTAATTATTTTTCTTTTGTCATTCTTAGTTTAATTTTTAATTTAGAAATCAACTCACAACTTTTTGGAACTAGGTTAGGGTTCAATCGGTTTAAATTTATTTAGTTTCCTATAAAAAAAACACAAGTCCCTGTGGGTTCGACCTCGCTCTTGCAAAACTATACTTCGGTACGATTCGTGCGCTTGCGAGTATTTTAAAATTTCACAACATAACATTCACATACGTGAATGCAAAGCATGCTATCAGTCTATAATAAGACAGATAACCAGTCAACTCAACTTCTTGGTTAAGCCTTCATGACGTATGTAGATCAACATTTTACTCCTTATCCATTTCGACAAAGAATGAGGTCGTCAAATATATTTATGCACGGGGAACATGGCAAACAAAATAAACAAATAAAGCAGACCACACTTTCCAACTGCAACCAAGCGTAGAGCGAGCCTCAAACAGTTGCTTTGTTATGCCCAGCTTTGAGGGCACGCAGCCATGGTATGATATGATATGGGTTGGGCCTTGCAAAGAAGTAACAAAATATTTTTCTAGCGAGGAAAAATTTCCAGGGTTGGAGGAGCCAAAGGTTGGCTACATACAATAAGCGAAACCTAAAAGGACGTGTCATCTTAGTCACATGTTCCACTACATTTTCCGACTACACTTCCATACGAGCAAGAACAATTGGAAGCAAGTAGAACCTACAGTGCCATTGAATAGAACAATAACTTGCATACAAATATTTACCCCCAAAAAAAAAACTTACATACATGTGAAATTGAAAAAAGAGAAGAACACAACAAGCAACTGAGATAAATATAACAGCTGCATTCACATAATCAAGGTAGATGTTATAAGACTGAATCATTCAAGAGCGTGCAAAACTTCCTTTAGGTTCCAAACATAAAAAAGTTCAACTCCTGGTAAATTACATTGGGTATAAAGAGCAGGAACTAAGGTTTCATCAGTGAGAAGTATAACATGGATAAGCACTTCAATCTGATTAAACGAATTTACAAAAACAAAATTCCCAGTCCACAATCCACAAACACCTCCAGCTCCCTTTATCATCCAGGAAGAAGCATTACTACCAGGCAGCCAACCGAGGAAGGAATGGGGTAGGTCTCCTTCACTCTCCAACAAAAATGACTATACTCTGCCATTACTATCCCCTCCAAATCACCCTAGCATTATATATCTCCATCAAACATAACCATACTTCATCAAACATAAATTCCTTTTGCACTCAGTCCCTTGTATATCTCCACCAAGAGCATTGGGAATGCTGAAGTAACCTCACTCTCAATGAAATGCATTGACCTCCAATCCAATTTGAACCCAGCAACATATATGAACTTGGCATTGTTAGCTTTATCCACATCAAGTATGTGTTCATAGACATCTCTGACAAATTGTACCAAATCTTCTACGACCGAATAATAACATCTGGCATTAAGAACCTTGCCAAGTGGGGTATTTGACGGGACATCCAATTTCCAATCCCAGCGAGGATTAGTGGAGCAGATATACTTAAAAACATCTTTTATACTGTCTTCAATGTCTGCCGCGCATTGTT
Source organism: Vaccinium macrocarpon (assembly GCA_022606695.1). Taxonomy (NCBI): domain Eukaryota; kingdom Viridiplantae; phylum Streptophyta; class Magnoliopsida; order Ericales; family Ericaceae; genus Vaccinium; species Vaccinium macrocarpon. The sequence continues at coordinate 23,519,502 of CM040177.1, read as the reverse complement.
TCTTAGCTTTGCACAAACGATCATAATATTGTGTCCGCTCCCTCCAGTGCCACAAAGAGCTATGATTGGCTATTACTATCAGGTTCTCATTTGACAAATTACCATCCCTCAACATCTCATACAAATCTTGCAAATCCCTAGGATACTCTGTGTAGAGCCCCTCGAGAATCTTACCAAAAATGACCTTTGAGACTGCCACAATATCATTTTGTTGCCCTTCTTCTACAATGTCTGTCTTACGCATCACGCTTTCCATATTCTTGTACCTGAAGGTAACATCCGCATGAGCTTGCTCCATTCTACCTTGGTAATTAGGAACAAACTTGATCATGTAGTTTTCCAAATTCTCTAACGCCCCATGAAATGCATTTTTTTGGCGGAGATCACACACAGAAATCAAGATGCCCCTAATTATCTGCCTAGCTTGCTCGTTTGGTCGCTTGATACCCCATGCTGTGTAATTCTCACAGAGTGAATCAACTACACCGTTCTCCAAGGTATGCTGCTCTATCCAATCCTTTAAAGTTGTATCATACTTTTGTAAGCCTAAAGAAACCTTCTTCTCCTGCATCGCATCACAATTGGTAACCGAATGGATGGGTTCTTCTGTTTCTAAGTCACAAATGCGATAAAATCCAGGAAATTCCACTGCATCCAACACCTCAAACAATACTCCTCTTTTTAAATTAGGTTTTGAGCAGTATAGCACCAACTTCCTCTTTTTATTCCTACTATCATCCTCACTGCCCCCGTCTCCTTCCCCTCCAACTTTAGCCCCTTCCTTTGCTTTTCTTTTATTGTCGCCTTCATGCTCTTCACTTTCACTACCATTAATAGCCTTAGTTGTTGCGTCTTCCCCATTTCCATTTCCTCCATCTCCTTCATTAAGTGTCTGGTTTTCAACATCTTTAACTTTAGTAATTGTCTGGGTTTCAGTCTCTCTTGTTGCCTCCTCCCCATTTCCATTCCCGCCATCTCCTTCAATAAGTGCCTGCTTTTCAATCTCTTCAACTTCAATAATTGTCTCGGTTTCAGTCTCTTCAACTAGCTTATTCTTTTGCATAAGCCCTTTCCTTTCGTTTTCTTTTCTTTTTTACCCCTTTTCTTTGATTTCTTTGATTTGCCTGTCATTATGACTTCTATTATTCCTGCACAAAAGGCATGTAAAAACAAATTATGGCACTCAAAGTATAGATAGCACCATCTGAACAGGGTTCATAATCCAAACATTATTCCCGCATAGATAACCCCAAAAGTCATGTAACAAGAGATTACAACATTCAAAATAAAAAAGTTGCTTTTAAGACCCCAAAACTCCTTTCTCTAGAAAGACCAACTAGCAGTTGAACTGTGCTATGCACAAGATGAAAAGTTGTAATGTTATAAAATCTCTCTCTCTCTCTTCATAAACCAAAGTATAATGCATCATTGGATGGGTTCGTTGCTACGTTAAAAAGTTGAGGACTCTTGTTCTTTTATGGGCATTTTGATTTGTAGACCACGCGCTAAACTATCATTTTCATCATCGTACATACAAAAGGCAAAGGCTATTTGTAGGAGATATAAAAACAAGCTTACTAAATATTCAAGAAAACTAACTCTATGGCACAAAGAGTAATTTCTCATTAATGGGTATCTCCAATCCCAGAAACTACAGCATCTGATATGTTGAACTTAGGTCCACACTCGTACAGACATGGTCTCTAGTAACTCTAGCCAATGCACCAAGAACCTAATTTCACATACTACGAAGCTTTATATCTCTTAAGAATCAACAAAGCCACTGTAATTCCAGCCAATTGAAAGGAACAAAAGCAGAGAACAAATAAAACAACATTTCACATATGCCAAAGTTAAAACACACTCTCACACACACTGAAGCTTGCTATCTTCCAAGAAATAAGAAAGCCACCAAAATTTTTCCCGTGGTCATTGAGAAGAGAAACCAATAAATTGACATGTCGGATATCGTGATAGTGACTCTGTACAAATTACTTCTGGCGCCAAAAAGAGTGATGGATTGACACTTTGTTCAAATAGGCAGCACACATAGAAAAGTGATAAAGTGTAGATGGAAGCTTCTCATTAAACCCCAAATGTGCATATGCTATGGAGATGGTACAAGAAATGTGTAAGAATAAGAAAAAGCATTCACTGGGAACTAACTATTTCCACGTTGAGCAACTAAACATGAATTATCCTTCTGTAAAATTAATCACTTCGATAGCAGAATACATGATTTTTTACTTTGGAAGATAGGAAAATCATAAAACTTGCAGCTAATACTCTTCCAGATTAACAGAGAATATTGAATTGACTTGAGTAATTTGTTGAAGACAACAATTTTCCAAGAAATTGCGGCAATGGTTAGCATGTGTATTCAAAGACCCACATGGCTAACCAACTTAAACAGAGAAACAACTATCAAGAGCATAAATATGAAATAAACGCACAGATCTAACCCTTCTCAGATGCTAGCTATGTTCGAAGCGGAAGCACAAGCAAGAAGCGGAGAGGGCTTCTATTGTGATGAGAAGTCTGTGCCCGCAATGACATGGAGGTGATGACTGAGGATAGCCATGAGGTGGAAGAGGGGGTCTGGCATGGATGGCGATGAGAGAGGCTAGGCGGTAGTGAGCGGACAGAACGTTGGGACGCTAGGGTTTCTCTGAGCTTGGGACGCCAGGGAGAGGGAGAGAGACTGTGCGTGCTCGACGCGAGGTAGTGTGAGTGAGTTTTCTAGTCCATCAGTTCCAATTGTTGTCAGTTTTTTTTTTTTTTGACGTCTCAAAAATTAGATTAACTGCAAATCAACAGTAGAAAAAATCTGTTAAACTCTGCTAAAATCAAATTATATTTTCACAGGAGCTATATTTGCTAAAATCAATTGCAAATTTAAGTAAACAATAATTTGATCAGATTATATCAAATGGGAAACTCGTCAATTTTTGGGTACTTACAGGATGTGTTCGGGGAAAATTTAGAAAACGCATTTGGGATGGGATGGGACGGATCGGTATGATGCTACCCCATCCCGAAATATTTTTAATCTAATTTAATATCATTAAACAAAACAAAAGTATTTATACCTATATTTTTTTCGTTATACTAGAACATTTTATTTTAATCTATATATTTTCATCATTACAATAATATACGACCTTATATAAGAGTAGTAACTATTTTCTTTTATTTTTTTTAATTTGAAAATTTGTTTCTCATTTTTTTACGGAGAGGGGCAAGGCGAGGTAGATAAACCTGATTCCCGAACAAGGTGGAAATAGAGGCTCCCACCAATTACCCGATCAGGATAAGGGTAGGGTGTCTGTGCCAAAATCGGCCCTACCCCGCCCCCTTGTCGTCCCTTGAATGATTCTTTTGTCAAAAGAAAACAACAATGTTAGTTTTTCCCCAACCCTCCGGCGGTAGCAAATCCACACCCGTTATTGTTATCATTGCACTTAGTATTTCGTGAGGGCTAAGAATTCCATAGTAGTTTATCCTCAATCACCTGAAACAATACAAACATTAGCATCAGTTTAGGAATGAAATTTTAACCAAAAAATATCGTAGTTTACCCAAGTCTTTAGTATGAAACTGATGTTGTAAGAACTGCTTTAACTTATCAATACCTTTTTGATCATCTCCAGTAATAATGATATCATCCCGCATACACAATCAAAACTATTTTCACACATTCCGACCAAGAGAGAAGACGAGAGCTTTTCGATTGGCATCGACGATACTAAAGCGCAACACAAAATCACTAAACCGACCATTTATGTCCTTTCTTTTTAAATTTACATTCTATATTTTAGTGTTCATACTTTCAATGAGGATATTGAATGATTTAAGTTGGGGGTAGGCATCACTTTGTTATTTGTGTTTATTAGAATCGTGGAAATAAAACTAAATTAAAAATAATTAAAATATATAAGAAAATAATGGGATTGCTTTTGCACGAGACTCGAGACTTATTGAGGTTGACTCTCAATTGATGAGTTTGAGATGTGAATGTCATTTCGATATTATGTGGCACAGTAGTTCTTTTTGCTAGCCTATCGTGAGAAATTTGTCATGGTACTTACTTTTGGCATCATTGCACTGCACATTTTGTTGGGCTTTGGTCGCTTTTGAGTTGCACTTTGATTGTTCTCAATGGCTAGTTTAGTGGAGACTTATGCCCAAGTGAGCTTTATAGCTGTATTTTTCTTGGGAGTGGTGTCACAGAAACTCTTTGATGTCATGAAAAAGTAATATCGTTGTTGATCTCATTATTTTTGTTGCCTAGTGTTGGGACTTATTGCATTATATATGTACTTATCTTTTGGGTAGATGGACTTACATGGTTGTATTGCCTTAGGAGAGGATCATAGGCATTTTTTTATACTTTTGGGTAGATGGACTTACATGGTTGTATTGCCTTAGATATTGCTTTCCAATGGTTATATCCCGTTGAACACAAATATAGGATATGGATTTTCTTCATCCATTGATATCCTGAGCAATATTCTAAGGGATTTCATATCTCATTCATTTATCTCCGGTCAAACAAACGAAGCCTAAAGGTGAAAGATAATTTGGAAAGTAGAGGTAAAAGTGATGTGAGAGGTGTAAAGTAGGCTAAAAGTTGATGCGAAAGGTATAATTATAATGTTTCTTAAATAAATTGGATTTACGAAGCAACACATTTTTAAAAAGGGACGATGGGAGTAATACTTATACGTAAAGGTGGCAATTTTCAACCCAACCCATGAACCCACCCAAATCCATCCACCTAAAACCCAACCCAACCCACATTAATGTGGGTTGTAAATGGGTGAACCCATACTAACCTATATTTAGATGGGTTGTGTTCGGTTGAAAATGGGTTCAATATGGGTTGGAATGCACCCATCTAGTCCAAAGCCTATAGCCTCTATTGTTAACCCAAAAGCCATTAGAGTTTTTTTGTGATAACCACCGATCGGTTCAAAGCAAAGAACAATCTCTTCCTATCTCTCTGTCATTGTTAACCCCTTCCTTTCTCTCACTCCCTCAAAACTCCTCTCTCTCTAGAAAAATGGAATCAAAACAAAAACACATTTTCCATTCGAGGTAAAACCCCCACCACTTCTTCGTCTCTACGCTCTAATACAGTATATGTGTGTGTGTGTGTATGTGTGTGTATATATATATATATATATATATATATATATATATATATATATATATATATATATATATATATTTGCATTTGCATTTTTTTTCTTCCGAATAATCGAAATGAAGGACCTATGGAGGAAGTGCGATCTCAAATTTAATGCGCTTTGGGCCAAGTTTGCCTTGGGATATTGATAGAAAATAGTTATATGTATATTTAGAGAGAGAAACAAGGGAGGGGAAAGAATCAAAATTGGCCATCAGAATTCAAAAGCAAGTTAAAAAACAATCAGTTTCAGTGATGTAAATTGTATATACATGCAGGTTCTGTAGAGAACTAATTAACGAGTTTAGCATGGAGACTGTTGTGCCCCGCTGTCGCCATGGATCACAGAGGTCGATGGGTTTCTCTGAGAAGTTTGACGACAGAGAGGAAAGAGGAGAAAGAGAGGTTTTTGGTAAAAACTTGAAAGCCACATTTTTCATACGCATTGTGATTGGAGTTTTCAAGTACGTGATACTAACTTAGGCATCGGAGGGCCTCTGCCAACAAGAGGCAAAGGTGCTCTAACCCTTTTTCTGTCTTGCAGACTTAGGGAATATACGAGAAGGAAGCACGTGATCCAGGGTTACGCGGATTTATCCCCGTACAATAACGTGCCTCGGGTCAACCAAGGGCTTTGTTTGGCTTATAATGACCATGGTTTCAAAAGGAAAGATACATGCAAAGGGTGACGGCCTATAGAAATGCATGGACAGTCTACCTAGACTGGCCGCCACCAACACAAATATCACAATAAAGATCAACACATAATATCAACTAATACCAAAACACCATACTAATTTAAACATAACCAATAAAGTTCAACACAAACCACCGACTAACATACTATGGTCACACCACCAACAAAAAAAAACACATAAAATAACAGAGTTTTTAACCTAAACAACACATGAAATAACAATTCATAACACTAACACCACCACCCCAACCATGTCCAACTCTGTGCTCAATCCTCCTCTCCAATCCCGGCATCCGAATGCTCGGCACCCTCAGCGAGGTAGGGGCATCCCTAAAATGGCACATCTGCCCAAATACGAACAGGGCCCAATCACAAACAGTATCCTCCCCCATGAATGCAAACATCAGATTCCCCACATATTTTTGGGGTGCACCCTCCTTACCCCTAGGATATAAGTTGTAACACACCACCTGGTTCATAAACCTATAATCCTCCGCGAAACGACCAGGCCAGTGGGGAGTCCTAGCATTCCTACGATCATCATACAAATATCCATTCACCTCATCATCATTAAAAGCCGACTCCGGCCTAGGGTAGTTCATGGGCCTCGTAGGCCTCACATATCCCCATGCAAGGGCTATCTCAGCAGCATTAATGAATACGGGGGTATTGCCTATTTTAGAGAGAATTCGCGCCTCCGGAACCAAAAACATACCCGGCTCCGGTACAGTCATGTTTTTATAAAATCCCTCAACCAAAGCAGCATTATAACCAGGGTGGGGCTCAAGCCAGAAACTCAAACCTTGGTCTCAGATGGCCTGAAACGGCTGAAAGTTCCCAGGTCATAATCCATCATTTATGATGTGCCTCTCGTTCTTCACACCCCTATTCTTAATCGATGCCTCCCATTTTGCCTGGTTATCCCTGTCTATTGGATCCATATCCCTATGTTTAGCCCGAACAGGTTGAACTTCCTCAGCCGCACTGGAGGACCCATCCACTGACTTCCCTCTACCAATGTTTTGCTTCTTAGATGCCATGACTTGGTGGGTTTTTGGGGTAATAAGTTTGGGTTTTGGGTTTTTCTGATCTGGAATTTCTGGTGGGTTTGAGAAGTTTTGGTTCGGATATTATGGTAGAGGAGAGTGAGAGGAGTGTTTTTGTAAATTTTGGTGAAGAATGGTGAAGATTTGAAGGGGTTATGGAGGTTTTAGGTTTAGGGTTTTGGGTGGTTATGGAGTTTGGAAGGAGAGAAGAAGAAGGAAGATGAAGAAGAAGATGGAAAAGTAGGGAAGAGAGAGAGAGATTCGCGACATAGACTGATTTTTTTTTCCCAGACAGAACCCATTGTAGCGCTACATCACTTTTAGTGTAGCGCTACCGAGCAAATTTTTTATTTTTTTTTGCAATCTTAATCTTTGCAAGGGTAGTCCGAAATTTAATCCCTCTCTCTTTAAAAAGGTTTTCTTGGTGGGAAGAAAATGGCTTGAGTGGGGGTTGGGGTTTGACTAAGATTAATGTTTATGGTTTTTTTTTTTTTTTCAAGAACATGGCATCCACAAGCAAAAATTTAACCCTTTACACAACAACGATGCTCCATTAATTCAGGCCTTTAAAAGTGTGCATAGAGTTGGACCACCAAATTGACACACCATCCAAACACCGGTTTCCTAGGTTTGACGCAGGAACTGACACAGACTGATTTATTATGGGATCAACGGGAGACATTTCATGGTTTAATCATGCAAAAAAGGTCTTGTTTCATCCCCTAAGCACATCACCAACTCTCACACATGTATGCAAAATAGTTAAACCATGATACGTGGTACAAACGCCTACTATTTTATGCAAGTGCGGAAAGTGAAGAACAACAAAACATGGGATGCTTTAAGGACATACTGTGCACAACGTGGGAACACCTACTCAAACTTGCCTCTGGTGCGGAAAATACTCAAACAGGGATGCCAGATATATACATGTAAACAAGTTGAACATGCAAACAATGAGACAAGAATCTAGCATGCTCACCTAACTCATACAAACAAGCATAACAATCGTATCCCCACACTCAAACATTAGCCAAAAATTCTAAAAATGAAACCTAAACCTACTAACAACTCTCAAAACACAAATAAACGTGTACAAAGTACACCCCTTCCCCTAACTTGAACATTGCTTTGTCCTCAGAGCATGAAGACAATTATATAATTGAAAAACAAGGGAAAGAGATGGACCGTCGAATGGCAGCCAACCATCATGACCCCAGCCGATGTATGGGGAATTTGCTGGCACCGTTGCGTTTCGTCATCAGAACTGCTTCCAAGATCTGCTCCTTCGGACCGAAAGAGGTCCACAGCTAGTCACACAGAGCCGCACCGAAGCTTTATAGGACTTACAACCATCAAAAACCTGCCTTGCGATAGCTATGGGAATGGTGGGACATCTTGGATCCTTGCACTTGGTAGGAATCTCAGTCTGAAGAATGGAGCTCACCTGCTCCGTCAAAACTACGTTGTTCTAACTCTTGTGCTTTGGTGTGCAAAGGTCTTTCAGCACCTTCGCACATTGGGTAAAAGACTCAATTGCTTCCATCAGTGTGATAGGTAATTGCACTCTCTTAAAAAGATCTAACATTTTCAAATTCACATTCTGCTTTGGTTTCACCTTCAGCCTTTGAGGAAATGGAGCTACTGGCACTGTTGGCGGTGTTGGAGTCGTGGGGGCTATAGCTACAGGTACCACCACCTTAGGTGACTCCTCACTCTCCTCTACTTTTTCCCTAGGGGCATCAACAATCTCAGGAGTTCCTATCGGCGTATCAACCGGCTCTAGGGGTGGAGTTGGTTTCTATTTTGGTGTGATGGCCTTATCAATTTACTTCCCACTCACGAGGATGGTGGACCGACTTGGCCTCCTCCCCGATTTGGACTCGCGTGCATTATGACCTAAAGAATTTCTTAAATAATGGGCACTGTTGCACTACCCCGAAAGGAACCTACCCTTCTCTGCTTTGCATTTGACCGATAACCGCAGTGAGTTGTGACATTTGGGTTGTAAGGGCTCCTATTTGCTGTCGTGTTTCAGTCTGAAATGCCAACTGTGACTGCATCATGGAATTAACATTATCCTCTAACTTATGGTCACGTGCAGTCATCTGTGAATAACCTGGGGGAGGATCACGAGTGGATAGTCACCGCCCCTACCGGTATTCTTTGGCCGTAGTGGAATGGAATGACTTGCCCTGCTGGGCCCGAACAATTGGGATCGTGGGAAATTTCTTTGCGGTGGAGGTAAGCTTGAGGGTTGAGCTTGACCTCCACCTACGGGTCTGGAATCCGACCACCCAAAATTAGGGTGATCCCTCCATCCCGAATTATACGTGTTAGAATATGGATCCCACGTTCTGACTGCATTTACCTCTTCTTGATTAAACTGACTCGCACCCTTAGCGGCAATAAATCTAGGGCAGGCAGTCGCAGTGTGCCCTTTACATTCACACCACACACAAACTTCCTCAATACCTACCTCATTGACTGGACGAGTCTTTCTCACCTCTAATTCTTCTAATCTCTGAGCCATCTTCTCAACCTGAGCCTAAAGTCGCAGGTCATGAATGGTGACAGGGACAATGTTGGACCCGGAAGGTCAGATTGCTCAAAATCGGATGGTTCTAAAGCCCTACGCCTATCGGCTAGGTCATCTAAGAATCCCACCCCTCATCTATTGTTTTGGACAAGAAATCGCCCCTTTGCGGGGAATACTCTATATCTTTGGGCCGGTCTCAAGCGTTGAGACCTAGGTGAAAAAATTCGACTAGCTGAATTCTCTCAAAGCCATGGTGAGGGAGCTTGAGGATTAATTCCTTGAAACACTGCTCCCAGGCCTTGAGAAATGACTCACCTCTCTCCTATCTAAAGCCTTGGATTTGACGCCTAAAACTGGTAGACTTAGCATCAGAAAAGTACTTTCTATAAAAAGCATTGCGCACTTGCGCCTAGGTAGTGAAGGATTGAGACTTCTGCATTCTGAACCATAAGAGTGCACCATCTTTCAATGTTGCCTCAAACAGCTTGAGACCTGCATTCTCATACTGGGTATTGGACGCAAGGTTGGGCACCGATCCCTCGAATGTCCTCACATGCTCGTATGGATCATCGCACTCCCTCCCATAGAAACTAGGGAGGCTGTTAAGGACACCTCAGAGGTTTTGAGATTGTTTGGGTGTCAAGTTTAATACGAAGAACACCTCAATTGTGGGTTGGGTAAATTTTATGATTGTATGTCTAATTTGGAATTTCCAACTGGGACCGAGTACAAAGGCTGACATGTAGGTTAGGCGTGTAGCGCGCCATTGAGCGTCTTTCATTCAAGCACTTGGTGTGGGGGTTGTTAGTCAAGGGGGAAGTCTTTTGGGGCTCTAGTTTTGTAAAGAGGTTGGATGGGTGGAAACCGTGGAATGTCAAATGAGCCTTGTCTTCTAATAATGTTGGTGCTACACTTTAGTGCAGTTAGTTGTTTGAACCATTTAAACTTGTTATTTATCTTTGTTTAACATTCTGGTTAGGGTAGGAAATAGAATTGAGAAAACGGTAAGGGCTTGGAAAGAGGAAAAGGTGATGGGAGCTGGGAAATTAGCGGCTAGCAACGCATTTTCGGAGATTTCCCATTAAACATCAAGTCTTATGGTATTCTGCAGCAAGGACTTCGGAGTACATGAGGGTTTAACCGGGATCTGTTGTTAATTGGTAGTTGTTACTTGTATGTCTTTTTTGTAATTTCTAACTGGGACTGATTACAAAGGCTGACATGTAGGTTAGGTGTGCGGCATGCCATTGAGCATCTTTCATTCAAGCACTTGGTGGGGGGTGTTACTCTAGAGGGTAGTCTTTTTGGGCTCTAGTGTTATAAAGAGGTTGAATGGGTGGAAATGAGCCTTGTTTTCTAATAATGTTGGTGCTACACTTTAAGTTCAGTTAGCTTTCTGAACCATTTCAACTTGTTATTTGTCTTTGTTTAACATTCTGGCTAGGGTAGGAAATAGAATTGAGAAAACGGTAAAGGTCCGGAAAGAGGAAAAGGCAATGGGAGCTGGGAAATTGGTGGCTAGGAACACAGTTTTGGAAATTTCCCATTAAACATTAAGTCTTTATGGTATTCTGCAATAAGGACTTAGGAGTACATGAGGGGTTAACAGGGATCTGTTATGGTTAATTGGGTAGTTGTTACTTGTTAATCTTTTGGTTTTACACTCTCTCCTTGTCCCAAAAGTAGGGTCCTGATGGGAAAGTATTTGGGTTTTTGGGAAGATTTTTGGGCATATGGCACTTCTTTTGATGTTTTGTTCCCATATGACGCTTTCATAATCTTTCCATTTATTTTTTGCGTTTTCTCATTTAGTCATTTGGCTCCGACCTGTTTGAACTTTAATTCTCTACGTAATCGTAAGGAATGAGAACTACTTGAAATGACATCTTTGGTGATTATACGTGATAACTGGAGACCTATTTTAGTCATAAAAGGGTAGACACTTTGTTCTTCCTGGTTTTTCTCATGCAAGCTTTTCTTCAATAGTCACAAATTTCATGTGAGGAGACGTAATGCAGTCTTCTTGTTCAATGATTTATATTGTGTATGAGGAACTAGAAATAGTTGGATCATTTCTTGTTGCATTGTCCATTGTGTTCTGTTCAATTGTTTGTATTATATGGTTGGAACGCAGTAGTAGGATTTTTAGGATAAGCTAGAATATGTTGACTTTTGAAGGGATAGAGTTTGTTATTCATCCTCTTTTTCAGTCAGTGGATTCCACTAGTTATCGTGTCTAGGGATTCGAGGGTGGTGTGTGATATGTAATTATGAGTTTTATTTTCTTTTGTATTTTCCTACTTGGAGGCAACATTGCCACTTTACATGTAGTTAGACGCAACATTGCCATTGTTAATGTGGAGCTAATTTGTACATTATGCTTTGAATGTAGAATGGATTTGATAACCTGAAAGGGAATGTGTTTGTTGTGGTCCTGTGGAGAATCTAGCAGCCTACCCCATCCACATTTACATTTCTTCTTTTTGTTTGCTAACATGTAAAAGTTCAACCAAGAATTGACTATTGACCTCTCTCATGCAAAAACTTAAACATCTGAGTTGCCACCTTTTTGTGCACACGTATCTCATGGGCCTTTTCCCACAAGTCGGATGGCATATAGTTAGGCTTTGGATTCAGTTACTATTTTCTTGTCTGACTGCCCTTTTATTGGTAGATTGCTTGACTATACAGAGTTTATTCCTTGGATTTGATCTTTATGGCATGCACATGGACTATATAATGGTATGACAAACATTTTAGAGCTGTCTGTTTGTGGGGAGGAACTTCTTTATGGTTTGACCTACATGAAGTGTTGAACATGATCACATTTTGATTTCTGGATAGAAGGGTATGGCTACATCAGGTATATTCTTGTTATTGACCTTATATTTGGAAAATAATTCGATGGCGTAATCTGTACCTACACTGGGATAACTGAAAATCTATGAAACAGCTGTATGGGTGCAGGTACTGGTACAATACGAGCTTGTCGATGCGACAAAAACTTGGAACTGTATGACACCGGCAGGATTTTATAAAATTTGGAGCACTGCACTTATATGTGGCAATTGGAAATACTGTTGCAGAAATTCGTCCAATGGCTTAGTTTATTAGGGATCATAACTATGAACCACAGTTTAATTCCAAAAGGAACAAAGCACTTGCAGTACTGCATTACATGCAGCAATCGGGAATCCACTGCATAATTCGTTAATTGACATTAGGGATCATACACCTACAAACCACATTCATGGCAACAAGAAGGGATAAAATAAACTACAAACTAAAGATCTAATAATAGGAAAAAGGTTCAAGCAAGTTGACCTCATAGTTATACAAAATAAAGATCTACAGCGGTTGGGTATTGCTTAGATATATACTCAGTACATCTGGGGTACGGCAACATATAACAACAAGAATTCGATGCGCATTTCTTGTATTTGGTATGCATATAGGTGTACCATGCAAATTACAATATCTAATTTGTACCCGATACCTTTTTGAGTGGTAAAAATATGCAATGACGCTCAATACACGCTCCCAAGGAGCTCACAAGAAGGCGGCTGACAGAGTAGCAAACCATCCAAAACAAAGAAACAGGAAAGCCTAATAGAAACGTCTCACAACCCGGGAGGCTAGGCTATCGCTGACACTAACCCAAAAGAGAGAGAACCCAAGAAGCATCATCTCTTTTTTCTTAGGCTAGATAGTGATATTTACTTTTCTCTAGCAAGCTTGATATTTTCAATTTTCTCAAGGATCTTTTTCTTGTTCTCATCTCCTAAAGCCTGAGTATTCTTCCATGGACCAATAAGGTCACCATTTGAAAGGGTCTTCTAGATATATGTACATGCCCCAATTTGAATAAATTCCTCCATGGAGGAGAGTTGACAGGCTAGATGTGGAATATACCTCCCCTTGTTGGGGGAGAACACCCAACATGTTTGGAGCTGCTGGAAGATTCATTCACCTTACGAACCATACGAGTCCGATACCTGGCACAACATGTGCATTGAAACTCTGCTTCATTGTTGAAAATGAATGCATGATGAGAGCTTACTAATTCTATTGACATACATGAAGTCATGGATGTTGACATTGTTGTAGATATCCAAACAGGTGTTGGGAATGTGGAACACATTTTTCTAACTGTCCACGTGCGGATTTGAGATGATCCCTTCAAACATGATTGGAATGTCCATTGTACCATTATCTAGTATACTTTTGTGGTTAACATGCTTGCTGGGAGTATGTTTCGTTTGACATGGAAGCCCACAACTTGAATGTTTTTTTTTATACTTTTATGTAAGCATTTGGAAATGTGCTCAATGGTCGGATGCTCTGGACCATAAATGAAGTAAGCATGGTAATGAGCACAGAAATTGATTTGGGTCTCTAGGCTTATCCTCTCTTGCCTGTCCTCTCTTGATGCCTTTCAGCTTTGATTTGGGGCATGGTTCTACAACAAAACGTCCTATTAGCTCCATGGTTCTTGGAGGTTTAGAGGGGCCACTGTTTGAGTGATATTTGAGAGTAGCCACTTTGTGCATATTTCCAAAGGTTAGTTTGTCTCCGATCATCCCCACCCGTACCCCTAATGATTGGGGACTAAATGAGTTTTGATGTTGTTGTTGTTGTTGTTGTTCTGTCTGCATTTGGGAGAGTCGCATACTACAGATGACGTGTTCCTATGTATGTCTGTGATGTTGGATTTAGATATCTGGCATGTGGGACTTTGACTTCATAATTTTCTTTAAGTCACAGATTACAAATTTACTTCGACATTTCTTGACGACGTAATCTGTATGCCGGAGAAATAGGGGGGGAAAAGCATTACTAATGAAATGTGGGAAAAGTATTACAGAAATTATGTTAAGTTCAAGAATCTCTTTCTCCATGTGCCGGGTTTAACTTAGTGGATCTTTGACATGGATTTGATTTTAGCACAACACTTTGTTATCTTGAATTCTAAACATTTATGTAGAACAAGGGGTTGTGTTTTTCGGTCCTTTCACTGCATGGAATTGGATCATAAGTCTGGCAAGTTTTGGAACTCTGGTGAGTGAATATTCTGTGATGTCCATAGTCATTTGTTTACACTTTAGATGGTTCTGGGTATGTTCGTGGTTTGGTAAAAATTTTCGACTTTTTCCCATGTCCCTGAGATTTGATAAAAGAAAGGTGCATTAGCAGTTAACACGTTGTAATTGGATAGGTTATTAGGAATATCATGGAACGAAAGACCAAGGAAAGAAAGAACAATGGAACAAAATGCAGGTGCTGCACCAAACACTGGTGGTTGTTTCTTGTTGTAAGCGAATGCAACGAAAAGACCCAGAAATAACAAATAATGAAACAATTCATATATTGACGTGCTCATTTAAAAATTTCTGCTTTGTTATTCGCATCATCCGGTAACCACAGGATGATCCACAAGAAAGGTGGCAGGATTCGAACCTATGGCCGGCCCGCCCCTGACCTACTGGGTTGGGTGGCCAGGTTATCACCCCTCGTCACGTTTGTACCCGAAACAGATGCACTGCGCTACCCAGCGCGTAACCTTGTCTCCCCTACCCCTCTTTAGGTTGTGCCATTACCAATCGCGGGGAACCCCCGGACACCTTCTGTAATGTGATTATCAAGTTGGTAACCTTGATTGATAGTATGATCAAATGATTTTTACTGTGCTTTCTTAGTTATTGCAAGCTGAAAATGTTTTGTTGTTGCCAGATGCAGGTTCCAGCGAATTGTGTAAGAGCAGATGTTTCACTTGTGTACTCTCTCTACATTGGAAGTTTTAATGCAGGACACGAAGTTATCTTTTGTAAGATACTAGTATGTTAGTTTCTGTTTCTTTCTGTCCTTTCTTCTTATCAGCCTCGAAAGATACAAGGGATTCTATTCCTGTTTTGTAGGATTTAACCATTCCAAAGTTTGTGACTGGCTTGCTTTTTACATTTTGGATTTATGCACTTTTTTTTTATAAAATAAAAAATTCCAGTGCTAGGTTTTTGGTTGATTACGTTATGGTAGTTTTATTTGCATTCAATTGTGTTGCTGGGTGGGGCAGCAGGCAGCTGGTATTGGGACGGTGCCATCTTTTTCAGGAATCATTACAGACCAACGAATATGGTAGGCTGAATTGAATTGTGGGCTGCCTTACCTGATGATCTCTCCTGCAAAATCTGAAGGCAGATGGCCCCAAAAGTATTTTGTTGCCCAACAAATCAGTTTATTTTATTTTTTTTGAACTGCAGTTTATTTGAACCTACCTTTCTTAAACAAGTCTTTTTTTTTATCAGACTTAAACAAGTCATATTACTTGTGTTAACTTCTCCAAAAGCGCATCTGGGACGATTTTTTTAATAAAGCAAACTTGAACTCAATTTTCAACGGTCTTAAATCTCAAACTTGAAACACAGATCGGCACACTGCTTGGATTGAGTAGACGAGTATATGTTGGAATTCAGGCTAATTGTAACCTCCTTCGATATTAGCAGCTCACCATTTTATGTCTCTTTGAAAACCGTTGACGACCATAGCTGCCAATAAGCAACATTATGGAACCTCTTTTATGAGCATTGCATTTTGCAAATTGTAAACTGAGTTTTATCAGCAAATAAACTAAAACTGTTATATTTGTTTGATTCCGGTAAGTGTTAATCACCAACACCACCTCCATATATTCTTCCAAAATGACCCTTCACCCCCTCTATTGCTCAAAATCAGAGTTGCTTACTGACACACACCGTGAAATGATGTGAATCAAAACTTACCAAAATTTCCAACCAAACCAAATAAACCCAACAAAAGCGCCAACAACCATCATAATTTTTTTTAAAACTTCCGTGCCCGCACACTTGTATGGAGCCAAGGGGTGGTTAGCAGCGGCTGTCGCCCCTGCTACAATTTGAAAAAATCCTACTATTGGATTGAAAAAACATATATCATCAAATTATACAACCCCGCTACTCATCCACATATATAGCCCACTTTCACTACACAAAAAATCCTGACTCCGTCCCTAACACACTCTCTCCCTCTCTCTCTCTCTCATACGCATGTGCGCACACAGTCGTCCAAAGTCCACCACCGCCACTGATGAAATAGTTATTGGAAATCGGGTACTTTTAGACAGTATTTTGGATTTGGGGTTTGTAAATTTGCTAATCATTTTTTTTTCGGCCGGTAATTATCCATTTATAGATCTCAAATGCCAATGGTGTGATTACTTCAAAACCCATCTCCGACTTCTTGTGAGTAGCTTGGTTCGTTTCCAACCCTACTCCCAACTCACCTCCACCACCGGCCGGACAAAGTTTTCCTTAGATTTTCTAGGCCCTAGGTGAGGTTTAAAAAAGGGCCTCTCAACGTTCAATATAACCTTATAAGTAGAGGTGGCAAATGAGTGAGTTGGGTTGGGTTTGAGTGGGTTGACAAAAGTTATGGGTTAAATATGGGTAGGTTGAATATAGGTTGAGAGTAGATGGTTTGAATATGGGTAGATCAAAAATGGGTCTAGCCAAACCCAACCCAACCCAACCCGATCCTATCCAACCCATTTTTCTTTTCTTTTTCACACATGCAAAACAATCTCTCTCTCTCTCTCTCCTCTTTCAAGTTTTTACCAAAAACCTCTCTTTCATCCCCTTCCCTCACCGATCGTCAGAGGGAGAAGAGACCAGCAGGGAGTCCTCAGCAAGTCCAACCCCCACCTCAGAGGAGACGAATTGGGGATATCAGTCTGCCAACGACTGATTCTCCACCGCTGGTCCAACCTTGGGCCCCTACGCTTGCTCGACCTGACGGTACACTTGTCACCGTAACTGACAAGATTTCCTCCACGGATGTGGCTTTTGGTATCTCCCGAGCTGCCCTTCTTCCCAACGACATGGAGAGGGAGAAGAGCAATTCCTACGAGGTACTAATGAAGTCCATCTTCCAGTCTAGCGCCAAGGTGAGCCCACCTCTCCTGTTTCCTTCTATTGTATCTAGATTTTCCCTTGTGCTGAAGAAAGTCTTTCTTCGTTTTTTTTTTTTTTTTGGTTTTACCTGCTTTTGACAGATCATGCAGAAGGCTTCTGTGGGTTTTGAGAGGGCTAAAGAGGCCGAGAAGGAGCTGAAGAAAGAGCAGAAAAGGGTAGAGAGGGCGGAGAAGGAGAACGCCCAGTACTCCCAGTCCCTCAAGGAAGCCCGAGCTGAAGTGGAGGCGCTCAGGGGGGAAAACGCTGACTTGGTAAAGAGATCGGAAGAGGTTGAGCTCGGTCTGAGGAACCAACTGACTGCCGCAGAGGGAGAATACGACCGAGCCATCCTGGAGGTCACAGAGAACTACAAGGCACAGATGCCAGCCGTGCAGGATGCTATCTGGGAGGCGGCTTGGCGGTGTTGTCTTGAGAAGCTCGGCGTTGATGAGTCCTCCCCTCACTGGTCTAACATGGAGCTGCAGAGTGAGATAGCCGGGCCGCCGGCCCCGCCTCGATGCCTGTGCCCCGCGCCCGACGGATCGCGGCTCCCCCCGAGCAACCGCAGACTAAAGACATCCTTCCTGATTTCACAGAAGGTGATAATACGGAGAATTTTGATGGAGGTAATGGCCCTGGTCCTAGTCCTGCCACCGATGCTAATCAGTTCGGTGAAGAGGCTTGATGCCTACTCGCTGTTCTTCTTATCTTTTGATTCCTTCTTTGACCCTGCGTGGTTATCTTTGGCTGGTTGTGGTCGTTTATGATGTTTGATGCACTAGTTCCTCGTACTCTGAAAATTTTGCCAAATGTTTTTGCTTGAGTGTTTTCGTACTCTGTTTATTTTGTCAAGTGTTTTTGCTTGAGTGTTTTCATACTCTTACTGGGTTGTTGCAATTTTCGTTGCAGATCTAAGTTTATTCATACTTAGAATTTAATTGCTGCAATATTCGTTGCAAACCTAAGTGTATTCGTACTTAGGACTTTTTGCAGTATTCGTTGCAAACCTAAGTTTATTCATACTTAGAATTTAATTGCTGCAATATTCGTTGCAACCTAAGTATATTCGTACTTAGAATTTTTTGCAGTATTCGTTGCACTCTCTGCTCCCCAATAGGAATCCAGATTGGAGGTTAAAGCAAAACTTTATTTATTCTATTAATAAACGATCTAACTGATTTACGCTGGTGATTGTATTCGTAATCCCAACCATGAGCTAAAAAGCAGAAGAAACAAATGAAAAGATGTGACTATATTCATAATCACATAAACAATTTACTAGAAGAATTTCCTAAGGTTCTGGACGTTCCATGGCCGTGGAACTGGGTCTTCATCTAGGTCGGCCAAACGGTATGCCCCAATACCAGCAATGCCCACGATCTTGTATGAGCCTTCCCAGTTCGGTCCAAGCTTCCCATCAGCGGATATTTTGGTGTTGGCCAAGACTTTCCTTAGGACTAGATCTCCAACTTTGAATTCTCGTGGCTGCACCTTCTTGTTGTAGCTCATTAAGAAATTTATTCTCGATATCTTTGCCAAGGTGATAAGTGCACGCCCTCCTTTCTTCAAAGACAAGATCGAAATTTTGCTTTCGGCGAGGGCTTTATCGTTGCCTCTTGATTCCACGAGAGTAGTGCGAATGGTTGGCAAACGAATTTCCAAAGGAATCACTGCCTCTGTCCCATAAGCAAGGGAGTACGGCGTCTCTCCCATAGATCGCCGTGGGGTGGTCCTGTATGCCCAGAGCACGGCTGGAAGCTCATCGGGCCATTTCCCCTTCTTCTTTTCCAACCTTTTCTTGATACTCTTCAAGATAGTCTTGTTTGAAGCCTCTGCTTGCCCGTTACTTTGTGGGTAAGCTGGGGTGGAATAATAGTTTCGGATACCGTACTGGGCACAAAAAGCCTTGAACTTCTTGCCAAACTAGGATCCATTATCTGAGATGATGGAGTAGGGTACCCCAAACCTTGTGATTATCTTGCTCCATACAAATCTTTCCACCATTGCTTCTATAATTTTGGCAAGAGCTTCCCCTTCTATCCATTTTGTGAAGTAGTCAGTGCCAATAAGTAGGAATTTTCGTTTCCCTGTTGCCATAGGGAGAGGACCCACGATGTCCAATCCCCACTGGGCGAATGGCCACGGGCTGGTTAAAGGTAGCAAATCCTCAGCTGGTGCTCGGATTAGAGGGGAGAACTTCTGACACTTTTCACAAGTTTTGACAAAGGCCTTTGCATCCTCCTGCATGTATGGCCATCAATACCCTTGGGATATTGCTTGGTGGGCTATGGACCTCCCACCAGTGTGTCCCCCACAAGTTCTAGCATGAATTTCGTGAAGGAATTTCTGGACCAAAGCTGGGTGTACACATAATAGATATGGACCAAGGAAAGACTTTCTGTAAAGCTTACTTTCTAGAGAGAGCCAAAAGTGTACTGACTTGGTCTTGATTTTGTATGCCTCCCTCTTGTCTTCTGGAAAGGTCCCATCTCGGAGGTATGCCACTATTGGGTCCATCTAGCTCGGCCCAAGCTCTGTTTCCATTACGACCTCCACTGCTCGGCCAATGCTTGGTTCGCCCAGATAGTCCACTGTCACCGTGCGGCGATGTTCTGTTTTGAGTGGTGATCCCAGGCAAGCCAGTGAGTCCGCGTGTGCGTTTTGACCCGAGCTGATCTGCTGGATGTGGATCATGTCAAATTTGTCAAGCAAATCTTTGGCTGCCTCTGAATATGCGGCCATCTTCTCGCTCTTCGTGGCATATTTCCCTGAAAGCTGGTTAACAACTAACTGTGAGTCACAAAATATTCTTAATTAGTATACCTTGAGTTCTAGGGCACTCTTCAATCCAGCTATCAGGGCTTCATACTCTGCCACATTGTTGGTAGCGCTAAACCCTAGCTGTAGTGCTTGCTCCACGACCAATCCTTCTGGAGAGAAAAGCACAACTCCTGCTCCAGATCCTTTGTTGCAGGCTGACCCATCCACGTAAAGTCTCCATTCGTCTGGTTCCAGATCGGCCACCCTCGTTGGCTGATCGGGATTACAAACTTGCTCCTTCTCGTTGAGAATTGGTGGTGGTGGTGCCACTGTTGGAGTAAATTCAGCTATGAAATCCGCTAAAATCTGTCCTTTGATTGCCGTTCTAGGCTGATAATCAAGGTCAAACTGACTCAGCTCTATTGACCACTTGGAGATTCTTCCAGAGAAGTCTACCTTCCTGAGCAAGGCCCTTAGTGGATACTCAGTGAGTACGGTGATGGGATGTTGTAAGAAGTAATGGGGCAACTTTCTCAATGCTACAACCAGAGCATATACCAATTTCTCTAGTGGTAGGTAACGTGTCTCAGCATCCAACAATGTTTTGCTTACGAAATAGACTGGAGCCTGCTCCGTCCCCTTTATTCGTAGGAGGACCGAGTTGACCGCATGATCAGATACTGCTAAGTATAGTATCAACCGCTCCCCAGCTTCTAGAGTGGAGAGCAATGGCGGTGATGATAAGTAGCTTTTTAATTCCTGGAAGGCCCATTCCTGCTCGACTCCCCACTCATAGCCTTCTCTCTTCTTCAGAAGTTGAAAGAAAGGTCTGCAGTGGTCCGAGGACTTGCTGATGAAGCGATTAAGAGCTGCTGCCATCCCTGTTAGCCTTTGGACCTCTTTCGTGGTCTTTGGACTTTGAAGGGCTAGCATAGCCGTGATTTGATCTGGGTTGGCCTCAATCCCCCTTTTTGTCACTAAGTGCCCAAGAAACTTCCCCGAGCTGACCCCAAAGGCACACTTTGAAGCGTTTAACTTTAGATTGTACTTTCTTAAAATGTCAAAAGTTACCTTTAGGTCGGCAAGGTGATCGAGCTTCATTTTGCTCTTGACTACCATGTCGTCGATGTAAACTTCCATAGTCTTGCCGAGTTGTTCCTTGAACATTTTAGTAACCAGCCTCTGAGAGGTTGCTCCAGCATTCCTTAGCCCAAACGGCATAACCTTGTAGCAGTAGAGCCCTCTGGGAGAGATGAAAGACGTCTTCTCCTGATCGGGTTCGTACATAGCTATTTGATGGTACCCTCGATATGCGTCAAGGAAACTCATTCTCTCATAGCCTGACGTAGCATCCACAAGCTAATCAATTCTGGGAAGTGGGAAGCTATCTTTGGGGCACGCTTTGTTGAGACTGGTGAAATCCACACAGACCTTCCACTTCCCATTTTTCTTTTTGACTACAACTGTGTTGGCTAGCCAATCTGGATAGCTCACCTCTTGTATGGCATCCGCTTCTAGGAGCCGTTCTACCTCCTCGATTACAGCGTTCGCGTGCTGTGGTGCTGACCTCCTTGCCTTCTGCACAACTGGCTTGTGATGAGGGTCCACGTTCAAGTGGTGGCAAATAACTTCAGGATCTATCCCGGGCATTTCTTGGGGGGTCCAGGCAAACACGTCGATGTGGTCCTTAAGAAAAGTAATCAGATCTCTTTCCTCTAGCTCTGAGAGGGTCTCGCCGATCAGGAAGTACCTTTCTGCATCATCCTCTTGAATCTGTACTATCTTTAGTCCTTCCACCATCTTCTTGGTGGGATCACCTCCGACATCCTCCAAAGTAGGTTGGTCTGGGACTTCAATCATTTTCACTAGTTTGGCCCTTGGGGATTTCTTCAAAACCATGGAAAAACACTGATCAGCCACCTTTTGGTTACCCTTGATACACTCTATTCCGTCTGCTCCGGGGTACTTGATCCTCTGGTGGTATGTTAAAGAGACCGCTCTCATTTTGTGCATCCAAGTCCTTCCTATAATCACGTTATAAAAGGAAGGGATGTCCACCACAAGAAAATCAGTCTTCAATACCACTGATCCTGCTCGGACAGGCAGTGTGACCTTTCCCATAGGCCATACTGTCTGCGTGCTAAAGCCAACCAGGGGGACAAGACACTTTCGTAGTGAGCTTATTGGGAGCTCCATCTTTTTGAAGGTGTCGTAGTACATGATTTCGGTGCTAGCCCCTTGATCCACTAGGATTTTCTCCACGTCGTATTCCCCTATTCGTAGAGTGATTACTAGTGCGTCGTTATGGGGTACCATTACCCCCTCCAGGTCGTCGTCGGTGAAGGTGATCGGAGTCTCCAAGACCTCCCCTGCCCTCGGCCTCTTCATGCCGAGCTTCATGACTTGTTTTGCCTGCCCATTGACCCTTTGGATGTGCCTTACTTTGTTGTTTGTGTAAGGGGCAACGAGTCCATGTATCATATGGATCGTTCCCTTCGGACCTTTCTCATAGTCCATCTCCTCAATCAGCTCGGCATCATTCTTGCTTTCAGCCAGAAACTCTTTGAGGTGACCTTTCGCCACCTTCTCATCCAAAAACTTTTTGTACTCCACACAATCTTGGGTCATGTGCCCCCAATCTCTATGATAGCTGCAGTGTTGGTTAGTGGCCCTTCTCTTTTCCGGGTTCCCAGTCATCTTTGGGGGTCTCCTGAACCACTGTTCATTCTTGATCCTGTACAACATCTTATATATAGGGATGTTGAAAGTCGCCATAACACTGAAGTATAACTTGGGGTCTGGGTCAACTTTGTCCTTCCTCTGCTGGGCGTAATTCGTCCTTCCCATCGTGAAGTCCTTCTTGTACACCTTTGACTCTAATGTTTTCTTTTCCGGGAGTTGAGGTCGCCCTAGTATGATCTTTCCCCCAGCTTGCAGGATATCATCTTCTACCCGTGCATGCTCCTGGACCCTCTCCATTAACTTGGCTACAGTCTTGACTGGGTGCATCGTAAGCGATTCTCGTAGCTTACTATGCACGGGCAGACTTGTTTTGAACGTTGCTAGGGCATACTCCTCGCTAAAATTTTCAATTTTGTTGAAAATTTCCCAGTAGCACTTTGAGTACTGACGCAGGGTCTCATCATCCCTCTGTCTCATAGAGGTCAATGCATCAAAGGTCTTCGGAGCTGCTCGGCTTGTGAGGAATCGAGCGGTGAACTCCTCGGCCAATTGAGTCCAGCATAAGATTGATCCCTCTGGGAGCTTGTGATACCAGCTCAGTGCTACTTTCCCTAGGCTGGAGGGGAACATTTTGCACAGTAACGCATCATCTTGCTCATGCATAAACATGGCCTGCTGGTAGTGCTGAATGTGGGCCACAGGATCCGTGCTGGTTTCATAAGGGACGAACGCTGAGTGTTTCACCCTGCTTGGCGTTTTCTCCGCGCGGATCCAGTGGGCCAACGGTGATTTGGAAATCTGGCCTAAGGCTTCCTTAGCTGCCTCTCGTGCAGTTTTAGGACCTCCCTCAGCTCGGTCGGTGTCCCTCCTTCTCGTATATCGCACAGGAACAAGCTCGTTGGAATCAGATCTCTCATATCTGTCCCTAGCGTGCTTCCTCCTTTCTCTTCTTTCAATAGAGACGCTCCTATCTCTCCTTTTCCGTGGAGAGACTGCTCGGTAAGTGGAGGCGTTGTCGTGATGACGACTTTTTTTCTCTTGCTCATGACGCACGGATTTCGTCCGAGAGCGTAGGTATTTTTCTTTTTCCTGGAGCTGCTTTTTAGGTCCTGAATCTCTCGTTCTCGTCGAATGACTTCACGGGCGAACTCCTCTGCCTCTTGCTCCTTTCTGTCAAGGCTATCTTCCCTCTCTCGATTCTTTGCATGCCTGTGACCATCCCTCTTTGGGGAGCTCTTTCCCCGTTCTCGTCGGGTGGTGGCCTCCCCACCTCTTAGTGGTGTCTTTGAGCGTCTTGCCCTTGGAGAATCACGGAGTATTAAGCGTGTATCCCTGTATTTTGGAATTTCTGGGATATTCCCTACGTCAAACTTCTTGGTTGCTGGTTTTTTTTGTGGTGCTCTTAGAACCAGGGGAGTTTTGTCCACCCTTGTGCTCTTTTTCGTAGTATACACAAGCGTGGTACAATCGTCTTCCACGTCCTTTCGTTGTGGAGTGCACAGAAGAGGCTCTGAAACCACCATTGTTGACCTGCGTTGGAAGGGATCAAGCTTTTTTGTTAGGTTTCCCACAGACGACGCCAATTGTACGGGGATAAATCCGCATAATCCTAGATCATGTGCTTCCTTCTTGTATATTCCCTAAGTCTGCAAGACAGAAAAAGGTTTAGAGCACCTTTGCCTCTTGTTGGCAATGGCCCTCCGATGCCTAAGTTAGTATCACGTACTTGAAAACTCCAATCACAATGCGTATGAAAATAGGTTTCACAACGTACCTTTTGTCATGGTTATTGCCTTGTATATATAGGTGTAGATGTCCTTCACATTAGGCATCTCGTGTCACTGTTTCCTATTCTCTTTAGGAGTCCTTCTCTCAATAGGACTTTCCTATCAAGAGACAGCTTCCATATATTGCTAGATCTCGTTTAGCAGTAGTCTTTCTTTCCATATAGGACTCATTCCTATATGGGGTTTATTCCCACCCACATTAGGAATGTTCATATTAATCCCTCACACGACGGGATTGCTCCTTATCTCGTAATGAACCGCTTGTAGAATATTCTGGAATGTCTCACCGCCCTTCTTGTGGCGGTGCCGAGCTTCTACATAGCTCGGAATAACCCGTACATAACTCAGCTCATCACGCCGAGCTGATTTATGTATTCCAGAATGCCGTTTAAACTATATTCGTAGCCTTCCTAGCTCGGTATATCGAGGGCATCCCTTTATGCCTCACGCCGAGCTAGTGCATTCCGATGTATTAATTTAATTTGATTTCTGATCCTATTCATGGTCAATCCAGCTCGGTACAGGGATTCATGAACTCCCTATGTGGTGCCGAGCTACTCGCCCTTTCGTGGCGGTCATATTAGACACGTGCTACGCCTAATAGTAGGGTAATCAGACTTTACCCAGTCCAGTTATTTAACTCTCTTGCATGCATGTTTTATATTTAGCTATAGATGTGTGGTATCTTGGTTTGTTGGGCTTTCATTGCATATTTGGCGTTGTTTTCACTGGCACGTGGTGATGTTTGTTTCATCCCACGTTGTTCGCCAGGCGCCTCACATGGGATGCAGAGTGTTCCGGTTAGTATGAGTGATACTGTGACTTGTGGGAGCACTCTATGTCAAAATTTGTAAAGGAGTGAAATTATTCAAATTTTAGTTAGGGCATGCATGTGACTGGGTTGTTGGTAGCAAGGAGATGTTATTTAAATTGCTCATTTGATTTTATACAGGTTGCACAACCCTCGTATCCCTTATTGAGTCGTTGTATTTCTTTCGTTATTTTCATTTTGTTCGTTACTAGGGACTAGCAACGCTCAAGTTGGGGGATGTGATAGGCGCATGGAAAGCATGCTTTTGAGCGCCTGAGTAGGGTAATCTAGCATGTTAGACGTGCAGTTTAAGCCTCATTTTCCATTTAATGCATGCACGTGGTTGGATTTTGTGCTTGTGCTTAAGTGCAGGAATTTGAGGTGTTTTGGCGCCAATCAGAGTTGTTGAAAAGGCATGCACGAAGACCGAGAGTGAGAAAGGCTGAGGAGGCTAAGGGTTGAAGTGGATTTTGCATGGAAGTGATCGTAATCCGTTGGGAGCGCTACCCTATTTCCCTGGAGCGCACAAGATTGGCACAAAAGGGCGCAGAATATGAATATAAGGTTTTATAGCGCTACCGATATGGTCAAATGGTCAACGGTCAACGGTTTACATTGTACGGAGCAAAGGTGATAGCAAATCAGTAGCGCTACACTAAAAGTGTAGTAGCGCTACCGCGGCTTTTCAATGGCTATCAAACGGCAGCATTTCAGCCTTCGCGTCAGAGTTTTGGCATTTAAATTAAAACTAGGGGGATTAGTATAAATACTTATCTTCTAACTCGAATTAGGGTTCCAGACTTTAATTTAGGTTTTCTTGTTCTAAGTTTTTTTTCGGCTACGTTTTTCAGCATTCATTATTCAGCAGTTTATCTTCAAGTTTATTTCAGATTTGTCAAATTTCCAGCTTCCGGATTGGTGTTTTGTATTAATAATCAAGTTCGTTTTCTTCGCATGATCAGTGGTATTGTTTTCTATTACTATTTTTAATTCGCATAACATGTTTAGATCTAGGTTTAGTATAATTTTTGCAATTAATATAATCATGAGTGAGTAGTCGTATAGAGTGTGGCTGCTGGCGAAAGCGCTTCGCCACTAGACTGATTGATGTCCTACCTCGGGATCGAATTAACTTGATCTTTGAGCAATTTTAGGAAACAAAAACTCTTCTAACAAACAAAACCCAGGCATCGCCAGAATTCAAATGCGCACGGAATCTAGTGACAGGTGGTGTGCATTTGTTAATGATCCTTTTTCTTATTCTAAAATCAGTAAAGAGAGTAATTGTGGCCCGAGTAAACATTGATTAGGCTAGTTGCGGACGCTGGGTTCCCTCAGCTGTACTCTCATTTTTAATCTGCATTTAGTGAATCAGTCGGTAATTAAGTCAATTAATCCTATCAAACAAGGGGTGGCTACCAAAGAGCCAGGTTAAACCAGAACTCCACACCTTTGAGTCAAACACCGTTAGTTGTCTCTGTGGTTCGACTCCGGTACTTTCGGATATTGTGCTACACTGGTCAAGAGTCCTACGCTTGGGACGCGTCTTTATTTTTAGTCACCTGGTCGGTTAAGCACCCATCGACGACCCACCTTATCTGGCTCCCCTCTCCACCTCCGGCGACCGCCACCGACGCCCCAACAGCTTACAACTATCTCCTTTTCTTCCATCTATCTCCCTTTCAAAACATTGCAACACAAAAGCTCTCTCTCTCTCTTTCTGAGCTTGTTCCATCCATAGAGTTAACCCCAATTGCAAAACCCTATTGTTTGAAAAAACTAGGGTTCCAATTTGAGAATTTTGAAAATCCTTTTCGAAAACCCTTAAATCTTGTGTGTTTGGTTTCAATAATAAGCCACTCATTTGAACCTATTTATTGGTTGGCTACAAATTTGCTATTCACGGAAGCTCCATGAAAAAGTTAATCTCATTAGGAAAAATAAGCCACTCATTTAAACCTATTTGTTTTAACAAAATTCTTTATTGAATTTGTTTTAAAAAGCCAAACCTTTTATCCAGTCAACTGATTGTGGTTAGTGGCATGGTAGGACCTACAAAATGCCTCTCTGGTTGACCTTAAATTGTATTCAACTAATTACAAATGAATGTTTACCAGAAATTAGAACTTGAAAAAAAGAAAAAAAAAGGAAAAGAAATAGGTGTGGGCATTGACAGAATCGCTACAAGTTCGAATATTTTCCATGTCTTCTAAAGGATTCAAATCAGTTGATTTTGGTATCTTTGTCCTGTAGATATTTACCTTAGTTGCTTTTGTATTACAAGTCCCATATAACTAATTGTATTGTTATTTGTTTTTGAACTAGTAGATGATGTTGCTGGAGTCTGTTCTGTAAGCAATGCCTCCTCATGTAGTAGAAGAAGAGGTATGGAATGGAGACAGTGAATATGAAGTAGAGGGGAGTGGTCATTCAAACGAAGAAGGTGTTGAGGTAGATGCAAAAGAAAATTGTGAAGATACAGTTGAGGAACCGAAGGTGGGAATGACATT
Source organism: Vaccinium macrocarpon (assembly GCA_022606695.1). Classification (NCBI taxonomy): domain Eukaryota; kingdom Viridiplantae; phylum Streptophyta; class Magnoliopsida; order Ericales; family Ericaceae; genus Vaccinium; species Vaccinium macrocarpon. Next base: position 23,491,518 of record CM040177.1, on the reverse strand, counting down.
TGACACCTTTGAGCAAGTTTATTTGTATTACTCAAGATATGCTAAACAAAAGGGGTTTGCTATAGTTAAAAGAACATTGAGAAAAGGAGCAGATGGAAAGTTAAACGATGCGACCCTTTCATGTAGTCGTGCAGGAAAGGCAAAGGTGAGAACAACCAACCCAGTCAAACCAAGGCCACAATCAAGAATTGGTTGTGTAGCTCACGTTACGATTGTTATACTCTCGGATGGAAAGTGGGGGTTAAGCCGGGTCATTTTGGAGCACAATCACGAACAAAGCCCGAGGAAGGTGAGGTTTTTCAAGAGCAATAGGGTTCTTGATGAAAAGGTAAAAAAGAAGCTTGAAGTGAATGACTTAGCCGGGATCAAATTGCACCAGAGTTATGACTCACTTCGAATTGAGGCTGGGGGACCTAATGAGGTTGTGTATCTTCAGAGGGATTGCAGAAATTATTTGGACAAACTTCGGCATTTACGACTTCAAGAAGGAGATGCCGAAGCAATGTATGGTTATTTCATAAGAATGCAAGCCGATAATTCTGACTTCTTCTTTGCAATGGATTTGAATGGAAAGAGCTAACTGAGGAATGTATTCTAGGCCGATGCAAGGAGTAGGGCAGCTTGTAAGGAGTTTGGTGGTGTTGTGAAATTTGACACAACTTACTTAGTAAACAAGTATAATATGCCTTTTGCTCCATTTGTAGGCGTGAATCATCATGGTAAATTGATTTTATTGGGATGCGGACTCATCTCTCATGAAGACACAGAGTCATTTGTGTGGTTATTCAAGACTTGGAAAGCATGCATGTCGGGTCATGCTCCAAATGCAATCCTTACTAATCAATGTCTGGCCATGAAAAATGCCATTGAAATTGTATTCCCTAATACCTGACATCGGTGGTGCATTTGGCATATAATGAAAAAAGTGCCAGAAAAGTTGAAAGGGTACGAGAAATATGAATCAATTGGTTGGTGTTTGCACCATGCATTTTACGAGTCCTCATCAATTCAAGAATTTGAGGATTCTTAGAAAGAGTTCATCACAAAATACGAAGGGTATCAATGCATATTTCGATGGATATATTCATTCCAAGACGACTTTGAAACAGTTTGTAGAGCAATATGAAAATGCATTGGCAAACAAGGTGGAAAGAAAAAAATTGGATAATATGAGAAATTGGAGCACTTACATCCCGTGCATAGATGATGATGATGATGAGTTGAAGAAGCAATTTCAAAGTGTTTACACACATGCCAAGGTAAAAGAGTTTCAAAAAGAATTGGCTGGAAAAATGAGGTGTCATTCGTATAAAAAAGAATGTCAGATTGTGTCTAAATATGAGGTGAAACAATAGGTTACATTTGGAGAAGCAGACAATAGAATAAGGAAACAAGTGTCATATACTATCGATTTTAATGCTGAAACCAATGAGGCACATTGTAATTGTGGATTGTTTGAGACTTGAGGAATGGTGTGTAGACATCAACTGATTGTGTACGATGAAAGGGGGATTGAAAAAGTACTTGACAAGTATGTCTTCAAAAGATGGTGCAAAAATGTAAAGAGGGTCCACACTAAAGTTAGGATGAACTACAATAACTCGGCAAAGACAATTGAGGCCCAACGGCATGACAACATAATCAAACTTTATGATGACATTGCGGATTTGGCAGAAATTTCTCAACAAAAATATGATTTGGTGATGAAATGGGGACACGAGCTAAAAGAAGAGTTGATTGATGCTTCGGTTGTTGGTGAAAATAATATGGCGCATGATACTCTTGTTAATTCTTTTTCAATTGGAAATGGAGATTTACCTTCAAAAGAAAATATGAACATACTTGACCCAGAAAGCCTTAGAAGAAAAGGGAGACCGCCGACTAAAAGGAAGCAAAGTTGTGTGAAAAAAGCAGTTAAGAAGAAAAGGGAAACAATAAAGAAGACATTGTCCAATGGAAAAACCAAGGTACAAGTTTATTTTGATTTGTTACTTAGTAGTTAATATGGACATATAGATATATTTGATGAATGCTTAGTACTTTAGTTTATTTGCTAATGTCAGGAGGTTGAGGAGATTGCGGTTGGCCATTTGTTTGGGACACAAGAGAGTGTTGCAAATGTAAACATAAGAATCTAATTTTTTTTCCATTCTAATTTCCTATTTCTTGCACAAGTTATTGATAATTCTCTTATTTTTATTGTTGGACAGAGTTGCCAGAGCTCTTACATGGGGCCACCAATGTGGCCAAACATGATGCCACAAAATATGCGACCAAAAATGATAGAAGGTGGAAGCATCTTCCCATATTCTCCAAGTTTAGGCCCAAATGCATCGACGTTTAACCAATTGGTGAATTACTTTCCAAGTTCACAAGGCAATGTACAAAGTTTATTGGATAGTCAAGTGTGGAGAGGGCAACCATCTTCTATGCCAGGTCAAGTTTGGGGAGGGGCAACCATCTTCTATGACAAGTCAAGTTTGGGGAGGACAATCAAGTTCGTTGCAAGGAGTAGGGCAGGGTTGGCGAGGACAATCAAGTTTGCAAAGTTAAGGGCAGGGTTGGCAAGGACAATCAAGTTTTTTAGAATAGTAGCCAAGTCCAATGGATAATGATGAATTTGTATAGTTATTTTTGTTGCTTATGGCATTGATGAATCCGTATTGTTAGACTATTATTAATGTTTTTTGGTACTTCAGAAGATAGTAGTAATAATGTTTGACTCTTTTGGAATCCTGAATGGTAATGGAAATGTTAATATGAATGTGGCAATTTAATACAATTTGAAATCTATCTTGTGTTCTTGCTACTCTATGTCGTGTAAATGAGTGTAAAGGTGCCATTTTTGTTATGGTATATGTCCATTCTTGTTCCGTATTTGTGTCCATTTTATTGGTGTATCTGGCTCCATTTTTTGTAGGGCATGATACTCTTGTTTGATAGTATGTATATAAGTAGTTGACAGTTAGTCATATAGCTTGCATTTTTGGGTCATTAAAATCGAGATAGTTGGTCATATAGCTTCCATTTTTCTGTTATGTATGTTAAATAAATAGGCTGTTATGAAAAAAATTGGGCAGCATCTCTATCTTTGGGATTCTGTATAAAAGTAGATGAAACAGGTTTTGGAGGGTTGAATTTTGTATAAGTGCTAATTCCGGAAAAAATTGGACAGCTCTATTTTTTCGGTCTATGGAGGGCTGAATTGTGTATAAGTGCTAATTCCAGAAAAAATTGGACAGCATTTCCCCTATTTTTTTCGCTAGCCCGACGTCTCAACGTCTCATCAACCAGTCAACAGTAGCAGCAAATACAATTCATATATTACATTCACGCCAAGTGATGCTCAATTGACAACAACAATCATGTTTAAAGTCTAAACTTCAAGATCACTAAACAAGTTATGGCATTCATTACTTGAACAACAAAAAATACATGAATCCAGGTTTTACATGTCCAATAACCTAGCTCTATGTACACGAAAAGAAGAAAAAAAAAATCCTAAGTTTCTACTTTCTAGTATCGCTTTTTTTTTTTTGTTGGCTAGAAGCTGCACAATTTCATCTCTTTCGCATCATCCTCATCCTTGTCTCATCATTCTCACCCCGGCTGCCATGAAAGAAACCAGACTTCTTTAGAGGCCATGTAGACGACTGTTACAGTCCTTGAGCATCCAAGTCAAGCTTTGATCAAGACCCTGAAGTGGAAGGGCTGAGAGCGGAGGAAGGTATTGCTGTTGCTTTCTGTTTGCAAGGCCTCACTGTATGAACCTGGTCTTTGGTGCTCAATTCTCTTTGCAAGAAAACAACTTCTTCCAATTAAATATGGAAAGTAAAGCTTGTCAACACATGTTAGAAACTGCAAGTGAAAAATGATAAACGGAACAGAAGCATAACCAAACATGAATGTATTTCAACCCCAGAAAACTGGATACAGTTTCAGTAATATAACCAAGTGGTTTTGCAACTAAAAACCCTAGTGCCTCAAAACTATTGAGCGGGTGTGTGTATGAGTAATGAGAGAGGGGGCGGGGGAAGAGACTCCATGGCCGAAAATCGTGGTTATTGTATATCTCTGTTGGAGATGGAGCTTGTTTGCCGCTCCTTTTAGTTTTAAGCGATTTCTCCTTATTTTCATAGAAGTTGAAATCGTCCAACATTGATGTGTTTGCTGAGTAACTCTTCGCGAATATTTCAGTTATTTCACAATACAACTTGCTGCAATAATTTATTTCTTCTCTCATTCGAAAAATATTTTGGCTACCCAGGCTCCCCACTGCTAAAAACAAATTATAAAGGACTCCAGAGTAATATTGAGTGTTGTCCAAAAACAACAGGAAAACTACCTCCTGAGTATCCCTGGTGTAAGTTACAGGCTTATTATCATTGTTCTCAAGAGTGATGTGTCGGAGCTGTGAACTCGGGGACATCCTTAATCATGTGCCACTTCAGTGGAAAGAACCCATTCCACTTGTCAAGCTGCCAAAAATCCATGTCCTTATTGAAATCCACAGGCCCAAGCATCTCAGATACGCCTACAAACTGTCCACTTCCATTCACCTGAAATTCCATGTTGAGTGCAGAAAAATGGTTATCCAACCACAAAAACTAGAGTAGAAAATCCTAATCTGGCAAAAAGTTTTGTAGAATAATTTCCCCCAATTTCCTTTTATGAACAGCCAAGCACCATTAACCAAACCAGTTTTTGAAAATGTTCTCCCTTTGTTCTTAATTGAAGTCACCCATTCCCTTTTGGATGTTCCAAAATTTTAGACCATCTAAACAAATCCAAAATTGGTTATTTTCAAAACTATCCTCTTAAATCTTTATGAAGGGACTCAAGTAATAAGTTGGCAATAACAAAGATGACAACATGAGATATGAATTAACATCAAGCAACAGAGGGAGTACGGAAAACTGACTCTGAAAACTATTATCCAATTAGAGCCCAAGCTATCCAAAAGCTATTGCTACCCTTACTGAAAAAAAGAGGAAAATTGGACATTTGGTGCATGTCTCGATCGTTTTTGCCTCTGCATCATGGAAAGCAAACATCAATTTCCTATTGCCATTTGGAGTATTGGACGGGCGTCATGTTTCTTTGACTTATGAATATCATCATCGCTGTATGATTTGATGACGAAGAACTCGGCATTTTCAAACACAATTGAGTATCAGGTGACTTTAACTAGTTGTAGAAAATATCAATTTTCAGTTATCAAGAACTAAAAATTAGGTGGTTAGAAACATATTTGGATTCAGGTGGTTCGAATTAGGGGTCAAACAAGGGGTTGTGGTTCGAATTAAGCGTTCCAAATAGGGTTATCAAATTGGAACCCTAGTTTTTCCAAAAAATTAGGGTTTTCAATTGGGTTTATCTCTATGAACAGAAAATCTCAGAGAGAGAGAGACCTTTGGGGTGGGTATCTGGTTCGAAGCCTAAGCGTTTGAAGGGAGATCGGTCGAAGCTGGTGCCGGTCATCAGTTTCCAAGGGTTCCTTGTGGCGATGGTGGTTGCTTGAGGTGGAGAGAGAGGCGGGAGGAGCTGGGTTGCCGCCGGTGGTGGTGGTGGTGCTCGCCATTCTTTCTCTGTTATTCTTGAACGAAATGGAGAAGAGAGATGCACGATCTGGGTTTTCAAAAAAATTCAGTTTTTTTTTTCTGTTGGGTTAAATGAGTGGGACCCACCCTGGCTCCCACTCCCACTCCCACATCAGCTGTTGGAGCCGGTTTGGAACCCATTGTTGTAAACGTATCATTTTTGAAAAAAATATCTTTCTTCTTAGATGATTGCATGCATTAAATGTTGGTCTCTTCGGCTTTGAATTTCATCTGAATACGCCTTGTGGCTATCAGAGCTTAGTCAAAGAGGGGCATCTGTAGACACACTAATTCTGCTTTGCAAACATTTAAGCCCCCACATTGGGAAAGTGCCGATGATGAAATGATTCTCATATGCTTGGCTTTTGAGCATAGAGCTGTTAGTTTAGATTTTGTGACATGTGAATTGGATGAATACTAACCCTTGTCAACCTTACCCAAACCTCAGAGGTGTGTGGAATGAATATTAGAAAATAAGCCCTTAGACATATCGGTGGCCACTCAGTATCGTCAGCCGCTAGTCACACTATCGGCCGTTACATGCACTATTAGCCTTTTCTCAGTCTGGTTCTGTACCACACCTTGCAAACTTTCAACCGTTGACCTACAGTCTGAATGTTGGCCGCATGCTCCTACTAGCGGCTGTTGTTCATCCTTCATCGAACATTCCAGAAGTGCAAATTACGGGAAAAACCTCCTTAATCGATTTAGTCAGCCGTTTTAGTCATTTGAGCATCTAATGTTTCACCCAGCTTTATTTGCGCTTAGCCTTGAAGATTTCATGAATTGATCTCGTTCATTTTTTATATAAACCCATCCCCCCTCCCCCCTCCCCCAGGCAAACTGAAACCATATTCAACACAGAAAATACATTCAATAATCACTCCTACAAACACTAGTTCACAGCTTCTTTCCAATAGGAAAAATCCTAATCCGAAGTTAGGATTCCATAGCCTTGAAGTTTAGAAAAGAAGCTCTATGCTTTGATCCATGTACAGAAATCAGCCAGATGTTATATCTTTTGTGCAATCACAAAAGGCACTGAGGGATCCAAGCTCGGGTTTTGACAATAACCCTCGTGAGTTAGCTTTTTCTTTAATTTAATTTTGTTTTTATCCAGTTTTTAGTCACATGTTTATGGTGTAATGAAGTTGTTCTACATTGCATATGTTGAAAATTCGGTCTTCAAAATATGTTAATGGTGTTGTCTCTACCAAAAAAATTTGGATTGCATAAACATTCAAGTCATGTTGTAACAACTAGGGGTGTACATGGTCCGGATCGGATTGGATTGACATGAATCCAATCCTAATCCGCGAGTCACGGTTTTTCGAAAATCCAATCCGTGTCCGGACCAAAAGTCTCACGGTTTGGTTCTAATCCGATCCCCGAGTCACGGATCGGTTCCGGTTTTATTCACGGATTACATGTCATACGTAAATAAATAACAAACAGTTTGATTAAAATAAAATCCTAAAAATCCAAAGTAGAAAACAAAAAGACCGTAGATGGAGCATGTGATGGAGCTACAACTAGGGCCTAAACAAGCAGTAGTAGAAGCATATAGCTTAGTTTAGTTACATAGTGGAATAGAAACAAAGACAGTTTAATACAAAAAAAAATATTAAACAACTACTATATTTATCAAAGTCCAATACAAATGCAAGGTAGTGGAATACATGAAAGTCCAATACAAATTGACGATATTTATAGGAGATAACAGTATTACTCTATATCAAATTGACAATATTTATAAAAGTGATAAAATTATTTATATATACATACATATATTTTTTTAAAATTATATATAATAAGAATCTCACGGTCTGGATTGGTTAAATCCACGGTTTCAAAATTAAAATCCGTCCGGACCGCGAGTCATGGTTTATTATTTTTTGAATTTGTGTCCGGACCATTAATCCACGATTAAAATTCAAAACATACAGATCGGATTAGTCCGGACCGAATTCACGATTCACCGGTTTTTTTGTTCAACCCTAGTAACAACGATTTCCTGAAGACAGTATTTGCCCCCACTATAAGGTGCACCGGGTTAACAGCAAATCCGTTGTTAAGATAGAATGAAATTGAACTCTAGGTTCTTTTGTCATTTTGCAACGATTTGCAACAAACGAGACGCAGTAATATCCGCTAAATGAGAATAAGAGAACCAATAACTGAAATCCTATTTTTGCAAATTAACAAAATAATAGTATACCTACAATTCTAGGAATAGAGTGTGTAGGGAGAGCAATACGCTATGAAATTTTTGTGGTATCCACAATGACTTTACAAATGGCCAATTTATAGACTTATAGGCATCCTTGTATGAAAGGTTGTGTCTTTAGTAGACACATATTAGGAATAGTCATGTCTTTTGAAGGCACTAATTAGGAAGAGTCATATATTTTGAAGACATTAATTAGGAAGAGTCATGTCTTTTAAAGACAATAACCAGGAAAAGTCACTCCTCTTCATAGACACCATTTTGTGAAAAGACATGTCTCTAGTAGACATCAATTTAATTAGGAATGGTCGTGCCTCTTGGAGGCACCCTGTGTTTCACATCCCTTCCTAACAAATATATCCCTTCCTAATAAACACAATCCAATTTTATGGGTGTCATAACTATTCACATAAAGTCACAACTTAAGTGAAAAGGTGTTGCAACCTTTCACTACAGCCTCTCTCAACCAATGTTTTGAAACCTAGACCGGAGGATGAACCGGAAAACGGGTTTTGGAAGGACGGTCATTTGGTTGAAACCTTGGTTGACCGCTATAAAACCGTGACGTCATAATTATATTAAAAATATATAATTAAATAAAATAAGCCTATAAAAAAAATGTTTGTGCAAGAAGTAAGAAGCAATAAAGGGAGTTGTTCTTCATCAGTTTCACTTATGGTTTTCTCCAATCCCACATCGGAGGAATACCAACTCTGTGATTCATTCTTTCCTTATAAAAAGGTAAGAAACCTTCGAAATACAGTTGGTAGGCATTAATGGGCACAAATTGGTTGTGGGCCCTAGAATCTAGAGAGAGAATGCATTCCTCTTATTCCTATCAAATTTTTTACCATTCAACCAAACATTCTGTTTGGTCTTCTACATCCATATCACAAATCTCACCCTGTAATGTCTTCACTCGATGTTTGAAATGGAATTGTTCGACTGTCACAAGAATATTCTGTTCTCTGTTCAAGATTCATTCTTGCTAAGTGAAGATGGTGTCCCGGTGATGGGAGTAATTTCCCGTTTGGGTCTTGATCTGCTGAGGTCATCTATATGCCCATCCGTTCGAACTTACTAGTGTAGTCTACAGCAACATCCAAAACATGACAGAAAATGGTTCATTCAAAAGGGGATCTGGATTGGAGAGTGCTCTTGGGTTGTCTCTCAGAGCTGCACCTCCAAGCTTGATTTATAGCATTTGATGGTTGTATTTGATGTTGGCCCACTACAAAACATTCAGTGCTTCCAAAGGGGATACATTAAGAACATAAAGTTGGCTGTATTCATGGTTCTGTGAGGTATTTTTTTGATCTCAGATCTTAATTTTCTTAATGGTTACATAGAAATTAATCCACTGAGCTATGCGGCTGAGATATTGGGAAGTAGTGCTCAATTTTATTTAGATATATTAGTGTAGGGGAGGTTAGCGCGAGACCCCTTGTTGACTAGGGTTAACGTTGACCCGCCAATAAGATCATGACAAGTGTCACCTAGGTGGCGCGGCGTCCGCGTGACACATGGCAACTTCCGCGCAAGTTTTTGCGCCGGGGAGAACCAGCGTGAGGCGGGGAGCCTCCGTAGGGGGAGCCACTAAAGGTTGCACCCTGCTGCGTAAAGCCCGGCGCACCATGTAATGCTGATTGGGGCAAAGCTTGAACAACTATGGGTCATTAGAATGGGAGAATAACCCATGGCTCAATATTTGCGGCTCGGAACATGGCGGGGCAGCAGCCGTCCCAACAGCCCCGGTGATGGCCTTCTTAGCGCGGTCAAAAGCGAGGACAGGGGCCCGCGAGGCTTGGATTTGTAGTATAGGCGACCCGAGCGAGCAGTCCGCGACGCACCTACTTGGGGAATAAGGGAGATCTAGTGGCTTGGTGGCTAGGAATAAGAGGATCACTGCGCGGGGGAATGGCTCGCCGTCGCGCGCGATGATGACGTCACTCGTATGGTTAGGTTGTACAAAAAGGACACGTGTTATCATATTATAGGATAACAGCCTGACACCTTTTGATTGGTCCAAAGTGCCTATAAATATGGGACATCCCCCTTCATACCCGAGAGGTTGGTGAAATCTTAGCAGAAACATATGCTATCCTAGAGAGAGAAAAGAGTAATCACTAAGTGAGAGGAAAACATTTCTCTCTAGTGAGATTGTACTCCATCTCTTAGGTCACCAAGGGTATCACAGATTCGATTGACAACAATCCACTGCCTTAATCCTTTCTGTACACACCTGCTCTGTTCTTCACCCTTTCTCTGGACCACCCCATTCCCTTCTTTCACTGTGTCTTTACTGTTGACTATCCATACCTCTCCAGCTTATCACGTTAACCAGAACCATCACCTACATTCAGGCGACTCTGCTGGGGAGGTTGTTTAGTTGATGGTAAACACGAGGAGTGGTCTACAAACTTTAGGCATGGCCGCACCAGCAAATCAAAATAACTTTATTCTCGACGGTCCGCCGCTGGTGGAGGATGCTACGTCCAGTCATGGAGGGAACGAAGGAGGAGAAAACCAGGGAACCTCGGCCATGGAGATAATCCATGCCATGCAAGCCGGAATCACCCAGCTGCAAACCACTCAAACGCAGCTGCTTGCTGCCATAGCTAGTTTCATAGAGGTCATCACGGCTGCCATTCCTAGGGCCCAACCAGCGACGGTGACCCAGTAGATCCATGCTGGGAGGGGACTCCATCCATCTGTGCTTCCACAGGCTGAACAGGCCCATGAGACTCGAGGGGTGGCACCCCTTAGCCGGGTGGCCCCGTGTTCAAGTCCTCGCGGCAGCCACCATCCCGATCCACCCCCGCTTTGCGAAAAATCCCCGCCTACAAAACCACGTGAAGGCGGTTTCGCGTACCAGAGCAAAGATCGGGAGAGAACGCCGTGCCACAGACGGTGACCTTGGCAGAGGTATAGGCTCTCTTGCAAAGAGAGAAAACTAAGACATCTTTCCCCTCCCTCCCCAGCCCAGACATTCAACCACCATACCCCAGGGCTATCCTTCAGCTACCATATCCAGAAGGGTACACCCCGCCGAAGTTCACAAATTTGATGGCAAGGAAGGCAACGCACAAGAACACATAGTGCGGTTCATTGAAACCCTCGAGGCATTCTCTGGAGACACAAACCTCAGATTACGTGAGTTTTCCAAATCTCTGACTAACATGGCGTACACCTGGTATGTCAATCTCACTCCTTACTCAGTGTCATCTTGGGAAGATATGGTTAGCCGCTTCTACGCAAAGTTCTTCCAAACACATGAGAAGATTACCAGCCTATCCCTTGTTAAGGAGACTCAGGGCCCCAGTGAGGACATCATCGATTACATTAAGCGGTTTTAGGACCACGCAGTCGATTGCCTCGAACCAATACGGGAAGAGTACTTGGTGGAAATCTGCACGTCCGGGCTCTTGTGCGAGTATCAGCCATTTTTGGTTAATATAAAGATCCAGACATTCGTGGCCTTGTTGGAGGCAGCATACTAGCTGCGTCACACCGTAATGCCACCTACGTGGGACACCTGGAAGTCTAGAAAATCGCACTCCGTCGCCGCAGCTGCAACTTGCGCTCCTCCTTCGCGTAAGTTGCAGGGGGGAAGAGGCAGTGGCGGAAACGGCAACGGACGTGGTGGATGGGGTGGAAACGGTAACGGGCACGACGATTGGAAGAAGCAGAAGGTGTACAAAGAAAATATGGGAGCCCTGGACTACCCCTGCAGCATGGAAGAGGTGAAGGCATTGGTCAAAGAATGGATAGCAAATGGTGGTCTCACACTGCCAGACATTGAGGTCGCGCCGTCACGCGCAGACAGAGAAAGCCCGAATTACTGTCTGTTCGACAGGCACACCAAGCATCCTACCAGTGACTGTTGGACTCTTAAAAGGATCTTCAAGAGGTAGATGGATAACAACAAGCTAAGAATCACCACTAAAGCTTAGGATGTGCGCACGAACCCTTACCCAGATCATGGGACGGCTAACATGGCCGAGTGTTTTGAATTTGTGCATGAAACTGAAGAAGAAGATTATGGTTGCAATTATGATTACAATTACGATTATGATCGCGACTGAGAGTGTGATTATGAGGAAATATACATGGCGTCTTTTTATGATGAGCTTGACGATATCGCAGGATATGACACTGCGACAGTAACTCCCCCAAATCCGGAGAGTAGCATCAAAATCTTACAAAACAGCATGAAATTCAAGCAATTCTATGATGGAATGGGGTTCACACCCAATAAAAGGTTTTTAATGATGAAGGCTATCGTGGCCATCGCGCGAGAAAGCCATGAAGCGTGCGCGGTCCAAGGGGGATCCCTTCCTAGGACTATTAAAGATGAGTCAAGTGCCATTTCATTATCTGACAATGATAGGAAGGTTTTGCACCCGCACAACAGGCCCCTGTATGTTACTGCGCGTGTCAACGACGTGGAATTAAGGCGGGCTTTCTTGGATGGAGGAGCGTCTATCAATATCATGCCAATGTCAACTTTGCTGAAGGTGGGAATCCCGGAGGAGCGAATTGTGAAGTCACTGGGGTATGTTGTTGTCGATCTAGCGGTCAAGCCTATCTGCACTGCTACCAAGTTTCAGATAATCGATGCTCAGACGAATTACCATATAATTTTGGGGCGTAGTTGGATGCACTGCTTCGCGGCTGTCCCTTCCAGTTACCATCAGTGCCTAAAGGCAATTTGGGCTGGAAAGAAGGTTACTGTCTCGGCCTCTGAGAGACCATTCGAAGTGAGCGAGGCTCATCTGTCAAATTCATTGTACTTCACCGAGATGGAGGAGACGCTGAATGCAACGGTCGCGAAGCCGTTCAGAGTGAAGCTACCCAAATGAGAAAACATTAGAGATGAGGAAGAGACTTCTACAGGAAAGAGAGAACCAACTGCGGGAAGTGTGACAAGTCCGAGGAAAATCACCAAGGTCAAATAAGGGGGGAAAACTGTGTATTGCCTATGACGGGGCGGCGGGCCAAATACCTCACCACGAGCGTCTGACCCACGATGCCTGAAATCAATGGAAGCTGAAGCAGACGAGATGGTTAAACTAGAGCCGGCTCCGGAATGCATGCAAGATGGCCCTAAGCCACAACCAGAGGTATTAGAGGAAGTGAATCTTAGAGAGGGAGAAGGCACTCCGCGGCCCATCTTCGTAAGCACAACACTTGATAGCAGCATGAAAAAGAATCTTATTCAGTTGTTGCAGCGGTACAATGATGTGTTCGCCTGGCACTATGAGGAAATGCCAGGGTTGGATCCTGAATTGGTGGCACACCATTTGAATACCTTCCCAAACTCTAGGCCGGTCAAGCAGGGCACACACAAATACCAGCCAGAGCTGGAAGAGAAAATTAAAGAAGAAGTCGAGAAGTTGAGGAAGGCTGGATTCATTCAGCCTATACAATACCCACTGTGGCTCGCTAACATTGTGCCCGTGAAGAAGAAAAACGGGCAGATACGCGTGTGTGTCGATTTCTGCGACCTCAACAAGGCCTGTCCAAAGGATGAGTTCCCCCTACCGCATATTGACACGATGGTTGATTCCACGTCTGGGCACCAGATGTTTTCCTTAATGGATGGCTTCAATGGATACAATCAAATCAAAATGGGGGCTGAGGATGCGGAGAAGACTGCTTTCAGAACACCGCTGGGTAACTTTTACTACACTGTCATGCCTTTTGGCCTAAAAAATGCAGGCACAACATATCAGCGAGCGATGACGGCAATCTTTCACGATATGCTGCATCACATCATAGAAGTTATGTGGACGACTTGGTTGTGAAGTCAAAAGAAAAGACCGACCATCTGAATCACCTAGAGACGGTGTTTAGGAGGTGCAGAAAGTTCAACATGAGGATGAACCCGCTTAAATGTGCGTTTGGTGTTGCGTCGGGGAAGTTCCTAGGGTTCATGGTTCATAGACATGGAATAGAATCTGATGATGCAAAGATAAAGTCTATCGCTGAAATGCCCCCTCCGCACTCCTAGCGAACATTGAAGAAGTTTCTTGGCCGGGTTTCGTATCTGTGCAGGTTTATTCCCGCTCTTGCGGAAATCTCAACACCCTTCAGCAGCCTGCTCAAAGGGAAGGCAAAGTTTGAATGGCGCGCAGAGCACCAACATGCATTCGAAAGGATCAAGGCCGTCCTGACCTCACCGCAGTCGATGATCGCACCCCAAAAGGGCAAACCTTTGATCTTATACTTGACGTCTACCTTGAGATCCATTGGGGCCCTACTTGTGCAAGAAGTGGATGGCGTAGAGAGACCGGTGTACTACATCAGTAGAAAAGTACAAGGAGTGGAAGAGCGGTATACGCCGGTGGAGCGACATTGCCTGGCGTTGGTCTTTACCACGCAAAAGCTTCGCCACTACTTCCTGTCGTTCAAGATCCAGCTTGTGACCAAAAGCGATCCAGTGCGCTACTTGCTATCAAAGCCAGCTCTTACGGGAAGGGTGGCCCATTGGCTTTTAACCCTGGCCGAGTTTGAGATTTCTTATGTCACTCTAAAGGCAATTAAATGTCAAGCACTAGCGGATCTACTTGCACAATTTCCCAGTGGACAGTGCGAACCCGTCCATGAGGGGTTGCCAGGAGATGATATCAAAGCATTAACGGCGACGACAGCCGCCTAGACATTAAGCTTCGATAGGGCCACAGGAGGTGGCGCTGGCGGTGCCGGAATAGTCCTTTCCAGCGTAGACGACCAGCACGAGTACCTTGCATATAAGTTAGCCTTCCAATGTTCAAACAACGAGGCAGAATATGAGGCCTTGATCCTGGAACTCCTAGCAGCCATCGCAAAGGGTGTGAAGACTCTCAAAATGGTGGAGGATTCAAAACTCGTAATTCTTCAAACTGAAGGCATTTACGCACTCAAAGAGCCTACCCTCGCCCCATATAGGGCGACGGTGCAAAAGCTGATGCAGCATTTTGATAAGGTGGAAATTATTCATAAGCCAGATCGGATAACAGGTTCCCCGATGCGTTTGCCACGCTAGGAGCGAAAGTCGAATTAACTGAGGAGAAGATAGCCATAGAAATTGTCAAGAAGACAGAGCCATCAGTTGCTGACGAAGTGAGCAAAGAGCAAGTTGCAGAAGGGTGGCAAGAAAAATTGATGAAGCAGTTTGTCACGCCCTCGATTTTCAACATAAATAATTGAACATTTTCTTAAGAAATTTTTCTAAATTAATGAACTCATAGCGTAATGCGAAATCACGTTACAACATTTCCTTACATTTTTGTAATAATCTCAACCTTGACACCCAATGCCCCATCAGATTTTACATTAAAAATTACATTGTTTTACAAGGAAAAAAAAGGTTACAATGTTTCAAATCATCTTTCATGCCATTATTTGACTATGCCATGCACACCATGCACTCCATCTTGCACTTCAAGCAAAACCTGAAACAACAAAGGGGTGAGCATTCACTTCGCCCAGTAGGTATCCCCTTTTTGTTTTAGACACAAAATTGCACAACAAGATATAATGAATGAGAAACATATCATACGATTGACAAATAACAAGTAAGCCACCAAGCATATCAATTTATTATAGCGACCCAATGATAACACTTCACGCATCACTAAGCATTCCTCAACGATATACCATTTAGATAACGGATTATAGAATTTCCCTCTAACCTGATTATAAATCTCAATGTCACTATTCACCAACTTGATCTTCCATATGTTTACTAGTGGTCTAGTCATTCGTATCCACCAACCCTCACAAAGGCCGTCTTTACAAAATCATAATTTCACATCAACAAAACTTGTGTGTGTATATATATATATATATATATGCATATGTATATGTTCTCTTCCGTTGTTTCCATTCACTCAACTTAAACCCGATTTCAACATCCAAGTTCTATTTCCTTCCTGGTAACCACTGTTTTAATGTGTACGTTAACTCGGAAACATTCTAACATTCTCTTTAATTTCATCAAGTATATCCATTAACTCATACTAGTCAAGTCAAAGATCAAATGCATGCTTACTAAAGAACATATGTCACCCGATCAAGCACTTCTAAAGCATCCAACATATTTCATGTGTCCATTTGCACTAAATGTATCCATGTACGACCAACGCTAATCACAAATGAAACAAAGGAACAAGGATAATACATAAAGAAATATAAGGGGAGTTAAGAGAAACCGATAGGATGATTTATAACTAATAAAATCATAAAACGAGAGTTAAGAGAGTTTGAATAGTAAAAGGGCTTGAAAGCAACACATAATCAACTAGATCCCCTCCATCTCGTCTCTCATATTCAACTTGTGTCCGACACACACACCCAACTCGCCACATGTGTCCTAAGCGTTAACCACTTACATCACTTTCCTCTTAAACGTTTGATATTTCTCCGGGCATGTCATATAGGCCCCATGTCACTCCGGCATACCCTATCCGACCCCATATCAATCGTCTTATACTCATATCATCACTTATCAATATACAAGTTCAACTTAGTCTCATATATAACTCACATACCACATTATCCATTTACATGTATCCCGAAATCCCAACTCAACCCGAATTTACGCCAAGTGTTAATAAATGCACCAAGACCTCACCAAATCCAATAGATAGCAAGAAATAAGTGACACTAAGTAATCTCCATTATCATTTGATTCCAAGAATGCTACTAAGGTGGAAAATATCCTAAGACAAGCGAATTACGCATTGAGGGACCAAACAAGTACATGGTCAAACTACCCGACCGGGGGTCAAAGGATAGCCAAGCAAACAATCCGATCAACTAAGTGGTTGGTAATAAGTAATATATTGGGTGAATGAAACATTTAAAGGTGTCCCAAGACGTCCAAGAGTCAAGGGAAAGTCTCAACAAAAAATAAGGTTGAAGCATGCCCGTAATGATACCTTAATTGGGGTATTGATACCAGAGGCACAGAAAAGAAACAGAACCCGCTGGTATTGATACCCGGATGCGGAGGTATCGATACCAGGTCATTTCGTGAATTTTTCTAACAGATTTTCAGATTCAATGGGGGTTTCAACTTAAGCAAAAACAACTAGACATTCATCAAAATATGGGTCAAAACACTACCCAAACACTTGAGAGAGTAGCAATCAAAGATTGACCAAGATCAAAACCTATCTTCATGATGATTCCAAGATCAAAAACCCATTTTCATGGTGATAAACAAGTTTAGCTAGAAATTGGTAGGCAACCCAACAACATATGCAACAAATCAACAAAATACAACTAGAGGGAGTAGAAATTTATCCCCTACCTCAATGATTTAGCTTGAAAATCCTCCAAGAAGCAAAACCCACACTCAACCTTCAAGATCCAAGAAAAGTTCTTCAAACACCGGAGTGAAATGAGCATACCAACGCGTAGAGCACAAGATTTGGAGAAGCTTTTGTGAATGGACTAAGTTTGGAGCTTGAGTTTTGGTTAGATTTGTGAAGAGAGAGGTTTTGAGAGCCATGGAGGAGAGAGAGAGAGGGACGGCTGTTTTTTGGGGGAGGAAGATGACTTTCTCTCTCCTCTCCCACCACACACACACCTATATATCATGTAATTACACTCCAAGCCCAAATGTGGTTTGTGTAATGCAAATAGGTCCAATCCCACTCACAACACTTAATAATCCAACACTTTAGCATTTTAATTAGTTTCTCATATTTCCCCAACTTCATTTCTGAAAAATAATATGAAAAACACGGGTCCTTACACAGTTGGCCACAGGACAGGGAGATGTCCCCTTAACGAAATTGGCACAATTCACCATGATTGGGAAAAAGTTGTACTTCTGCGGCCCTCAGGGATGGCTCGTGTGGTGCCTCAAGCAACAGGAAGCCAAGCACAAGTTGCGTCAGATCCATGACGCAACTTGCAGAGAAAATGATATCTCTCTCTATCAAAGGGTTCAGAGACAAGGCTATTATTGGCCTAGTATGAAAATTGACGTCGCAGAAGTACTAAGGAATTGCGACAGGTGTGCCCTAGCTACCTTAGCGCAAGAGTACTGTTTTTTAGTGGAACAGGACTGGAGAAAGAAGTTCATTGATTACTTACAAGAGGGCGCACTGCCTTTAGAAAGGGAATCCAGGAGGCAAATCAAAATGTCCGCCAGGCGTTTCTTTGTCAAAGATGGAAGCTTATACAAGAGAGCCTTGGATGGCATCCCCTTGCGGTGTCTGTCCAATGAGGAGGCCGAAGAAGTATTATACAGGGCTCATGAGCTAGAACATCAGGGCAGACGCAAACTCTATAAGCACATTATTCACTTGGGTTACTACTGGCTGCGAATGGAGTCTGATGCGAAAGCACATGTGCGCCGGTGCCATGCATGCCAAAAGTTTGAAAATCTAGTGCATGCGCCTGTTGTGGAGCTTCACACCATCTGCGCCATACCCTTTCCATACTTGGGCGATGGATCTTGTTGGGCCCATCTCGCCGCACTCGCGTAAGTACCAGTGGATTTTAGCGGCCATAGAAGTGAGCACTAAGTGGGTGAAAGCAGTGTCGTTGAGAAATGCGACTGGCACGGCAGTGGCCCAATTTATTAAAGAAAACGTTATATGTAGGTTTGGTATACCAAAGGTTGTTTTGTCAGATAACGGGACCCCGTTCATCAACAGGGATGTGGGTACGTTGCTCTAGTCCTACTCAATAGAACACTAGACTTCAACTCCCTACTATGCTCGAGGAAATGGCCAGGCCGAGGTACGTTGTCAGATAAGTCATTGGTGCGAATCTTGAGTAAATTGTTGGATGAGAAGGGTGGGTCATGGTTAGATCATTTGACCACCACGCTCTAGGCCTACCACACGGCTAAGAGAAAGGCCACGCGCACAAGCCCCTTCAATTTGGTTTACGGCGCAGAGACAGTGCTCCCTGTTGAGTTGAACGTTCCCTCCGCGCGGTTGACTCTGTCAATAGAGGCCAATGCCGCGAAGCGGCGTGCAGATCTAGAAGCATTGGAGGAAAGGCGAGAGCTCGCTGCGGAGCACCAGGCCAAATATTGGGAATCAGTGTCGAAGTTTTACAACAAGAGTGTGGTCCCGCGAGAGTTCAAAGTTGGAGACTTGGTCTGGAAGGTGACCACGGATGTAATGAGAAATGTCAAGCTCCCTAAATTCACCCCGAAATGGGAAGGGTCGTACCAAGTCATCAAAGCAGGGACAAACGGACACTATAGACTTTCCAGAGTCTCTGACAGTTTTTTGACAGGCCCCATCAACATCAAGTTTATGAAGAAGTATTATCCATGAATGAAAGTTCCTGGATTAAGTTATCTGAATTTATTTCTGTGTTTGTTACCTTGTAAAACAAGTTCTGTTACAACAAGAAGTTAAATGAAATGCCTGGTTACTGGTATAAAGTTATTAATAGAATCCTAGTCCATGCAATGACAAAATAAATCATGCTGAAAGGATTACAAGACCAAAGGGAAGATAAAACATAAACGAAAGTTCCAATTTATTCATAAACGGCAAAGTCAGTTACACAAAAAAAAAAAGAAACAAGGGAATCATTGTGGAGGCCTAAGAAATAGGCCCTTGGTGACTGGATCATCTTTCTCAAACACACCCCCGCCGGAAGCCTCGTACTTCACCTTCTCATGCAGAAGAGCCTCCAATTCAGCCTGCCTGTCCCATAGATTGGCCTCCTTTTGAGCAAGCGCTACGCGTGATGTCCACCTTCTCCTAGGCCTGATCGATCTCTCTCTTCTTTGCTTGAACCCGGAGAGGGAGCTTAAAGGCGCGACGAGAGCCATGCATGCGCTCCATGTGGGAAATGAGCCAGCCAACCTCTAACCCTCCCAGGTTTTGGAGGTCTAGGAGAGCCCCTTTCGCGTCTTGTAAGGATGCGTCGCCAAACTTCTTCAAAGGGATGTTGTGTAGCGAAGGAATGACCGTGGCGAGGCTATCCAGAAGCATGCCGCTGCCTAAGGCACTTTGCGCCCGAAAGTTGGCAAAAGTCACCGGATGTGTCTGAAGAACAGTTTCCAACGTGGGGAGATTGAACCATCAACGCGAAATGATAGGAAGGGCTTCATGAACGCGGGGATAGCGGGAGGTACCTGCTCTTGGCACTGAGAGTCACTGTAGTCGGACGGGGATGGCTGCTGCTGTTGTTGTTGCTGAGGCGCAGTGGACCCCGCTCCTTCTGAACCTTCCGTGCTGTCATCTACATTTATGGCCTCTCCCTAAAAGATGGCCAGCTGCCTGATTTCCCCTTGCGGAGCACTTGATTCGGCCTCGCTGTCTTCACCCTCGGGAATGGCGGGCTGTGGCTCCTGCAGACGCTCACCCTGCGGCTCCAACAGACACCCTCGACGATCAGGGATGGGCATATGTTGCTCTGGCAAAGACTGCTCATGGAGGGCGTCCTTCCTTGCCCTTATGCTTCCTCGGGGGTCCATAGCAGCCTCCAAGTCTGAAAAATTATCTTTGAATAACTCATGGATAGCACGCGGCCTAAAGCTTGGCCCCTCATGTATGCCACCCCTTACATCGTTGAAACTGCTGGAAGGATTAGAGTGGTTACCTTTTTCCCTGGGTGACGAGCGCTGAGGTTGAGGCGGGGGCTGAGAACTTCGATCATCATTACTGCTGATGTAGGTGCGCATGAGGTCCTACTCGAAGCCCTGTCCAAAACCCTTGAAGGAACTTTCTGAGCTACTTTCCCCCTGCGACTCTAGGCCGCGACGCCCCCCGGACTGGATTTCCCTCACCACGGGCTCCCAGCATCACTGGCGACGGGTGGACCAAACAACTCCGCGATCGGAGGGCTTACCTGCTCCTCCGAGTGTATCATCTCTAGAAAGTCGTGCCTCTCTACCGCCTACGGATGCAGGAGGGCCTCTTCATCGAAAGTCGTGGGCTGGACGGGTGTTCAGGAGGAATGGGTGGCCTGTGCGGACTGCTTGGGCTCCTGCCTGCCCGACATAGCATTTCCAGGCCTTTTGCTAAGGGCAGCGCTGATGGGGAGATGATCCTCGTTGCTGTCACTTGCCCTGGTCTGCTGCTGTGAAGGGGCTGAAGGGTTGGCAGCCTGGCCCTGAGCCAAAGTTGTGGTGCGAGGTCTCAGAGGCACATGTTCTGTGCCTGAGTCTTGGCTTGGACTACCAGGTTGCGGGGAAGGCGCACACTTTGGCGAAGCTATGACACGATCGCCAGTCAACACCTGAAAGGATTCATAAGAGCAGGCAGAATAATGAGTAAAAGATGCGAATGCAGTTAAAAGAATGAATGAATCGAATAAAAATGAAGCACATACCCTATGCAACCTTCTTCCTCCTCACCAGCAGACGTCTAGGCCCTTGCCCGGGACCTGGTGACATGCACGGCGGACAGCGGTGCCACAACTCTTGGCTCCGAAGGGGCCGCTGTAGAAGTCTCCTTTAAAGCCCAGCGACTCCGCATGCCGCGCTACTCTTCAGGTTGTGCTTTGGGGGCATGAAGAGTGAAGTCTGGTTTGTAGACGACGCTCGAAGGAATTCTGATGGCCTCACCTTGAATGAAAGCGTAGAAGGAGTCCAAGTTTTTGCGCCAGTGGAGGCGGAATTGGGTGGAGACAAGCGGTGGGCTGAGGGACCTTGGGAAGCGCTAAACGCCGACCCCGTCGAGCATGATGTTGGTGAAGGAAACCAGGAACTAGTTGAAAGTCGCCTGAAACTCCAAAGGCTCGGGCCCCTCCGCGAGCACCACTAAATCATACCCCAGCTGACGCGCCACCCTGTCGAGCCTGTAAACCATTGTCTTCCATTTCTCAACTCCCATTGCGGGCAGGTAGGTCGGGCGACTCATACAGTACACTCCAACGAGGAGGTTGCGATTTGGCAAGTCGTCGTGGGAGAAGTCAACCTCCCTTGGAATGTTTGGGTTGCAGTTGCAGACACCATCCAAGGTCTGGAGATAAGGGCGCGAGTAGAAATTGGTGTCGTCATCCAAGTACTCCTCCCATAGCTTCGTTGTGGCCGTGTTGTTCCAACGAAGAATGATGGGCCACAGGGGCCCGCTGAGTGTATACCTCTGACGGCCACCGTCCTCTCTGATTGGGCAACCCCGGCTGTCTAGAACTGGTGTGGACACCTGCGCGGGGAATTTCCTAGCCTTGGGAGCAACCGCCGAAAAATGTTCATATACTAGTGCGGTTAGAAACTGGGTGTGTACCATAGAGATGATGTTGAAGCAGCCCACAGAGCGCTCAAAGTCTGCGGAGAGACGATCCAACTGCTGATATAGATGCCTAAGGAACAGAGGACCTAATGGGAGCCTGTCTCCTTGAGCCATCCGCACCGCGAGAGGGAAGGTAAACTCGTTGGGTGCATCGATTGGGAAGTCTGGGAATATGAAGAATGAGAGGAAGAATGCGATGAAGGCGTGTAGATAGAGGTCACCTTTATACTCCGGGCCCTCAATTTGCTTGGCGTGCCGCGCCTCCAACAGACATGGGCTGAAGGTCTTTGAAGAAATATCTTATCCAAGAGCCCCAGGATGTCTTCTTTGGGTTGGTCATGGCCCGGCGGTTCCCGCTCCTATCCCATTGCGAGCCCCGATGACTCGCAGCCTTGTATGACAGTTTGAGTCTGCCCGATAGCTCCTGGTCAGCGTAGGCTGCCTTCGCGGGCTCAAACTCCTACTTACCACGCAGGGAGAGATGCAGAAGTGCGCTAGTGTCCTGAAGGGTGGGGCCAAACTCCCCCCACGGGAACACGAAGGTGCGGGTGTCACTGCTCCACCGCGACACCAGAAAGTCCACATTCTTGTTCCTCCTGTTTAAAGTAAGGACTTGAGAGATCTTGATGGGCTCTAGGAGGTGAGAACGCTCTAGAATCTGCTTGTAGGAGGCATCTTCAATCACATCAGACACCCACTCATTCCAGCCGGCCGGAGGGGCGGAGAGAGTAGAATACTAGACCGAGGAGAAAGGAAAATCTCCCCTTTCCAGTCTAAGGCAGAGGACTGAAGACGGTGGAACCATATCCCCATCCTCGAGCAATGCTTCTAGACGGATGCATAAGACGCTGTCCAACTCGCTGCCTACTAGAGTATAAGACTCCACCTTCTCCCAGAACGGGTCACCCTTGCCATGGAACTAAGAAGCCCTACGCCACTGGTCCGAAGGGGGCACTGGACTGCCTTGGACGGTGGGTCTCCCTCCTGTAATTTTCTCACCACGAGGCATTTTTTATGCTTTGAGGGAAGTAGAGAGTGAAAGAGAAGAAGAGACGAAAGAGAGGGGTTTGCAGATGAGAGTTGTGAAAAAATGGGGTTGAGAGCTCTGGTTTTTGGAAGAAGAAGAGGTGCAATGAGGAGGACTGATGAAGTATTTATAAGGAGGGGAACGGGGCCTTGAATGGCCGCAATCAAACCAATATGACGGTTTGAAATGGCAGCAATAATGATGACCTCGGGCAACTGAACAGGCGCCCCCAAATCGTCGCAACAATCAGCCGAAAAGTTGTCAGAAAACAGATAGAATCGCTGACGTCACGCACGCGTGGGAAAGCGTGTGAGTATCAAGCCATGCGCTTGCGTGTTCCACACGTGCGTGGGGGCAATTGTAGGGGAGGTTAGCGCGAGACCCTTTGTTGACTAGGGTTAACGTTGACCCGCCAATAAGATCATGACAAGTGTCACCCAAGTGGCGCGGTGTCCGTGTGACACGTGGCAACTTCCGCGCAAGTTTTCGCGCACAGGAGGGCCACTGGCGGAGCCACTGGTGCGGGTAGGAGCCTCCACGCGGGGGGCCACTAAGGTTGGACACTCTTGCGTAAGACGCCCCAGTGGCGCGCACCATGTGCCTGATTAGGGCAAATCTTGAACAGCTATGGGTCATCCGAATAGGAGACCCATGGCTTAAACGACTGGGGTGGCTCAGAACATGAGCGAGGACGCGAAAAGCCAGTCCCACTTAGCCCAGGTGATGACGCCTGCTGCGGTCAAAAGGCAGTACCTCGGGGGCCCCCTGAGGCTTGGTTGTAGTATAGGCGTGACCGAATAGGTCACGACCTTGCCCTAACAGGAATAAGGGAGATCTAATGGCTTGGTGGCTAGGAATAAGAGGATCGCTGCGCGGGGAAATGGCTCGCTGTTGCGCGCGTCAGCCGTGCGATGATGATGTCACACGTATGGTCAGCTTTTACGGAAAGGACAAGTGTTATTATATTATAGGATGACAGCCTGACACCTTTTGATTGGTCCAAGGTGCCTATAAATATGGGACATCCCCCTTCATACCCGAGAGGTTGGTGAAATTTTAGCAGAAGCATATTCTATCCTAGAGAGAGAAAAGAGTAATCACTAAGTGAGAGGAAAGTATTTCTCTTTAGTGAGATTGTACTCCATCTCTTAGGTCACCAAGGGTATCACGATTCGATTGAGAGCAATCCACTGTCTCAATCCTTTCTGTACACACCTATTCTGTTCTTCATCCTTTCTCTAGACCACCTCATTCCCTTCTGGAGAGGGTAAAAACTGATTACCCTACTATTAGCCATAACACGTGCCTAAGATGTGCACCATGAGAGAGTGAATAGCTCGGCACCACATAGGGAAGTCCTTGAGCCCTGTGCCGAGCTGGATTGACCATGAATAAGGTGAAAAGTCGAATTAAATTAAAGCACTAGGATGTACCAGCTTGGTAAAAGCCGTGGGGTATGCCCCCTGATATGGCCGAGCTGGAGAGGCTACGAATATAGCTAGGAAAGCATTCTGGAATACATAGTTCAGCTCGGCGTGATGAACTGAACTATATACGAGTTATTCCGAGCTACATGTAAGCTCGGCACCGCCACGGGTAGGGCGGTGAAACATTCCAGAGTGTTCTACATCAGTTCCTTATGAGATAAGGAGAAATCCCGTGAAATAAGGGATTAATACGGGAAGTCCTAATGTGATTAGGAGTATACCCCATATGGGAAAGGATCCTATATGGAAAGAAAGACCTCTGCTAAACGAAACCTAGTAGGAAATGGAGACTTGTCCCTAATAGGAAAGTCCTGTTAGGAAAAGGATTCCTAAAGGAAAAAGGAAACAAGGGCACGAGATTCCTAAATTGATGAACGGCCAGGCCTATAAATAGGCAATAACCCTGACAAAAGGGACACGGTGAAACCTATTTTCATACCCATTGTGATTGGAGCTTTCAAGTACGTGATACTAACTTAGGCATCGGAGGGCCTTTGCCAACAAGAGGCAAATGTGCTCTAACCCTTTTCTCTGTCTTGCAGACTTAGGGTTGATAGAAGGAAGCACGGGATCCAGGGTTACGCGGATTTATCCCTGTACACCTTCTTTCACTGTGTCTTTACTGTTGACTATCAATACTTCTCCAGCTCATCACATTAACCAAAACCATCACCTACATTAGCAATTTTATGAGGCATTAACGATGAGCTCCATTTTTCTTTGGGGAAGAAACGCGTGTGTTTCACTTGATACCCGAGATTGGGATTCTAAAAGTGGTTTGGTGAATACTGTTGGCTGCCGTCCGAATTTGAAAACCTTTGTGGATAATAGCTGTCAACCACTTATTACCACTACTGCCCTACACAAATTTCTTTATGTGGGCCATCACTTTTGGTGAGCTATTACTATAATACTCCTATGTTGTTTGGGTAGTGGGCTAGTGTGCACAGTCGAGCAATTCCAGTTGGTGAGTCCACCCACCACGCATGTAACAGTCCAATTTTGTTGGTCACTGGTACACGTGTCAATTTAGTGGAGGCCAAAATGGTGCAAATCATTGGTTCCACTAACCTACCAAATGCTCAATTTCGGTGGGCTTGAGTAATTTAACATTTTGATAATATTGGTGCTCTGCCAAATGATCATTTCGGGTTAATATGTGATGGGGTACTTTTTTAGGGCCCTCAGCAAGACACCCATACCTCTTAGCTTATGAGCATATTTTGTCATTAATTGCACCATTGCTAGGTGGACTCCCAATAAGCTCACTACAAAAGTGCCTTGTCCCCCTGGTTGGCTTCAGTGCACAGACAGTATGGCCTATGGGAAAAGTCACACTGCCTGTCCGAGCAGGATCAGTGGTATTGAAGACTAATTTTCTTGTGGTGGACATCCCTTCCTCTTATAACGTGATTATAGGAAGGACGTGGATGCACAAAATGAGGGCGGTCTCTTCGACCTACCACCAAAGGATCAAGTACCCCGGAGCAGATGGAATAGAGTGTATCAAGGGTAACCAAAAGGTGGCCGATCATTGTTTCTCCATGGTCTTGAAGAAATCCCCAAGGGCCAAACTAGTGCAAACGGTTGAAGTCCCAGACCAACCAACTTTGGAGGATGTCGGAGGTGATCCCACCAAGAAGATGGTGGAAGGACTAAAGAAAATACAGATTCAAAAGGACGATGCAGAAAGGTACTTCCTGATCGGCGAGACCTTCTCCGAACTAGAGGAAAGAGATCTGGTTACTTTTCTTAAGGACCACATCGACGTGTTTGCTTGGATCCCCCAGGAAATTCCTGGGACAGATCCTGAGGTCATTTGCCACCACTTGAACGTGGACCCTCAGCACAAGCTAGTTGTGCAGAAGGCAAGGAGGTCGGCACCATAGCACGCGGACGCTGTAATTGAGGAGGTAGAACGGCTACCAGAAGCGGATGCCATACGAGAGGTGAGTTATCCAGATTGGCTGGCCAACACAGTTGTAGTCAAAAAAAAAAAAGGGAAGTGGAGGGTCTGCGTGGATTTCACCAATCTCAACAAAGCGTGCCCTAAAGATAGCTTCCCACTCCCCAGAATTGATCAACTTGTGGATGCTACATCAGCCTATGAGAGGATGAGTTTCCTTGACGCATATCGAGGATACCATAAAATAGCTATGTACTAACCCGATCAGGAGAAGACGTCTTTCATCTCTCCCAGAGGGCTCTACTGCTACAAGGTTATGCCGTTTGGGCTAAGGAATGCTGGAGCAACCTATCAGAGGTTGGTCACTAAGATGTTCAAGGAACAGCTCGGCAAGACTATGGAAGTTTACATCGACGACATGGTAGTCAAGAGCAAAATGAAGCCCGATCACCTTGCCGACCTAAAGGTAACTTTCGGCATTTTAAGAAAATACAATCTAAAGTTAAATGCTTCAAAGTGTGCCTTTGGAGTCAGCTCGGGGAAGTTTCTTGGGCACTTAGTGACAAAAAGAGGGATTGAGGCCAACCCAGATCAAATCACGGCTATGCTAGCCCTTCAAAGCCCAAAGACCACGAAGGAGGTCCAAAGGCTAACAGGGATGGCAGCAGCTCTTAATCGCTTCATCAGCAAGTCCTCGGACCGCTGCAGACCTTTCTTTCAACTTCTGAAGAAGAGAGAAGGCTATGAGTGGGGAGCCGAGTAGGAACGGGCCTTCCAGGAATTAAAAAGCTACTTATCATCACCGCCATTGCTCTCTACTCCAGAAGCTGGGGAGCGGTTGATACTATACTTAGCAGTATCTAATCATGCGGTCAGCTCGGTCCTCCTACGAATAAAGGGGACGGAGTAGGCTCCAGTCTATTTCGTAAGCAAAACATTGTTGGATGCTGAGACACGTTACCTACCGCTGGAGAAATTGGTATACGCTCTTGTTGTAGCATCGAAAAAGTTGCCCCGTTACTTCTTACAACATCCCATCACTGTATTCACTGAGTATCCACTAAGGGCCTTGCTCAGGAAGGCAGACTTCTCTGGTAGAATCTCCAAGTGGTCAATAGAGCTGAGTTAGTTTGACCTTGATTATCAGCCTAGAACGGCAATCAAAGGACAGATTTTAGCTGATTTCATAGCTGAATTTACTCCAACAGTGGCACCACCACCACCAATTCTCAACGAGAAGGAGCAAGTTTGTTATCCTAAGCAGCCAACGAGGGTGGCCGATTTGGAACCAGACGAATGGAGACTTTACGTGGATGGGTCAGCCTGCAACAAAGGATCTGGAGCAGGAGTTGTGCTTTTCTCTCCAGAAGGATTGGTCCTGGAGCAAGCGCTACGGCTAGGGTTTAGTGTTACTAACAATGTGGCATAGTATAAAGCCCTGATAGCTGGATTGAAGAGTGCCCTAGAACTCAAGGTATACAAATTAAGAATATTTTGTGACTCACAATTAGTTGTTAACCAGCTTTCAGGAGAATATACCACGAAGAGCGAGAAGATGGCCGCATATTCAGAGGCAGCCAAGGATTTGCTTGACAAATTTGACACGATCCACATCCAGCAGATCAGCTCGGGTCAAAACGCACACGCAGACTCACTGGCTTGCCTGGGATCAGCAGTCAAGACAGAATATCGCCGCACGGTGACAGTGGACTATCTGGGCAAACCAAGCATTGGCCGAGCAGTGGAGGTCGTAATGGAGACAGAGCTTGGGTCGAGCTGGATGGACCCAATAGTTGCATACCTACGAGATGGGACCTTGCCAGAAGACAAGAGGGAGGCACACAAAATCAAGACCAAGTCAGTACGCTTTTGGCTCTCTCCAGAAAGTAAGCTTTACAGAAAGTCTTTCCTTGGTCCATATCTATTATGTGTACACCCAGCTCAGGTCCAGAAATTCCTTCACGAAATTCATGCTGGAACTTGTGGGGGACACACTGGTGGGAGGTCCATAGCCCACCGAGCAATATCCCAAGGGTATTGGTGGCCATACATGCAGGAGGATGCAATGGCCTTTGTCAAAACTTGTGAAAAGTGTCAGAAGTTCTCCCCTCTGATCCGAGCACTAGCTGAGGATTTGCTACCTTTAACCAGCCCGTGGCCATTCGCCCAGTGGGGATTGGACATCGTGGGTCCTCTCCCTATGGCAACAGGGAAACAAAAATTCCTATTTATTGGCACTGACTGCTTCACAAAATGGATAGAAGGGGAAGCTCTTGCCAAAATTACAGAAGCAATGGTGGAAAGATTTGTATGGAACAAGATAATCACAAGGTTTGGGGTACCCTACTCCATCATCTCAGATAATGGATCCTAGTTCGACAAGAAGTTCAAGGCTTTTTGTGCCCAGTACGGTATCCGAAACTATTATTCCACCCCAGCTTACCCACAGAGCAACGGGCAAGCAGAAGCTTCAAACAAGACTATCTTGAAGAGTCTCAAGAAAAGGTTGGAAAAGAAGAAGGGGAAGTGGCCCGATGAGCTTCCAGCCGTGCATTGGGCATACAGGACCACCCCCCGGCGGTCTACAGGAGAGATGCCGTACTCCTTTGCTTATGGGACAGACGCAGTGATCCCTTTGGAAGTTGGTTTGCCAACCATCCGCACTACTCTCATGGAATCAGGAGGCAACGATAAAGCCCTCGCCGAGCAGCTCGATGTTGCTGAAGAAAGGAGGGAGCGTGCACTTATCACCTTAGCAGCATATCAAGAACAGCTACGAAGGAGCTACAACAAGAAGGTGCAGCCAAGAGAATTCAAAGTTGGAGATCTAGTCCTAAGGAAAGTCTTGGCCAACACCAAAGTATCTGCTGATGGGAAGCTTGGACCGAACTGGGAAGGCCCATACAAGATCGTGGGCATTTCTGGTGTTGGGGCATACCGTTTGGCCGACCTGGATGGAGACCTAGTTCCACGGCCGTGGAATGTCCAAAACCTTAGGAAATTCTTCCATAACATATGTACGTGATTACGAATACAATCACACCTCTTTTTGGTGAATACAGATAAATTCACACTTGTTTTTAGTACCTAGTTGGGATTACACGTGCAGTCACCAACATTAGTTATTCGGATTTTTCTTGATATTTCTAGCATCAATGAAATTTTATCTTCTCTTATCGTGATTCCTATTGGGGAGCAGAGAATATGTATCACAGCAATTAAAATCTAAGTATGAATAAACTTAGATTTGCAACGAACATTGCAGCAATTAAATTCTAAGTATGAGTAAACTTAGATTTGCAATGAATATTGCAGCAATTAAATTCTAAGTATGAATAAACTTAGATTTGCAACGAATATTGCTGCAATTAAATTCTAAGTATGAATAAACTTAGGTTTGCAACGAATATTGCAGCAATTAAATTCTAAGTATGAATAAACTTAGATCTGCAACGAAAATTGCAACAACCCAGTATGAGAAAACTTGAACCTGTAGTTACTGAGTATGAAAACACTTAGGCTATAGGAGGCTCAGGAAAGAAGGTACTTGAGTCACTCAGCATGCAGATGAACACATCAAGGATAAAGTTTGATAAAATAAACAGAGTACGAAAACACTCAAGCAAAAACATTTGGCAAAATATTTAGAGTACGAGAAACTAGTGCATCAAACATCATAAAAG
This sequence comes from Vaccinium macrocarpon, assembly GCA_022606695.1. Classification (NCBI taxonomy): domain Eukaryota; kingdom Viridiplantae; phylum Streptophyta; class Magnoliopsida; order Ericales; family Ericaceae; genus Vaccinium; species Vaccinium macrocarpon. Next base: position 23,461,387 of record CM040177.1, on the reverse strand, counting down.
GCCACAACCGGCCAAAGATAACCACACAGGGTCAAAGAAGGAATCAAAAGATAAGAAGAACAGCGAGTAGGCATCAAGCCTCTTCACCGAACTGATTAGCATCGGTGGCAGGACTGGGACCAGGGCCATTACCTCCAGCAAAATTCTCCGTATTGTCACCTTCTGTGAAATCAGGAAGGATATCTTCAGTCTGCAGCTGCTCAGAGGGGAGCACGGTCTGATCAGGCAGGGCTTGAGCATCAGGGCAGGATTCAGTAGCAGCTATCTCGCTCAGCAGCTCCATATTAGTCCAGTGAGGGGAGGACTCATCAATGCCGAGCTTCTCAAGACAACGCTGCCAAGCCGCCTCCCAGATAGCATCTTGCACGGCTGGCATCTGTGCCTTGTAGTTCTCTGTGACCTCCAGGACGGCTCGGTCGTATTCTCCCTCTGCTTTGGCCTTTGCGGTAGTCAGCTGGTTCCTCAGACCGAGCTCAACCTCCTCCGATCTCTTTACCAAGTCAGCGTTTTCCCCCCTGAGCACCTCCACTTCAACTCGAGCTTCCTTGAGGGACTGGGAGTACTGGGCGTTCTCCTTCTTCGCCCTCTCTGCCCTTTTCTGCTATTTCTTCAGCTCCTTCTCAGCCTCTTTAGCCCTCTCAAAACCCACAAAAGCCTTTTGCATGATCTGTTAAAAAAAAAAAAGAGAAGGCAGAACATAAGCACAAGGGAAAATCTAGATACAATAGAAGGAAACAGGAGAGGTGGGCTCACCTTGGCACTAGACGGGAAGATGGACTTCATCAGTACTTCATAGGAGTTGCTCTTTTCCCTCTCCATGTCATTAGGAAGGAGGGCAACTCTGGATATACCGAAAGCAACATCGGTAGAAGAGATCTTGTCAATCACAATGACCGGAGTACCATCAGGTCGAATAAGAGCAGGGGCCCAAGGTAGGACTAGCGGTGGAGAATCAGTCACTGGCGGATTGATATCCCCAGTTCGTCTCCTCTGAGGTGGGGGTTGGACTTGCTGAGGACTCCCCGCTGGTCTCTTCTCCCTCTGACGGTCGGTGAGGGAAGGGGATGATGATTGAGGAACTTGGGTGGGTAGGACAGTCGGGGGAGCACGGGAAGCTCTGCCGAGGTTTAGCTAGTCCAAGAGAGGTTTAGCTGGTCCAAGAGATTAATGGGTTGCAGAGGCATCTCTGGGCGATCAGGAGAAGGAGAGTAACTCAATGAGTCATCCGAATCTGCTAAGTTGTTAGATTGCTCGGCAATCTCACGAGTAAGCGTGCGGTAGTCAAACGCACCTGGTTCTTCTTCTTCTTCCTCTTCATCTGCTTCTCCTTCAGTTACTTTGCCGGATGTGCTCGGTTCTAGGTCAGTACGCATAAGGATTGGGATGGCGGTAGGGATCTATGGGACATGGGCAAAGGTGATTTGCTGCCAAAGGTCTGGTGAAGCTCGACGGCGTCTGGTACCTCCCCTAGATCGGCCTCTTCTGGCTCGGCTGGTCCTTGGTTCTCCAGGGGGGCGAGTGGCGATCAGGGAAGCAGGGGGCAGCCAGATATGTCTGGATCTGGGTTCACCTGTTTCCCTGACGTTACCCCAGTATGAAGGAGTGTAACCCAGGAGTATGTGGGCAGCACGGTCGAGTCCTACTGGTGTGGGCGCAAAACCGTCGAAATATAGCGCCCAAGCTATTTCCTCACGGTGGAGGTTCCTGTGAATCAAACGTCCACCGTGGTTGAGGTTACCCGCTGCAAGAACAACAATGGTGAAGCAATAGTTAGTAATGATTCTTTTAAGAAAATGGAGGGGGAAAGGAAAAAAGGGGAAATTCAAAAATACTAACGTAATTTGCCAGGTGTGGTGGGGCAGGCAAACCTGATGGTCCTCCCCTCGGCATCTCTGGGCTCCCAGTTGCCAGTGACTACGAGGTAGTCATCTGCCTGTCCCCTGGAGGAATTAGGCAGGTCAGTGATGAGCTTTGTATGGGATCCCTGGCTTTGAAGTAGAAGTTGTTGTCGACCGTGGGGACTACGCTATATAGATAGTGCAAGTCCCACCAATCAAGATGGAAGCCAAGCAGCCTATTGAGGGCTATTGTGCCCATGACAACCCTAGCGAAATTAGGGCAGAGCTGCATTGGGTTTAGGTTGCATCTAAAGCATACCTCATGGAAAAAGGGGTGTAGAGGGAACCTAAGGCCGCCCTCAACAATAAAGATCAGGGGGATATGAATGGTGTTTTCGTCTTGACCCTCTTCCTCTAGGTCTTTAGATCGGTTTAGCCGGAATTGAACGTCGGCGGGAATCTCATACTTCCTACGAAATGCTATCACTTTGTCTGGGGAATCTAGAAGAGCCTTATGTTTACCCATTTTTTCACTAAGAGAATTGGGGTTTCACAGTTGAAACCCAGAAGATGGAAAGATGAACATGCACAAGCAAAACAACGAGGAAGATGAAAACACGGAATATAAATGGAAATCTGAGAAGGCCACTTACGTGAGGAGGATGGACCTAATGAAATGTTTTCTGACGCGAATGGAAGAAGATTTTCCGACGTGAACTAGAGAAAAGGGTGTGGTAGCAGAAAGCTTGCAGAGAACTCAGATGGCAAAAATGTCAGACGAAGGTGTTTTCTCTCTCTTCTTTGCTTCAGACGAGTGTGAAGTAAGGATAAAGAATAAAAGTTTTTTTTGGGTTTAGAAGGTTTTTTGGGAGGCAAAAGCAATGATTATCCCGCCCGAAACCCCATAAACGTGGGGCGTGACGCTCGAAAAACGTAAGCGAAATTGTCCTTTGGGCTTATCCGAGCCACCAGAGGGTCACTTCGCATTTAATGCGAAAGCAACGCTGCTACCCATGTGGAGGGAAAGCATGCAGAAGGTGCATCAGGAGCCGTTGAAGCTCTGCGCACTACTGACGAGAGACAGTAGCAGCAGAGCTGGGGAGCAATTGCAGAGGGTAAAAACTGATTACCCTACTATTAGGCATAGCACGTGCCTAAGATGTGCACCACGAGAGAGTGAATATCTCGGCACCACATAGGGAAGTCCTTGAGCCCTGTGCCGAGCTGGATTGACCATGAATAAGGTGAAATGTCGAATTAAATTAAAGCACTAGGATGTGCCAGCTCGGTAAAAGTCATGGGGTATGCCCCCTGATATGGCCGAGCTGGAGAGGCTACGAATATAGCTAGGAAAGCATTCTGGAATACATAGTTTAGCTCGGCGTGATGAACTGAACTATGTACGAGTTATTCCGAGCTACGTGTAAGCTCGGCACCGCCACGGGTAGGGCGATGAAACATTTCAGAGTGTTCTACATCAGTTCCTTATGAGATAAGGAGAAATCCCATGAAATAAGGGATTAATACGGGAAGTCCTAATGTGATTAGGAGTATACCCCATATGGGAAAGGATCCTATATGGAAAGAAAGACCTCTACTAAACGAAACCTAGTAGGAAATGGAGACTTGTCCCTAATAGGAAAGCCCTGTTAAGAAAAGGATTCCTAAAGGAAAAAGGAAACAAGGGCACGAGATGCCTAAATTGATGAACGGCCAGGCCTATAAATACAAGGCAATAACCCTGACAAAAGGGACGCGGTGAAACCTATTTTCATACGCATTGTGATTGGAGCTTTCAAGTATGTGATACTAACTTAGGCATCGGAGGGCCTTTGCCAACAAGAGGCAAATGTGCTCTAACCCTTTTTCTGTCTTGTAGACTTAGGGTTGATAGAAGGAAGCACGCGATCCAGGGTTATGCGGATTTATCCCCGTACACCTTCTTTCATTGTGTCTTTACTGTTGACTATCCATACCTCTCCAGCTCATCACATTAACCAAAACCATCACCTACATTAGCAATTTTATGAGGCATTAACGATGAGCTCCATTTTTCTTTGGGGAAGAAACGCGTGTGTTTCACTTGATACCCGAGATTGGGATTCTAAAAGTGGTTTGGTGAATACTGTTGGCTGTCGTCTGGATTTGAAAACCTTTGTGGATAATAGCTGTCAACCACTTATTACCACTACTGCCCTACACAAATTTCTTTATGTGGGCCATCACTTTTGGTGAGCTATTACTATAATACTCCTATGTTGTTTGGGTAGTGGGCTAGTGTGCACAGTCGAGCAATTCCAGCTGGTTAGTCCACCCACCACACATGTAACAGTCCAATTTTGTTGGTCACTGGTACACGTTTCAATTTAGTGGAGGCCAAAATGGTGCAAATCATTGGTTCCAATAACCTACCAAATGCTCAATTTCGGTGGGCTTGAGTAATTTAACATTTTGATAATATTGGTGCTCTACCAAATGATCATTTCGGGTTAATATGTGATGGGGTACTTTTTTAGGGCCCTCAGCAAGACACCCATACCTCTTTGCTTATGAGCATATTTTGTCATTAATTTCACCATTGCTAGGTGGACTGTTCTTGACCCAATATTCGTGGACGTATGTTGACCTTGGATCTTGATCATGGTGTTAGGAGCGAGTGGTGTAGTAAGCATGTGTTTAGTACAGGGTTCTACGGGGACAGTTCCCTTAGGTTTTATTGCATGCCGAACAGCCTGAGGCTTATCACACTTGTTTCGAGGTTTTCTGTTATTATTGTTTCCATAGTTGAGGGTCAGTTGGTCCGTCCAGTGGGTTAACTTACACATTTATCGCTCTATTTTCTCCTGCTGGAAACTTTGGAGGGGCGATGAGTTAGGAGCTCGGACTATAATGTTTGGAGCGGGTGGCGGACTAGGCATGTGTTTAGTGTTCGGGTTCTTTGGGAGGGTAGCCGTGGTTTTATTGCTTGCCGAACTGCCAGAGGCTTATCTCATTTGGTCTGAGCTGCTCTGCATTTGTTCTCTCCATTGTTAAAGGGGGCACTTTTATGTTACCATATGTGGAGGATGACGGATAAGATAGTTGCACCTTGTGGTTGATTGTGTGCATTTAGGGTCCGAGGGTGGAGATCACCAATGGATGTTACATAGTGGTGGCCTTGGTTTCTCTAGTCTAGGAGGTATCTTATGGGGCTGACTCTGTCTATCACGATCTTTAGCTTGACTAGGGATTCCACCTGTCCTTAGTCCTATCTTTGTCTATTTGATATCACTGCGGGGTACTCTTACTTTGGATTGGACATCATCTACAACAAATATGGACAACCAGCGGAAACAGAGGAAGCCTGATGTCTTGGGAGCCTGGACTATGATGTTTGGAGCGAGTAGCAAACTAGGCATGTGTTATGTGTAAGGGTTCTATGGGAGGGTTCCCTTGGGTATATTTGCTTGCCGAACTGCTAGAGGCTTATCTCATTTGGTCCGAGTTGCTCAGCTACTGTTGTTTCCACTATTGAGGGTTGGATGTTCCATATATATCACCACTTAGACATCCATGCTCATGTCCCTTATGCCGATTTTTCCTCTGGGATAGCTAGGCTAATAGGACGCGAGTACGGGCTAATTCACATTTCATACGGGGGGCCTCTTTTTGGACCCACAACATGTTAACCAATTGTGCGCATGCTTTTGATATTATCCTAGCCTTGTGGGTTGTGCATGGCATTAAAACAATTATCTGCTACGTTTATTGCATTTTTGCCTATTTACACCTATGCCGTGCAAGATTGGCAATTTAATCATAAATGTCATCTAAACATTCTTTATGAATAATCACATGAGTCCACTATATGCACACAAGCTAATGTATCGATAGTATGGATCATATCTTAGCACAACTCAAGTTCCCACAAAATCAATGTATTAATAATATTAAAGCTTCTACGAAGTTTTCCTGGTCAACCAATTAAACATACAAATGCAAAAAGGCATTAACTGATAAACAAGGAAGTCATCTTATATTACATTATACATGCATATATGGACTTGACGATGATTTCTAGACAGTAGGCTTGGTAAAAGGGTGGGTTTTTTGTGGGGATAATTTTAAAAAAAGGGTGGTTTTCCTAAAGACTCATATGATTTAGGGCTTAGAAAGGAAGTTTTAAGGTAGTTTAGAGCTTAATGGTGATGGAGGATGATGGCTATGGATGATAGAGAGTATAAAACGTGGCTAATATGCTCAGGAGTGGATGAGAGAGAGTATTAGCATCTAACCCTGAAATGGGCATGCAAGTGGGGTATAAATAGGTGATTTTAGAGAGGGAAGTGAATTTAAATTTCAAATGAAGGGTTAGGGGTCATGTAGAGCCACTAGGGGGTAATTTAGGGAGATCGGATGGTGAAGGGCCGTTATTTACAGAGAAATCCCATCATCCTTTGTGTCACAGATGCTCAACAAAAAGTGTGTGTAGTGGGTTTGAGGGCTTAAAGGGGTTGCTTTAAGTGCTCAAAGGTGGGTTTGGGCGCTCGAAGGTGGTCGGATATTTTGGGTTTTTTTAGTGGTTTTGAGTGAATTTCAAGCATTTTTCAAGGTTCCAAGGCATACTTGTTAATCCAATTTCATCATTGGGATTGCTAGGAATTTTCATAGGTTCAAATTGGGGTGTCTACAACAGACCAAATTCAAAAGGAGTCATTTTAAACATAAATAAAATATGTTTTCCAAGAAAATATTTTCAAATGATTTTTTAAAGACGCTTTCGGTATAAAACATCTTTAGGTTGACTTAACACACCCAAACTCTTTGTGAAGTGGTGACTCTATTTTTCAATTAATGTCACAACTGTCAAATTCACATTTTACAATCGTCGCATAAAGTCAAGATTTTTCTCCCGCTGTTTCGTATGGGGAACACTATTTCGGGGTGTGATAGGGGGCATGCCAGGTTTTGGCATACTCCGACCAAAAAATTACGACACAAACCCTACCCTGCCCCTAACCTGATAGGGTAATTTGTGGGAGCCCCCATTTCTTCCCTGGTCTGCTATGGAGCACAGATACTTTATTTTGGCCTCTGTATCACGTGTAGTATCCGTATTGGATACCGATACTCTCGGATACTCTCGTGATACGTATCCGTTACGTTTTTTAAAGTATCCAAAAGTTAATTTATGTTTGTGGTATTCGGATACGTTTTGAATAGCTAGGATACGTCTCAGACTCGCAGGATGAATATGTTATTACTTGAAATATGTGGGTTAAAAGTGTAATTTGGGCTTTATGTGTTTTTTCCCAAATTGATCGATATAGCTTCTACTCTCTCTCTCTCTCTCTCTCATGTTGTGTATATATACATATAATGGTGAACTTGTGTAATGAAATTTTAGGAATTAAAAATTAAATGTATATAATATATTTAATTTTATATTTTTTATATTTAACATATCCCTTAATGTATCATATCTGACTTTTTAGAAAAACCACGTATCTACGTATCTGTATCGTATTGTATCCGTATCCGTGCTTCTTAGATGGTCGGGAATAAGGTTTACCCGCTCCACCTCTCCCCTCTCAATCAAAAATGAGAGAAAATTATTCAAATTAAAAGAAAAATAGAAGAAAATAGTTGCTAACATATAAAGTCATATATTAGTGTAACGTTGAAAAAGTAAAGATAAAAATAAAATATTGTGTAAAATGAGAAAAAAAATATTGAGTTGTAAATATTTTTGTTTAGTTTGATGATATCAATATGAGACTAAATTTATAGAATTGTATATATAAGTATACCGGGACTAGTAATAGGGTAGCACCATACGTAGGGCTGGAAAAAAAAATTGAGCTAAACTAGAAGATTGAACAGAACCGGATTTTTTCTTTCGATTTTTTCATTGATTGGTTCGGTTCGGTTCATAAAATTTATAAAATTTAAAAACCGATTCGGTTTGCGGTTTACAAAAATTTTAAGGAGAACCGAACTGGGTTTTATGATATACATATACATACTTTAGTTGGTCATTGACTCACCTCCTAAAACACAACCCTAAACCTAAAATTCCTCTGGTGGCGAACTGGTGATCATCATCATCAAGCTCTCTCTCTCTCTCTCTCTCTCTCTCTCAGATCGAAGCTATCTCACATCGAAGATTACTCAGTGAATGAGAGATCTGTTGTGAAATTTTAAAGTACTCGCAAGCGCACGAATCGTACCGAAGTATAGTTTTGCAAGAGCGAGGTCGAACCCACAGGGACTTGTGTTTTTTTTTATAGGAAACTAAATAAATTTAAACCGATTGAACCCTAACCTAGTTCCAAAAAGTTGTGAGTTGATTTCTAAATTAAAAATTAAACTAAGAATGACAAAAGAAAAATAATTAAACTTTAACAGAAAAGAAAGTGAAGATTACCGGTTGGATAAGATAACTAGAGTTTCAGAGTCCACGCCCATGTATTCATAGTGATTTTTAACAAACTCGTGATTTATTTTTCTACTTTCTTCACAGTAATTTGGTGGCTAAACTCTCTTACTGTGGAAAATTCCTTCGTTAAGCTCGTTTTAAAGAAAAAATCTAATGTACGCTCTTCCTCGCCTCAAAGTTCAAGACATGAAAAATCCGATGTATCCGTTAACAAACAAATCACAACGGATATCCAACACTTGAAATCAAAATTCCGTAACCAGGCAAAATAATTAATCAGTAGTTTCAAATCATGGAAAAAACATGATTGAATCCATATCCAAAACCACTAAATTAAATTAAAAGGAGGTAAGAACGATTATTCAATTAAATTATGTATTAAGAAAAATTAACCAAGAGTTTGTATTTAACCACTACTAGACATGAGGTTTCATCCTTAACCCTAGTTTAAATGACTAGTCGCTCATGGAGTATGCAAACGAATTCATATAATAATAAAACTCCATTGTAACAATATTGCTTACAAAGAATAAAATTGTGCTTCTTGCTATTGCTCCAGCCGTGTTCTCTATTTTTTCTTTGCCGTGGGACAAGTGAAACCCTACTGCTGCTGCCTTTGTTCTGTTTCCCCTCGGTGAGATCTCCAGCCGAAGTCCTCCTCCCTTGCCGAAGTCTATTGCCCAAAATATATAGTTGATGCAGTTCCAATTTTCCTAAACTATTAATTCCTATTTCCCATTCTAGGAATAATCAATCTTGGGCTTTAAAACTTCTATGGAAAGTCTACTACTCCATTTGGAAGTTCAATTCCCAGCAAAGGTAATAGAATTATGGAAACATCATGGCACATGATCAAATCCTTCGGTGATTGAGATTGTATCCGGTGCATCTTTCCTTGCTTGCCTATGATAAGCTTTACCCCCACCTCGATAATTAATTAAATCAACGCAGTCATCTTCATACTTTCTATTCTAACAGTTGGGATGGATAAATTATCATCTTTTTCTGCAAAATTAATAATTAAATGTCAATAACTAAAAAGATAATAATCGTACTCAATTATGCGTGATAAAGTACTAACGATACGTGATATGGGGCTTCTATGTGTCAATAATTTGTGCTCATCAAATACCCCCAAACCTATATTTTGCTAGTCCTCGAGCAAAAGAAATAAAAGAAAACTAAGAATAGAAAAAAAAAAATTAACTAATCCTTTTTCGGAGGAGTCCGATTGTATTTAGCATATGCAACAAGCCTTTAAACCCCTAGGTTGCCCTAGTGGATGAGTTATAGTCTCGTGAGGGTTTGCAGCAGTGAACACCCACAAACACGAGAGGAATGACATTCGATCATGACCCTGAACTTAATCAATGGCCTCTCAAAGTAACTAGTACAAGTGTAACACAAGTTGGAGGCAAGATATTTCATTCATTAACGGAGTTAAACAAGTGAACATTCTAATCCGAATTAGCACAAATATTGCTCCTCTCACAGATATCTTGGGTAGGGAAAAATCACAAGGTATGCGTGTAAGTGAAAAGCCACACAAAGATGTTCATTAACCTCGAAAACAATACACGCACCTTCAATACCTCAACAAGTCATCAAAATGTCCAACTCAACCTATAGCCCCTCCCCTTACTGTAATAGCATTTTTTCTTCTTCTTTTTTTTTTTCGTTTTATTGTGTGATTGTGCAATGCCTGGATTCCTCGGGCTTTCTAGTTGACCCCTTTAGCGAGCTTTAGGCCAGCCATCCCTAAGCCATTCGACTTTAGAGTGCTAGGTTTTAGGAGACCCCTTCGGGATTAATTACTCGAGTCAAAAAGGCTTATCAATCCAAGCTAACCACACATAGCTAATCCGAAACTCTCCACCGTTTGACGCGAACACTCACTGCTTACTGAGGCAAGAGGCCCGGTTACTAAGTAGAAAGCTCGAAAAAGCATGCATTTTATTCACTTCTCTTTTCTTCTTCTTTTTTTTTTTTTTTTGGGTACGGGCGTTAAGTATTTCATTGAAACATCCAATTCATATTGAGGCACCAAAAATTTGTGTATGCAACTCGAGGTCAAATGCAACTCTAAGTGTGACAGTGCTCGTGCAAAGGCATGTACACAAGTGATAAATCGCTATCCAAGCATAGGTGATAAAAACAAGTCAAAGTGCCTCTCATCAATGCTTATGTTCACGAGCTTAATTCTACCAATGAAATCATATCAAGACTCTAACCCGAGAAACAGTCAAACTAGCACTAATCAAAAATCAATTAATTCTTCTGGTTTTTTTCTTTTCATTTTACTATTTTTTAAAAATAAATAAATAAGAGTAAATTAATAATAATAATTTTAATTGAGCACCAAAAAATGGTAAAAAGTGAAGCTTGTGCATAGAGCGAACACATCAAGAACAAGTACACCCTCCCCCAAACCTAAATATGACAGTGTCCTCAATGTCATGAATGTAAAATGAAGAAATGGACATAAAAATATAAAGGAGAGGGTACACCTGATAGGCTTGATGATGGTAAACTATGAAATACCTGCAAAACAAATTAGCGAAACACAAGCAAGAAAAAACAAAAATAATGGCACTAAAAATAAAGTAAACTATAACTCTTCTTCTCTGTTTTTTTTTTTTTTGATTTTGAGTATTTTTAAAATAAAAATAATTATTTAGAAGCAAATAGTAAGATAAAACAAAAGAACAAAAGATAAAATGCTAATCTAAACGATAATATACAATAAAATACAGAGATAATCAACGCTTGTGCGGACTAAATGATCAATCCTGATAAACAGGATCCTCCAAAAGAATTTCCTCTACTTCTGGAGTTTTCAACTCTATAAATGGTTTCAACCGCTGGCCGTTCACTTTAAACACAAAACCATCTTTTGGATTTTCAATTTCAACTGCCCCATGTGGATAGCTAGTGCGAACGATAAAAGGGCCAGACCATCGAGAACGAAGTTTTCCTGGAAACAAATGCAAACGAGAATTATAGAGAAGGACTTTCTGACCAGAAGTGAAAGATTTTCTTAAAATGTTTTGGTCATGAAGCCTTTTCATACGGTCCTTGTACGATTTGGCACAATCGTAAGCGTCATCCCTAATTTCCTCTAGCTCAAGGAGTTGGAGCTTCCTGCGAACACCTGCTTTGTCAAGATTAAAATTGAGCTGTCTAGTAGCCCAATAGGCTTTGTGTTCTAATTCAACAGGTAGGTGACATGCTTTTCCATAGACAAGTCGATAGGGAGACATTCCAATTGGAGTTTTGAATCCAGTACGGTATGCCCACAATGCATCATTTAGCCTTAAAGACCAATCTTTTCTATTAGGGTTCACCGTTTTTTCTAGGATGTTTTTAATCTCCCTATTAGATATCTCAACTTGACCACTAGTCTGTGGGTGGTAAGCGGTTGCAACTTTATGGGTTATGAAGTATCTTTTCATTAAATGTTCAAATACTTGATTACAAAAATGCTTACCACCATCGCTAATAATGGCACGTGGTGTCCCAAAACGAGAAAACACATTATCTTTCAAAAATTGGACCACCACTTTGTGATCATTGGTTTTGCATGCAATTGCCTCAACCCACTTAGACACATAATCAACAACAACAAGGATGTATAGATTACCAAAAGAATTAGGGAATGGTCCCATAAAGTCAATGCCCCAAACATCAAATATTTCTACAATTAGAATGGGATTAAGAGGCATCATATTTCTTCTTGTAATACTACCTAACATTTGACAACGCCACACAGCTTTACAATATGCATGAGAATCTTGAAAAATAGAAGGCCAATAAAACCCGCATTGCAAAATTTTAGCAGCCGTCTTTTTAGCACTAAAATGGCCTCCACAAGCATGATCATGGCAAAATGAGATGACACTTCGTTGATCACCTTCAGGAATACACCTTCTAATAATTTGGTCAAGGCAATATTTAAATAGGTATGGATCATCCCAAAAGAAATATTTAACCTTGGATAAAAATTTAGATTTATCATGTTTAGACCAATGTAATGGTATCTCTCCAGTCACAAGATAATTTACAATATCGGCAAACCAAGGTGAAGATAATTGAGACACTTGCAATAATTGTTCATCAGGAAAAGTTTCAGAAATAGGCAACGAATCCTCGGCGAACTCTACAACTAATCTAGATAGATGGTCGGCTACCACATTCTCAGAGCCTTTTTTATCTCGAATCTCAATATCAAATTCTTGCAGTAACAAAATCCATCGAATTAATCTAGATTTAGCATCCATTTTAGACAACAAATATTTCAATGCAGCATGATCTGAATAGACTACAACTTTAGACCCCAACAAATAAGTTCTAAACTTATCTAGCGCAAAAACCACTGCCAGCAATTCCTTTTCTGTGGTGGAGTAGTTGAGTTGTGCATCGTTTAAAGTCTTACTAGCATAATAAATTACATGAGGGAGCTTATCCACACGTTGTCCTAAAACAGCACCTACTGCGTAATCAGAGGCATCACACATAATTTCAAATGGGACACTCCAATCGGGTGGTCGAATAATAGGTGCTGAGGTCAGCTCACTTTTTAGTCTCTCAAAAGCGTGAAGGCACTCATCATTAAACACAAATGGGGCATCTTTCGCAAGCAAATTGCATAGAGGTTTGGCAATTTTACTAAAATCTTTAATGAACCTCCTATAAAAACCTGCATGACCCAAGAATAATCTAATCTCTTTCACAGTACGCGGGGGTGGAAGGTTAGTTATCAAATCAACTTTAGCTTTGTCCACCTCAATACCTCTATGCGAAATGATATGACCTAAGACAATTCCTTGTTTAACCATAAAGTGACATTTTTCCCAATTAAGCACAAGATTTTTTTCTTTACATCGCACTAATACAAGGGTCAAATGGTGCAGACATTCATCAAAAGAAGATCCAAACACTGAAAAGTCATCCATAAACACTTCAAGAAAATGTTCTACCATGTCAGAGAAAATACTTACCATGCATCGCTGAAAGGTGGCGGGTGCATTGCATAGTCCAAATGGCATGCGGCGGTAAGCAAAAGTACCATAAGGGCATGTGAAAGTAGTTTTTTCTTGGTCTTCCGGTGCGATGGGAATTTGATTATAACCAGAATAACCATCAAGAAAGCAATAGTATTCATGTCCCGCCAACCTCTCTAACATTTGGTCAATGAATGGTAAAGGGAAATGGTCTTTCCGTGTCATGGAATTCAATTTACGATAGTCTACACAAACACGCCATCCCGTTTGAACACGGGTAGGAACTAATTCATTATCTTCATTTTTTACTACCGTTACTCCAGATTTCTTGGGAACAACTTGAACAGGGCTTACCCAACTACTGTCTGAGATAGGATAAATAACCCCAGCATCTAAAAGCTTAAGAATTTCTGCTTTAACCACTTCTTGCATGGTAGGATTTAGACGTCTTTGTGGCTCTCGTGAAGTTTTAGTGTTTTCCTCCAAATAGATTCTATGCATGACCAACGAAGGACTAATTCCCTTAATATCATTTATAGACCACCCAATTGCTTCTTTATGCTTTTTAAGGATATTCAACAATTTTTGTTCCTGAGTATCATCTAAATCAGAAGCAATGTGTGGACGACCCACAGAGATTGTGCGGCGTTGCGCATCGAAAAAGAATGTTTGTGATTTGTTAGAGTCGCCACCCGGATTTGAGGTCCGAACCCGAGAAACCAATAAAATATGACTCGTTTGCCCATTTGAAAAAGATTTCACTGATCATGGTGGAACCAAAGATTTCTCGGATTCGGGGGTTTGGTTACGAGAGGGGAAGGGTTTTACGGCACCCCTTTCGCCCGGTCCGTGAACCGGTCTCTACTCAATATTTCATGGGATTTTGAAAATGTTTGAAACTTGATTTAATCATGAAAATGGGGAATTAGGGATGGGAACCATGTAAACAATAAAACATAATGAATAATGCAAATTTAATGTGGATGCTTGTGCACATGATTTACATGAAAAAGAGGAATAATAATAAAGAAAAATTGCAACAAATATTTACAGAAATTAACCACAACAGAAATTGCACCACAACTCCAGAAATCATGAACATGAGACTTAATAAACTGGCTTATAATCTGGATTCCAAAACATGGGTTGAAGGCCAATGGGCGGGCTTGAGCGCCAATCTCACCGGGGGAATCCCAGTTTGAGCGCTCAAAGACCATAGATTGAGCGCTCAAACCCATTTCTGGATACTGTAATTTTTGATCCATCCATCACTTCTTTAATCACTATCTATAAGATCAAACGTCAAAAGAGTATTTTTCATAGAAATTCAGGTGACAATAATTAGATTGATCTTACAAATAATGATAAAAAGAAGCAAATCACCTCATTTTAACAAAGAAAACATTTGAGAGAAAGGAATTCAGATTATAATCACAGTAATAAAAACCCCCCCACATATCTGAACTTAAATAAATCATGATCCATCATTGAAACAACCAAGAATCTGTAAATCGCTCAAGAACAGCTTGAGCGCTCAATTGGTTGGCTTTGAGCGCTCAAGCCATCAAGTAATTTTCCGATTTTCATTAAGAAAGAAGGACTCTGGATGATTCTCAGGACCACAAATGCATAGTATAAAAATTCAATAATTATCGCAGCCACTGTTCCATACTTGAACATGAGATTTTTAAAGTTTTTAGAACTTGATTGTCATAAAATAGTTAACTTGAGCTCATGCAAGAGATTTTAAAGTGAAAAGAAACTATTTAAAGACTATGTGAGCATAAATTAACGGTTAAATGATGATCAAAATCCCAGATAAAGCTCAAAGTTCAGTAAAATAGAAACTGTCCAGAATTGCGATTGAGCGCTCAAGGTCTGAGGCTTGAGCGCTCAACCCCTGCTACAACTGCAAATTTTGACAGTGTTTCAAAACAACTTTTAGACCTTTGTGAGTTCAATTCAAGTATAAAGAACTTGACTGAACTCACTGGTCACCCTCAGATGAACCAAAACAGCAAAAATAGCTTGTTTAACTACCTTTTTACCCTTGATTGAAAGCTTGAACTGGATTGTGGGTTTGGAAGTGAAGGATTGTTGAGATTTTGGTCAATTTATGGACTGCATTGTGTAGAATATGAGGTTGATTGTTGAACACAGGATGAATTTGGTGTTTACAGGTGGTTTTTCAAATGGTTTTCTATGGGAGGAAGATGGGTTTGTAGAGAGAGAGAGATTGGACGAAATTGGGAGGGCTATAGAACTGAACTGGTGAACCCCTGAATAAGGGGTAGTGGAGGGTATATATAGAGTGAGTGGAGGGAGGGCAGTAGAGAGAGAGGAAGTGGGTTTGTAGTCTAGGTGTAGCTTAGGTGTAGTTTAGGTGTAGTTTTAGGTGTAGTGGAGGGTATTATACGTGTATAGAGGTTGTTAGACGCTCCACTCTGCATGAAATCTCATGATGAGATACTCTGCAGATTCCCCGGACAGAGTTGAGCCAAGGCCGTGGGCTTGAGCTCAAGTGTGCTTCCTATAGATTGGCCAAGGTCTAAGGCTTGAGCGCTCAAGGTGTTTGGTGGCAGATTGCTTGGTTTAACTTAGTTCAACAAGGCTTGGTTTTTCTTGGGTTATTTGGAGGTGTTTGGTTTATTTTGATCACATTCAAGCTATCTTCACAAGTTTAGGACAGTTATGATTGGTTCGTTCTCATCATTGGGAATGCTCGAGCGTATCCTAGGTTCAAAATCGGGGTGTCTACACAATGATTACTGGTAAAGATTCAGAAGGACCTAGGAATGTGTATTTAAGAGTGTTTGGCAATGGTTTAAGTTCTAACTTAGGTGCCTCCACGATAGATGGAAGTGGTGGTGAAGATGAGAGTGAAAGAGGAACCTTTTTTTGTTGCCATTCATTGATGCTCATTAAAGGTGTAGTATCTAATAATGCATTAACTTGTTCAATTGATTCATCTATGTCAAATTCACATCCAAAATGAGCTAAGCAAGCTTCTAATGGATCCTCATAACTAGACTGAATGAAAGTTTTTTCAACCAAATTATCTATCATGCAAACTGTACTAACCTCATCTTCATGTAGTGGTTGCTTGCTAGTATTAAAAATATTTAACTCAACATTCATATTACCAAATGATAGTTTCATCACACCATTCCTACAATTGATCAAGGCATTAGATGTAGCTAAGAAAGGACGTCCTAAAATAACAGGAATTTGCCCACTAGAATTTTGGATAGGCTGAGTGTCTAAAACTATGAAGTCAACAGGAAAATAGAATTTGTCAACCTTAATAAGAACATCCTCAATGACCCCTCTAGGAATTTTGGATGATCTATCACCTAATTGGAGTGTCATTGTTGTGGGTTTTAACTCACCTAAGCCTAGCTCATGAAAGTATCTTGAATAAGGCAATAAGTTGACACTGGCCCCCAAATCTAACAATGCCCGATCGATGTGATGATCACCTATTATGCAAGAAATTGTTGGGCAACCAGGGTCCTTGTATTTAATTGGAACTTTGAATTGAATGATGGAGCTAACTTGTTCAGTTAAAAACGCCTTTTTAGGAACATTTGTCTTCCTTTTTATAGTGACTAGATCTTTTAAGAATTTAGCATAAGATGGCACTTGTTGAATGGCATCTAAGAATGGAATATTAATTTGCACATGTTTAAACACCTCTAAAATATCTTTGAATTGTGAATCTTTCTTAGGAGCCACTAGTCGATGAGGATATGGAGCTTTAGGGATGAAACTCTTGACTGGAGGATTAGACTCTTTAATTTTAGGAGAATGTTTTTCTTCGCTTTTTGCCTCAATTAATTTCTCTTCTGTTGGCATACTAACTCTGTTATCTACCTCTCTCCCAGATCTAAGAGTAATGATTGATTGAACATGGTGTTGCTCATTTGAAGTGTTAGAGGTGTTTCCTATAGCAAACTGCCCTTTTGGATTTGGTAGAGGTTGACTCGGAAATCTTCCTTTCTCTCTTTCTGTCATTTGACTCGCTAATTGGCCCACTTGATTTTCTAATTTGGCAATGGATTGAGTATTCAAGTGAGTTGAATTTTTAATGACTGTTATGGCTTGACTATTTATGAGAGTTGAGTTCTTAATTTCTGCTATCAATGTTTGGATAGTGTCCTCTAAGGATGGCTTTTCTTTCTTGAGGGTGCGATGATTGAAAGTTGGGATTGAGATTGAGTAGGGTAGGACTGCATAGGAGGACGAAAACCTGGGGGAAATTGGTTCTGTTGGTTGAAAGATTGTCCACCAATATTTGTTGGAGGTTGGTCCTGTCTCCATGAAAAATTCGGATGTTTTCGCGTATTTTGGTTGTATGTTTCTGAAAAAGGACTCCCAAAAGATTTTCCATAATTATTAATTGCATTTGCTTGTTCAGTAAAATTTTCGGAATATCCTACCATGGAAGGACAAGTTTGTGACATGTGCATGGGACTAGCACAATGAGAACATACTTCTCTTTGTAGTTGATTGGCAGACTCCATAGTCCTACTTAAAGCTAACGCTTCGACCTTTCTTGTAAGACTATCTAGTTTTATCCTCATATCAGTATCTTCTTTTACTTCATACAATCCTCCTCTTTTAGATGAGGAAGTTAATTTGTCTCGATGAGAAGTAAAATCCCATTGTTGAGAGTTTTCAGATAAATTTTCAAGAAAAGCATAAGCCGCATCATGATCTCTAATATTTAAAAAGCCACCACCGTTCATGGACTCTATCATATTACGATTTGATTGTGTCAAACCATTATAAAAATATTGAATAAGTCTCCATGTTTCAAAACCGTGGTGCGGACACTTAAGAATAGAGTCTTTAAACCTTTCCCAACTTTCATAAAATTTTTCATGTTCCTCCTGACAAAAATCAGCAATTTCTTTTCTCAACTTATTGGTTTTGGACATTGGAAAAAATTTGGAGAGGAATTTTCTTACAAGAATTTCCCACGAAGTTATTGTCCCAGACGGTAAAGATTTCAACCATCCATTGGCTTTATCTTTCAAAGAAAAAGGAAAAAGTCGTAGCCTAACCGACTCATTAGAAAAATTTTGAAATTTAAATGTAGAGCATATTTCGAGGAAATCTTTGATATGCATATAAGGATCCTCATTTTCCAACCCTCGAAATATGGGCAGCAATTGAAATATTTGCGGTTTTAACTCGAAATGTGTTGCGTTGGTGGTGGGTAGCACAATGCAGGATGGTGGGTCTGTGGTAATTGGAGTAAATAAATCTTTAAGGGTTTTATTATTTTCGACCATGTCTCCCATTTTTAATCTATTATGTTCCACTCTTTGAATTTTTAAACCACGTTTAAAGGTTCTTTCAATTTCTGGATCCAAAGGTACTAACTCTATATTTCTCGAACGACAACCAAACATAAACAAATTCACTGATTTTTTTTTAACAAGACTCTAAATGCAACAAAAATAAGCAAATGATAAAAGAAAATGAATGTGCAGATTATAGTAGCTAAAGTAGAATTTTTTTTTATATACTATTACCAATGCCGTAAATAACTTACTATGTAAAAAAAAAAAACAAACCTGACACTAAAAAAAAAAACAGTGAAAAGGCGGTCTTACTGCAGCAATTGCAACTTGCTGCTTTTTACTCCAACCAGCGTGGATGCACAAAAATTGAAGTGGTTCCCACTGTTATAGCAATAAAGCACCTGTAGCTCAAGCAAATCTTATTGTACTACAAACCAAGTTACCTTTGAAACGGAATAAAATGAATAAAGAGACTCAAAGGGGAAACAATCTGACTTAAACTAAAAGTTTTTTTTTTTTTTTAAACTAAAACCAAATTACCAAAGTAATTTAAATGCAGAAGCTATTCTTCCAATGAGACAGAAGAGGGAATAAAACAAATAATAATAAACTAATAAATTCAAACAACTACTGATGGGAATTCACTATAACCTACTGCAAGAAATATCGTGATTTTTTTTTTGAGATCCTAACTATAACTAGTAGAAGGGAAAAATCAATCTAAATTTCTAGAATTCCAATAAAAAAAAATCAAGTCCCCCGGCAACGGCGCCAAAAACTTCTTGTGAAATTTTAAAGTACTCGCAAGCGCACGAATCGTACCGAAGTATAGTTTTGCAAGAGCGAGGTCGAACTCACAGGGACTTGTGTTTTTTTTTATAGGAAACTAAATAAATTTAAACCGATTGAACCCTAACCTAGTTCCAAAAAGTTGTGAGTTGATTTCTAAATTAAAAATTAAACTAAGAATGACAAAAGAAAAATAATTAAACTTTAACAGAAAAGAAAATGAAGATTACCAGTTGGATAAGATAACTAGAGTTTCGGAGTCCACGCCCATGTATTCATAGTGATTTTTAACAAACTCGTGATTTATTTTTCTACTTTCTTCACAGTAATTTGGTGGCTAAACTCTCTTACTGTGGAAAATTCCTTTGTTAAGCTCGTTTTAAAGAAAAAATCTAATGTACGCTCTTCCTCACCTCAAAGTTCAAGACATGAAAAATCCGATGTATCCGTTAACAAACAAATCACAACGGATATCCAACACTTGAAATCAAAATTCCGTGAACGGGCAAAATAATTAATCAAGAGTTTCAAATCATGGAAAAACATGATTGAATCCATATCCAAAACCACTAAATTAAATTAAAAGGAGGTAAGAACGATTATTCAATTAAATTATGTATTAAGAAAAATTAACCAAGAGTTTGTATTTAACCACTACTAGACATGAGGTTTCATCCTTAACCCTAGTTTAAATGACTAGTCGCTCATGGAGTATGCAAACGAATTCATATAATAATAAAACTCCATTGTAACAATATTGCTTACAAAGAATAAAATTGTGCTTCTTGCTATTGCTCCAGCCGTGTTCTCTATTTTTTTCTCTGCCGTGGGACAAGTGAAACCCTACTGCTGCTGCCTTTGTTCTGTTTCCCCTCGGTGAGATCTCCAGCCGAAGTCCTCCTCCCTTGCCGAAGTCTATTGCCCAAAATATATAGTTGATGCAGTTCCAATTTTCCTAAACTATTAATTCCTATTTCCCATTCTAGGAATAATCAATCTTGGGCTTTAAAACTTCTATGGAAAGTCTACTACTCCATTTGGAAGTTCAATTCCCAGCAAAGGTAATAGAATTATGGAAACATCTTGGCACATGATCAAATCCTTCGGTGATTGAGATTGTATCCGGTGCATCTTTCCTTGCTTGCCTATGATAAGCTTTACCCCCACCTCGATAATTAATTAAATCAACGCAGTCATCTTCATACTTTCTATTCTAACAGTTGGGATGGATAAATTATCATCTTTTTCTGCAAAATTATTAATTAAACGTCAATAACTAAAAAGATAATAATCGTACTCAATTATGCGTGATAAAGTACTAACGATACGTGATATGGGGCTTCTATGTGTCAATAATTTGTGCTCATCAAGGTCGAAGACCGTCATGGCGTCATCATCATCGAGCTATATCAGATCGAACTGTTCCTCCCACCGCCGTCATTGTCCACCATCGTCAACTCCCCCATCATCGTCCATAACCAAAGACCATCATGTTCGTTTTTGAACATGTGTTTGTATGTGGGCATACATGTGTAAAATCTCAGATATGTTCGTTTTTGTGGGCTGCTGGTGTATACAAAATCTGTTGTAAAAAGTAATAATCTGAAATCATTTTTGTTTCCTCCATTACTTCCATAAATATATTTTATTTTATTTTTGCATTTCTTAGTAATATTGTTCCATAGGTTAACGAACTTCACCAAAAATGCTTCGAGTCTCATAGTCTTCCATATAGGTTTCTGGTATTTATATACGTGTGTGCGCGCGCGCATGTTTGTGTGTGTGTGCGCATGTTTGCATTCGATTCTACCTCTAGTCTAATTTCAAAGAAATATCAATCTACTTATGCAATATGGATATGCAAAACCGAAAGTAAAAGAGTGAGGGAGAGAAATCAAACACGAAGATTTTTATAGTGGTTCGGTCCGCAACTTCACTGTAAAGACCCATAAAATTTATTTACTTTTTGAAAAATCACTTTTTGGAGAAGTTTCGATTTGGTCAATAAAAAGTGCCGGTAATTGTTCCTTGTATTTTTCTAATCAAAATGGTATAATAGAAAGTTATTTTTGAGTAAGGCAAAGTCATCCTTCGCCTATGTTCTTCGGAGAAAAATGTGCGCGTTTTCGGTTTTGTACTAAAAGTGAGGGGATGAGATTTTGATGTGATTAAAATTTCAAAATTTTGTAAATGCCATTGTTTCCAAATAGGGGGTACTTCCTTATTTTCATAAATAAATTAAAGTAAAGATAGTCTTTACTTAAGTTTGGTTTATGAAAATAAGTATTGTGGTCACATATTATATACACAAGTGACATTTGGGTGTGAGGTGTAATTAGGTGAGTATATTAGAAGTGTGTGGGGTAAATTTGCAAAAAAATGAAACATTAATTACACTCTCTCCTCCCTCTCCACCCGATCGGCACCTCCCTCTTTCTCTTCTCCTCCATTAACAACTCCTCCAAGCTCAAAACTCTCCCTCCTCACTCAAACCCTTCAAGAACCAAGATCATTTTCGTGTTCTACGCACCGTGTGGAGTTCGGGTTGCTTTGGATTCGCACCGGGAGCTCAAATTTTGGGATTTGAAGGTTTCTACACCTAGGGTTCCATTTATCTTCCATTTTCAAGCAAAACCTTGAGGTAAGGAAACAATTACTACCTCCTCTAGTTATGTACTTGTGATTTGTAGCATATATCTTGTTCCTTGTTTCAAATCCCTTGTGAATCATGTTCTCCCTCTTTATATGGATTTTCCTCACTTTAATTTTGTGATCTATGAAATTGGTTGTTGATTGATAAAATTGGTTGTTAAATGATAAAATTGGGAGTGAAATTGATCTCCCTCTATGTTTAATTGTTGCCTAGCATTTCCAATTTGAGCCTAAACTATCACATTTGTATTTTGGGTTAAAATTCCACACCTTAGAGGTGAAAATCTGCCATTTTCTGGACAAGGCAGCTGCTGCCCCTGTATCGATGTTGCTGCCCCTGTTTTCTGGGTGATTTTCAGCCACCCTTTGACATCCGTTTGACCTCCGATTGCCCATTACTTCTCGTATTTGACCTTTGGTATCATTTGATTCATGTTTTGACTCGAGAATTATAAAATCATAACTAAATATGTCACTTAATGGTGCGTGAAAGGTTATTGGATTTTAATTGCGTGTGTGAGTGTACGTGTAACCCATTTTATCAAAAAGGGGGATGCTTTGGTGAAATGAAATGGAGAAATGGATTTGTTATGAAAATTTTAATGAAATGTTTTGTGGTAATGAGGTGTTTTAAACCAATGCCATCATTTGGTAAAATCTTTGATAGAGGCACGTGAGGCCTACAGAACCCGGCAGAGGCACGCGAGGCCTACGGAACCCGGCAAAGGCATGCAGGGCCTATGGAACCCGGCAGAGGCAAGCAGGGCCTCCAAATACCCAGCAAAGGCACGCGGGGCCTATGGAATCCGGCAGAGGGATTAAATCCCTAGTACTAATGAAAATGATATTTTTCTTCAATGAAAGCAAAGAGAAATGAGATTTTGGAATACCTATGGTGTTTTGTCGAAACTCGACTTGTGGACTTGGTTTTAACCTGCGTGAGTAACTTCGGTAGTTTTGGTGAAACAAAGTTGGAAACTTAGGTGGTGTTGAGTACATGGAAATGAAAATGTTTGAGGTACATATGGTATTTTGGTAACAATGAATACTTGGACACAGTTTTGGATTCATGTGATACTTGTTGATGATTTTGACAAAATTGATGAACTAATGGGTACTCTGGGACACCTTGAAATCTTTTTCGATACTTAATATCACTTTGGACACGTGAGTACTTCTTGGACACGTATCTCTTGTTTTAGCTTCTGTTGTGTTCCTTTGAGCATCTCTTATCTTGGCAAACCACACTTTGTGCATTCATCATATTATATGCCTAGCGATTGTAGTATGGTTTTCCCTACGAGCTAGTGAGCTCACCCTATCTTTCCCAAGTATACAACATGGATCATGAGATCGGATGCTTGTGGAGTGATGCATTATGTGAAGCTTATGCATGCATGAAGATATTTTTTTTTATCTCAAGTTTTGTATTTTGATAAATGGCAATGTAACTTTTGGTTATTCAATCTTCTAACAATTTGGACTTCTGTAATAACTTATGGGATAATATTTGATTTCACCTTTGGGGCAAGGGTGCCCAAATACTTGATTTGCCAATGGATCAATGATGTACATTTGGAATGGAAAGCTCTTATGGAGGATTTATGGAAATATTTTATATTTGACTTATTAAGTGTAAGGAATTCCTTTATTTTTGTTTTTTTATAAAAATTAGGGCGTGACATTCATGGCCTACTCCACTCCCTGAGTGTCCTACTCGGGAATTGCTGCACTATCTCCAATAGTTGTTACAAACCTCTAGCTTTGCGAGTGCTAGAGAACCTTTACAACAAGTGATTACTTCCCGAATCCACCCCCAACTAGCTAAGAATTCTGGCGCTAGTCAGACCTAACCCAAGTGATTTTTCTACTCAAAAATCACTCACAAAAATAGGTTACAATTTTCAGAACAAGGGTGTGAAATTTCCCTTTTTACAATAACTCTCAAAACACTCAAGCTAGTGCAAAGTATTCAAGATGTAAGCATAGAGTTAAAGGACAGAATTTCAAGTAATGGCTCACTGGAAATTTATTCTGTCAAAAAAATACTGTAGTTGTAGCTTCCTTTCTGTTTTCTTTTTAATGTTGAAGACCCATTTGAATGTTGGAGTTTTGCTCTTAGCCGTTGCACAAAATCAGCCCCAATCTTTCCTTTTTAATCCTTGCCATCTTCATCAAGCAACTAGTCGTTTTCTTCTTTCCATCGGAGGAATTTTTGAGCCATTGGAATTTTGGAAGAGATTTTCCTTAATCTCTCTCTTTCTTCAAATTACTTGCCTATTGGAGATAGGATTTGATGAAGGCTCTTCCACAATCTTTGATTGAATAATGCCTAGACCTTTGTTTGATTCTTCGATCGCGAAAATCTGCTTTCCTTCCATGTCTTTCAAGGGTTTTTGGCGATATATACCAAATTATGAAACAATTCATGAAAATAAACCATTTCTCATACTATTTTAAAAAATATGCCATGCCGCACTTGCAACATGCAGCATCCTACGTGGCACACGAACCCCATATCCAACGTGGCCGAGCCATCCACCTAAGCAAATGCTACAAGGTTGGTGTAGACACCCGATTTTGACCCGAGAAACTTGTCAAGCATCCCCGATGATGAAAATGTTTGATAAAAGCACACGAGACTTGATTGTGAACTTGAAAACCCCTCCAAAATCTCTCTAAAATAAACCCAGTCTTACACCACCTTCTATTAAATTCAAAACCTTCTTTTTTGATATATAATATGTCCCAATCCATTTTGAAATGAGGGAGATATGCCTGTTTTACCAAAACGACGTGTTTTCTCAACCTTCTAAGGGTAAAATGGTCATAGATTTTGATGTAAAAATCATCTTGGGTTCAAACCACTTAGGTTAGAAAATAGACTTGACAAGCTTTCCAACGCTTTAATCAATGCGCAAAACGGAGTTCGGTAACACCCGGAGTGACCCCGCAAATTTTGAAATGATGTGTTGTCTCCTAATCCAGGCGCCTGAATTCCCCTATTCCAGGTGCCCAAACTCAATCCAGGTGTCTAGATTTCCCAATTCTAGGCGCCTGGAATCACTTCTAGTAAGCATTTTGCAGCTATTTTTTGGTGAAACTATGGGCTCTTTTCTACATTCTCCCACGTTTTCTTCATTCCAAACTCCCTCCAACAGACTCTAGCTCCACATTTGAGAGTTCAAATTCATTTTCCCTCTCAAACTCACCCAAAACTCTCTCATTCTCTCTCTATCTATACCCCTTCCCACTCCATTTCAAGGAGCTCAGTTCCTCCCTCACTCCCCTACTGTTATGCTGCAGAAATGCACCCAGAAAATCCATCCTCAATCCATTCCCCTTTGTTCTACTCATTTCTAGCCTAAAAACCCAACTTCTAGCCCACAAATCCACCTTTTGATCATCAAAAACTCTCACATTTCAACCATCCATCATCAAAGTCAACCAAAACCAAGACAATCAATTTGCCTCTAACCTAGAAGACCTCTTTCAGTTTACATAACCACCAAAAAACATCCAAACCTCCACCAAAAGTTCACTAATCAAGCTTCTCAAGGTAGTTGTCTACCAAATTTGCTCAAAAAGGCCCTAAGGGGACATCAACCAAGCTCTAGCTAGTCTTCCATACTGGCTTAGAGTTCGGGAAAGGTCTTAAATATCACAGGAAGAGATTTCATTTTCTGTTCCAGTACCAAATCCAGGCGCCTAGATTAGCCCAATACAGGCGCCTGGATCCTTTCTCTCTTGTCTTGGATTTTTGTTCTTTCCATGATGCATTGATTCATTTGAAACATTGGTACATTATTTATGGCTGGTATAAACATTGCATGGTCTAGATGGTGGTTCTAAGGTATGATACATGACATTTAGAATGCAAAGTTAGTGTTCAAAAGAAAGCATTTTGCATTTTACATTAAAGAACATATGATGATCTTTATTGGTTTAAAACAACATAAAAAAGAGAGTCATTTTGTATGTGAGAAAATGAGAATCCATAGTTGCATTTGATGTTTGCTTTGTGGCTTGGAAGAATGAAGAATTGTACCTGACAAGCTTTCCAGGCGCTTGCATTAGTGCAATCCAGGCGCTTGAAGTCATTCCAAGTGCCTGGAGTGTCTCCTTCCAAGCGCCTGCATCCCTTCCAGGTGCCTGGAATTGCTTGATCCAGGTGTCCAGTTTGCCTTCCAGGTGTGACAAACATGGTGTTTTCAATTGATTTTTGGGGCTTCCCATAGCAAGTTAAGTATGATCCAGTGGAGTTCAAGCATCATATGCATATAGATCACTTATACATAACACTCAGCATATGTATTTACATACATGATATTGACATTTTAAATGCATTCACATGCTCTCACATGTATTAGTAATTAAATTCCGTCCCAACAATGTTTTCTAAAATCCCTTGTGCATTAAGTAGAGACTGGTGGTCACACTGGGCGTGAGGGGTGCTTTAAATTCCTCCCCCTCACGTAGCCTAGCTCCCGGACCCAATAAATCTCAATAAAAGTAGATTGCCGAAATGTTTTCCATACCAAGGGCAAAAGAGTCATTTTTCGATAGGTTTCTCGGGTATGGTCTTCAAGCCCAGGTGGCAACTCCATCCCATCAATTCAAACCATTTTTCAAAATTGCCACTGTTTTCGTGAACATTTCCGCGAGGTGTTCACAAGCTGGCGAATTCCGCTGGGGAGTTCTGGTTAATATATATTTTAGTATTATTACACTTATGTGTAATTTTATTAAAATGTGTATTAATAATCGAGAGCTAAGCTTGAAAAATGTTTAAGGAATTTTGCAAATGTTGTTTTTATGGACTTTTGCATTGCACGTGCATGGTTACTAGCCTTCGCTGACGTGTTTCGACAATCCCGTCCAGCTTGCCGGTGACGAAGAATCCCGAAATGCTCAGCACCCCCGACTGTGATAAGTCACAATTGTCGCTATTACCATCGCCTTGCGGGATCCTTGGCGGTGGGAGACAACTTTGGCTTTGAGTCTGGGGTACCCTTTGAAACCAAAACCAGCCTTTGCATATAGACAACCATAGAACCCCACTGTAGGTGACCAATCCATGTGTTAGAATTATATGCTCCATCCTGTTACATGCTATGTGTTACTGTTTTCGTCAGCATGACATAGTGCATACTGTAGACACCCCAATTTTGATTATCTGTGAATTCTAAGCAAGAGTCCGGGTGTGTCCCCAATGATGAAAAATTACTAACAATGTCGTGGAATTTATTTTATTTAACTAAAGCTTCGACTAATTTGGATTTACCATTCCAAAAATCCTCCAATAGAAGAAAAAGTCCATTCAACCTTTATAAGTCTTATAAACCCAACAATAATCCATTTATTTGGCCCAACCATAAAGCCCAACCAAGAAAAACTAATTCTTAGCCAAACAAAAGCCCATTTCTAGACCAAAACAACATCCAACGGACGCAACCACCGTCGCATGAACGCAGAAGTATGGGTCCCCACACTGTGCCATTTGACCTTGCGAACGCAAGGGCAACCCTACGGACGCAAGGTCAAACCTTGCGGACGCAATACTCCAACCTTGCGGACGCAATACTCCAACCTTGCGGACGCAAGGTCAATTTTTAGATAGATTCTGCAGCATTGCCATGGCTACCCTTGCTCCATTCATTCACCTCCCATCCGATTTTTGGTGGAAATAACTCCAAGAAGCTTCCATGGTGCCTATAAAAAGGACCTTAGGCTTCTCATTTCAACATACAACAAAAATCCTCAAGAAAACCTTGCTAGAAAAACCTTTGTTCTCTTTGTTTTTCCTTTGTAAACCTCTTTCCGAACCCAAAACTCCATTCCGAAAATCAGCCACGAAAATTCCAAAAATATTAGTTCTAAGCCTACTTTCTAAAATTACCCAAAGCCTTGCCTTTAATCCAAGTTTTTCGAAGCATTAGTTAAACAAAATGCTTTTCGCGGCGAACAGAGTTATACTCGCCGAATTCATGATTTTGAGGGGAGCATCCGGACGTTGATCAAAAGAAGTTCAGTCTTCGCCTATTTTATCTTTTTCGGTAATATTTCTTTCTATAAATCTAGCCTCATGCATCGTTAATTTTATTTATTTATTCCTTGTTCCCTTTCCCGTATTTTGTACGTTGAATTTGGTTGCTTGGTTAACCTTAAAATCAAGTGGCGACTCTAACAAACGCGATGTTCTAGTAATTTGAAGGTTTCTCACAGAGGTCTTGGGTGCCCACAGTGGCAACTCTACTGAGGAGAAACAAGAGCTAGACTCAAAATTTTTTTTATGGGATTTTAAATTTAGTTTTTAAAGTGATTTTCTTGCATTGCACATGCATCAATGTACGGATAAACCCTGTTCGACATTATTCGATATCCTGGGCGGGCAACCATACTTGGGCTATGTTGAATAAGCCAACAAGCCTTTGGTTGTGATAAGTCATAAGTACTGCTTGACCATTGCCTTCCACGATACTTGGCAATGGGAGGTACGCCTATGACTTTGAGCTGGGGTACCCTTTGAGACTACCAGCCTTTTGCATATAGTGCTCCCTAGAACTATCCAAAATTAGGATAGAAACCTTGTTAGGATTATGTGTCACTACATACCCCATAATGGCCAAGTGAAATGAGATGGAGGAGATGAGGGTAAACATGGGTGCAATGCAAAAGTCCATCGAAGATATGGGAAACATGATCAAGACCATAATGCTCATACAAGAAAATCCGTCTCCAAGGAGAGCACCATTGAACAATGAAAGGACAAACCAGCTCAATGAAGAAGATTGGTATGAAGAAGAACCACAGCCAGACTAACAGAACGTAGAAATCCTTGCTGCCGCACCATGGCCGCTGCTGAATGTTGAGCAACCAGCCGCTGATAAGTACAAGACTCTTCAAGATCAAATCGAGCAGTTATAGCGAACTATCATCCGTTCAAAAGAATCGGGTACCCAAATGGTGGATAACTGGATATGGATAGGCTGTGTCTTTTCCCTACTATCAAGTTGTCGGAGAAGTTCAAAATGCCCGATGTTGGGAAATTTGACGGCACTAGAGATTCGAAAACACACTTAATGAACTATGCCGGAACTTTGATGCCAAAGGGGATTGGGACGCAACAATTGGCACAGTTCCATCAAACGTTGACTGACACAACGCTTCAATGGTTCTTGAATTTGGATCCTTTAAAGAAAAACACTTGGGATGACATTGGGCATGCTTTCATCAACCAGTATGCCTATAATGTCCAACTTAAAGTGACTACGAGAGAATTGGATGCTACGAAGATGAACCCCAAAGAAACCTTCACCGACTTTATAACTCAATGGAGAGCCAAGGCAGCGAAAATGGTGGTGTAGACACCCCGATTTTGAACCCGGGATGTGCTCGAGCATTCCCGATGATGAAACGGACCAATCATGACTACCCTTAACTTGTGAGAATGGCTTGAACTTGATTAAAATCAACCAAACATTACCCAAACAATCAAAACAACCCAAATCAACCCAAGCATCACCAAACCAAGCAAAACCATCAATCTGCCACCAGTAACCTTGAGCGCTCAAGCCCTAGACCTTGAGCGCTCAAACCCAAAAATTCCACCTTGAGCGCTCAAGTCTGATCTCAGTCAGGAATCTACAGAGCATCTAATCATGAAGGGAGGAGCGTCTAACCACCTATATACATCTTATACACGTACAATACATCCTACATTGCCCTAAAACTACTCCTAACCCACTTCCAAATACAAACCCACTTCCTCTCTCTCTTTCTTCCTTCCCACTCACTCTCTATAAAAACCACTCACCACCCCTGGTTTCTGGGTTACCAATTCTCATACTTCAGCTCCCAATTTCCCTAGAAAACTTCCTCTCTCTCTCTCTCTCTCTCTCTCTCTCTCTCTACAAAAACCACTCACTCACCATCCAAACAACTTACAAAAACCATCTTTCAAGCTCCAAATTGGGCCTTTGTTCATCAATCAACCTCACACACTGTTTCACCCATCCAGAATACTAGCCAAACATCCATGATCATCCACCCCCAAGCCCAAAATCAAGTTCAAGCTTTCAATCAAGTCAAAAGGTAGTTAAATATGTGAAAATCTCACTATTTTGGTTATTCTGAGGAAGACCAGTAGGCTCAAACAAGCTTTCTGTACTTGTATTGGGCTTACAAGGTCCAAAATACATAATCAAAACACTTTCAAAATCTAGAAGATAAGGGGGGTTGAAAGGCCAAGCCTCTAGCCTTGAAAGGCCAAGCCCGGTCTCAATAGTCTCGATTACGCTAACTTTTTGTGATTTTTATTGTGATCATCATTAAATAGTTAAATTATGTTTATGTCACTTTGAAAAAGGGTCAAACTCACAAAAGTCAGAAATTGGTTTGAGCGCTCAATCCATGAGCCTTGAGCGCTCAAACCGGTTTGGAAGCTTGAGTGCTCAAGCCATCACCCTTGAGCGCTCAACCCCTATTCTGGGATCCAGATTGCAAATCAATTTGTTAAGTCTCATGTTCATAACTTCTTGTGTTGTTGTACAGTTTGAGTTATTATCTCCCTCTGTAAATATTTATTGTAAGTTTTCCTTATTGTTATCATCCTTTCTCATGTATCACGTGCACGATCATCCACTGTAGATCCATATCTTTTGTGTATATATTATTGTTATGTGATCCCCATCCCCGATTCTTTATTTTCATGGATGAATTAAATTTCAAACATTTTCAAAATCCCACAAAATGTCGAGTAGAGACCAGTTCACGGACCGGGCGAGAGGGGTGCCATAAAACCCTTCCCCTCTCGTAACCAAACCCCCGAATCCGAGAAATCTTTGGTTCCGCCACGATCAATAAAATCTTTTCCAATGGGCAAATGAGTCATTTTTATCAGTTTTTCGGGTTCGAACCTCAAATCTGGGTGGTGACTCTAACAATCACAACCTTTTCAAGCACAAAACCAAACCATCTCCGTGGGCCGTTCACAGGTGGATCGGCCTAACAAGAAGGAACAAATCAGAATGGTCATCAAGAATGTGATTCTAGAATTTTCCAAGTATTTGGTGACACAACCTTTCTTAAGCTTTGAAAGTCTATTCAAAGCCAGAATCTCAATCAAAGATGGTTTGAACTCGGGGTTGTTGGACAAAGAAGACTCAAGTCAGAGAGGAAAGCGGGTCTACAATGGCAATAATAACCCTTTGTATGGAAATAGTAAAGGAAACTTTACCGCCAGCAATAGCAATCATGTTGGTAATAGTAGTCACACACCTGAAGTCAACAACATTAACTTTAGCGGTCGGATCCGTGGGGACCAGCAGAGTCACTCTCCTGAAACTACAAGAAAGCTGAAAAAAGTTCAACTATCTCAGAATCAGCCAAACTGAATGCAGTTTGATCCGCCTCGACGTTGCCGAACGTATGGAACCCTCGGCAAGGAGCACATATGCGTGGTTCTAGACGAATAAGGATTTGAACGATCTTTGCCAAGCAAGAAGCGCCCAAGTGTGGCATTCTCCTCTTGGCTCTCGGCATACCCTCGGGACCTCCGCCGATCGGCGTGCCGAGCGTCCTGGGGCTGGGCCACTCGCATGTCGATTCTGTCGGCTGCGGGAGCATGGGGGAACGGAATTCACTTGGTTCGGGGGAAGCGTACCAGGCACGCTACACGCCCCCCAATGGAGCATTAAATGCAGCAGTCACCTACTCTGCCACCGCCGCCTGCAGCAGCCCGTGGGCGATGGGGAATGTCTCGAGGATGATTGGAATACCTGCGTACCCGTCTTTGTGATGTCACCCCGGGCATGGCATGGGGGGGCGGGACGAGAGGTCACCCCACCGGTCATTCGAAAGCACGCACGACAAAAGGTGGCGCCGCAGTAGCGTGGGATGCACGTTCTCTTTGCCTATAAATACCCACTCACAACTACCACTAAAGACATCTCTCTCCTCATTTACTACCCTCATAACTTCAGTTCTTTCTTGAGATTTATAGCACATTCCCTCCCTCCGGTGACTGACTTGATCATCGGAGTGCCTTCCCGGACCACCACCGTTCGAGCTAGGCACTAACGAGGTTATCTACTTGTGCAGGTCCCCCTCAGGCGTGCACCACACTTTCCACCGCAGCCCATCCAACTCCCAGAAGGTTCAGAGAGTTCACTCCGGTAAAGACACTCCCACAATTGGCAACTCCGCTGGGGATAGGGCAAACTATTCCTCCCAGCTTCTCTACACACTCTGGTGGTGTTTTTTCCTCCACAACGAGTACCCCTGAACCAACCCAGATGGCTGACTTGACCTTGGGCATGGCTGCATTCAACGATGCCGGAGAATGGGTCAATTCCGCCCGACGCTACCGGTACCACGGGTCGGGAGTGACTTGGGGATCGACCCGCGTCCCGTCGTCAGCGAGAGGCGGGGACGTAACCGTGACCAACAATGGGTTGGCCGAGCAGCGCCACAAGCGGCGGCATTCTCTTCACCATGAACGGGGACGTCCTCTCCCTCAACCACCTCACGACTCCGGCTCGCACGGAGGCTCTTCCTACCCCTCCCCCTCTCACCATAGAGACTGAGCTGGCATTACTAAGGCAAGAGGTGTTGGCTATAGAAACGTAGACCGAGGGTCAACCTCGGCGTCGGGGGCGAACAAGGACTTCGGAGAACTCAGCAGAGGAAGAACCAGTAACAGTCGTAAAGGGCTCGGGTCTTTTCGCCTTCGGACAAATCGTGGAGGTAGACGGCGAGGCGAGGCACTTTCATTGTGCCGGCGAATGCGGCGGTAATAGTTCGTGCCCAACGCGAAGCCTCTGTGCGCGGTAAATGATCCCCATCTGGGCGAAGCACTCCGAAAAGGCTCGCGCGTTCACCGCATTTCGCATTTAATGGCGTGAACACCGAGGAATTGGAGAGGCAATACAACAAAGGAAAGGGTCCGATGAACGGGGAACGAGCACGCCAAAATCAGGGTAGTCAATACCGGCGTGGGGAGCGGACGCACTATAACCGTGAACCGATCGAGGGATCGGGGAGGTGATGGGCGCCATTGCCAATCGGTGGATGGGCACGGCGCCAAGAATGGTGCACCCAATGCTAGAGCGAAGGTCTCAGAGGAAAAACCGCCACCTAATTGGAGGTCTCTCAAGAACCGTAACACAACGCATAACAGCCGACCGAGGCCCGGGGACAAGTATACCCTACAAAACGATGGTGGCAGCATCGTGCTCGTCAATGCTCAAACTGGCGAAACAAAGATATACCATGCCGAGCCGGACGCAAGACGTCACCACCTATGGGAAGGGGTGGCGAGGGGCCAAGATGGCCACAACAAAAACTGACCCCCTCAAAAGGGTAGCACACTTGGATGGGTCGGACACGTGGCTTGCGTAAGAAGACGGCGGACAAAGCGTGCACGCGGGGAGAACCGAAAGCGATGAACCTCAACCTCTCGACTCGGTAGACTCCGGACTAGAAAAGGCGGGACGATCCGTTTTTTGCGAGCCATCGCAAATTTGCCCCCCACCACCCGGGTTCAAGATCCCAAAATTTGACAAGTACGAGCCAACGACGGACGCAATTATGCACATCCAGCAATATCACCTGGTCTCCAAACTCTACGGCCATAGCGACGCCCTCATGTGCCGAACGTTCTCTATGAGTCTCGGGACCACGACACTCTTGTGGTATAGCCAGCTCACTCCGGGATCTATAGCGACTTGATGAGCTTCGGCAGTTTCACATCTCGGTTTGTGACCCGATTAACACGGCCAAGGCGGCGGCTTTATCAACATGAAGAGGGGCTCAGAAGAGACCCTCAAAGAGTATATCGCAAGGTACTGGGAGGTGTACAACCTTGTGGAGGGATGTGACCAGAGAATTGCCTCCACCTCGTTCAAAAACGGGCTTGACCACCACTCCGACCTCTTCAAGGAGCTCATGGTACGACCATCGAAAAACATGGTGGAGCTGATGGAGATAGTGAACCGATTCCGAGAGCTTGACGGAGCTGTAAAAGGAAGTGCCAGCAGGGGAGTGCCCAAGGAGGTGAGGAAGCAAGTGAACAATCTGAGGAAGGATCGTAACGACCAAGGTGGGGGATACAGAGATAGGGGCACCCGGGACAACGGTAGAAGCAGTAACGGCGGTAGGGGGTGGGAGAAGCCCCCCCGAAACGATAACGACTATGTAGCCGAAACCACAGTCTTTACCATGTCAATCTACAGATTGTTATCAGAGATCGACAGAAAACGTTGGTTTTACTAGCCGGAGGAAAAGATGGGGTCGGATCCCACCCAGAAGGGAAAGTGCACCTACCACGGTGGAGCCTACTATAACGACCGGGATGCCGGATCCGTTCAAAGCCCACTGAGGCGGCTCGTCGGCCGAGGTCACCTCGGCGAATGGATCGACCATGGCCGCATACCAAATACTCTCCGGGGTAAGCGCCCTAAACCAAACCGTAAGCGGTCCCGCCACCCACGCAGACACGCGCCTCGGGGAAAGTGGCGAGGGTAGTTTAACCATCCACGCACTGGTTGGCAAAGGCACGAGCGGCAGAAATGCACACCTGAAATGCAGCCAGTTGGAGGCGGCCATGGAAGTAATGACGCTCGGAAAGGTGCCGAAACGAAAATACGAGGAACTAGTGGACCCATACACTATCTCCTTCTTCGAGCGGGACTTGGACGAGCTACAACTCCTGCACGACGATGCCCTTATGATCGAAATAAGTATCGATCATGTGGATGTCAGGCGAATCCTGGTGGATCAGGGGAGCTCCGCCGACGTCCTTTACTACTCAGCCTTCAAGGCCATTGGACGGACACGTGATGAGCTTACCCCCTCCGACACGCCACTTGTCGGGTTTTCGGTTTTCCGCTTAATCCGCCGGCAAAGATCACCCTCCTGCCCGGGCGGGTCAATGCCTCGAGATAGAATTCACCGGGTGGACTCCCCGAGCTTCCCTACAACGCCATCCCGGGAAAGGCCGGCTCCACGTAATGGGGCCATTGCCTCAACCCTCCACCGCTAAGGCCCGGTTCATCAAATTTAATGGGAAGGTGAGACCATCCAAGGCAACCGTGATGGCCTCTTAAAGGTGTGCTTTGCCAATGCCGCTCGCCAAAAAGGACGTAAGTGGAGGCGTGCCGCCGGGCGGGTGTCGCGGATTGAGGTTCCCGAATGCACTCTTGTTCTGATGACGTCGACTCCAAGGCCGAGGAAAAATCAGTCGAAGAGCTGGTCAAGGTGCCCATCAACGAAGAAGGCACCAGGTACTTTATGCTCGGTTCAGATCTCTCTAATTTCGAACGGAACGACTTGGTCGCTTTCCTCAAGGATAACATTGACGTCTTTGCGTGGACCCCGTACGAAATGTCGGGCGTGAGTCCTGACTTTATCACGCACGCCCTCAATGTTGATCCGGCTAGGAAACCAGTGGTGCAGAAGCCGAGGCGATCCTCGGGGATCCACTCTGATGCCGTTGTAGAGGAGGTTGACCGCCTTATCGAGGCGGAGGCGATCCGAGAGGTGATTTACCCGACGTGGCTGGCAAACACCGTTGTGGTAAATAAAAAGAATGGGAAATGGAGGGTGTGTGTGGATTACACGAACCTCAATGATGCATGCCCTAAGGACTGCTTTCCCCTCCCTCGGATAGATCAGCTAGTCGACGCCACGGCTGGTCATGCCCGGCTCAACTTCATGGACGCATACCGGGGGTACCACCAAATTGCGATGGATGACATAGATGTGGAGAAAACGGCGTTCATTACGCCGAGGGGTATCTACTGCTATCGAGTCATGCCTTTCGGCCTGAAAAATGTTGGGGCTACCTACCAGAGGATGGTCTCCAAGATGTTCGACAGGGAGCTCGGAGATATTATGGAGGCCTACATCAACGATATGGTAGTAAAAAGAAAATTCACAGAAGACCATATGTCCCACCTCGGCAAGGTGTTTTCCATCCTCAAAAGGCACGGTCTGAAGCTTAATGCCGAGAAATGTGCGTTCGGGGTCGGTTCAGGGAAATTTTTGGGGTACCTTGTCACCCGCCGAGGGATCGAGGCCGATCCCGACCAGCTGGAAGCCATTCAAAAGCTCCGAGTGCCATCGACGATCAAGGAGGTACAACGGCTAACAGGGATGGCCGCTGCCCTCAACCGCTTTATAAGCAAGTCGTCCGACGCCTGCCGACCTTTCTTCCAATCCATCAAGACCAGCAATAGGTTCTTTTGCTGGACCGCCGAGTGCGATGCGGCACTGGCCGAGCTCAAAAATTACATGGCCCGAGCGCCATTGCTGGTCATGCCGAAAGAGGACGAAGATTTGTATCTCTACCTGGCAGTTTCCGATCACACCGTGAGTTCAGCACTGGTTCGGCAGGAGGGACAGGACCAGTTCCCAATCTACTACTTGAGCAAGACAATGCTCCCCGCCGAGACCAGGTACTTGCCGATTGAGAAGTTGGCGCTTTTGCTAGTTACGGCCAAGAGGAAGCTCTTGCCCTATTTTCAGAGTCACACGATCGTGGTGATCACGGCTTATCCCCTGAAAACCGTTATGCGAAAGGCGGACCTCGTGATCGATATGTAAGTGGTCCTCGAGTTGCCAACCGATATCCGGAGACCGACAATGCCTGGCCCGATCAAGGGTCAGGCATTGGTCGACTTCGTCGCCGAGCTCACTCCAAAGCTAGAACCGAAGCTCCGGAGGAAAGAAGCTCCAAGCCGAAGGCAGGGTGAGTCCACTAAGAGCCCGCACCCGGCGGTCTGGATTTGTTCTCAAAAGCGCTCCCGCCAAGCCGCGGCTACCATTTATACGGGGTGAATGTTGGCGTATACACGCTTGATGATTGCATCAAAACAAATTCGGAGGGGGGGCGGAATTGTGCTCATCTCTCCCGAAGGAACTCTCCACGAGTGCGCAATGAGCATCGGGTTCCCAGCCACGAACAACGAAGCCGAGTATGAAGCCTTGATCGCCGGACTCCGCCTTGCCCTCGCCCTCGAAGTCGATGAGCTACAGGTCTATAGCGATTCCCTGCTGGTGGTGAACCAGCTGAACAGCGATTACGGCTCTGGGGAAGCTCGGATGTTAAACTACCTGAGCCACGTCCTAGAGCTGCAAAAGGGCTTCAAGGCCATCCACTTCTCCCACATTGGTCAAGCGAAGAACGCCCATGCCGATGCCCTTGCTGCTCTCGGCTCGCCGTGCAACGAACTCGGAGGAACACGAACAATCACTCTCGGGGAGATAGCGATACCAAGTTTCAAGCAAGGCGCCGAGGACGTCATGACTATCGGCGTCCACGGCCCAAGTTGGATGGACCCTGTCGTCTCCTTCCTCTGAGACCAGACACTCCCCTCGGACAAGAAGGATGTCACGCCCTGCCCCGCAAACAGCACCCGTTGTGGGCCCGAGTCAGTGCGGCCACATGACATTCCAACACAAGACCCAACATAACCTTACTTAATCTCAGAATAAAAACACAGCGAAAGACTTCATCATAAAAATAAAAGTGTCAACATTAAATCCCTAACAGTTTCAAACACCAACAACCGTCTACTAAAAAAAAAATAGTTTAAACAATACTTGTGCTCAAAATACTCTCTTATTACAAACCATACAAGTACTAGTTGACAACATGCCCAAAATTCACTCAACACCAACTACGCAACCCAACGCTGACCGGTAGTGGACCCCCTCTATGGCCCCTGCTATTTGGAAAACCATAAAGGAAAACCAGGAGTGTGTGAGACATAGAAATGCTCAATAAAATACAACCAAATCAGCATCCAAAACATAGCAGTATTTATACAACAACCATCAACATGTATATAACCAATCACATGCAAGTGGCACGTCTGCCACATCCTATGTATCGTAGGTCACTGTGGGAGCACACCCCGCTCGTTGTCACCGGTAGCTAGCCGACACAACGTACTCGCGGTGTAACCCAATCCACAGCCCTTTCGCAGATACCAACTTTCACACACAACACACATGCTAAAACATCTATTAGCATGATATACATCTATCTTCACAACAACACGTCATCATCATATGATATACATCCGTCTTTACAACAACACATCACCAATACAGTTATATGTTATTGAACATAATCATGTCAAACACACTCACCTTTGATTCGACTAGAGTATGCCAAACTTACGGTTTCGGCACCTCCCGATGACTCGACTTGTCACCTAGTCACAAGCTAAACAATATTAGTATATGATTATTTTCACACATAATCAAAGAGATAAGCAACTTATAAGGTCATCACAACTTAAGACAAGCCAAAACACAACAACACTCCAAAATCGGTATGAAATCTAATAACCAACCCATCGTATCTGGACTATCATTTCTTACGGGTTCAGAATTAGGACATGAGACCACCTCCACTAGAAAGAAGACTTTTAGTACATCAATATTGATATAGAATTTTCCCTAATCAGAGCCCGGATGACCAAGTTATGCTTATTTGAAGTTACACAAAAAGAAACATGAATCTGCAGGTTCAGGAAAAGCATCAACTTTGAATCAAAAACTGCTATAACCTGGCAGGAAATAAGGCACAATCCATACATATTCTCGAAGGTATGCAAGTCTAGTTTCATAATCAAAAGACGGATTGAAAATCCAAGCTTCCTACACAAAGTTATGGCCCTTCCCGTAAGACGCGACAGTGCTGTCTGCACAGACGCGAACTCGACAGCAGCTCGGTAGAACATTTTTCATATTTTCTGTGTTTCTCATAAAATTCTGAAAATTTAACACAACATTCACGACATGCATGGGTAGTTACAGTAAAAATTCCAGAAAATTAAGAATACAGGAACCACGTGCATAAATTCACCAAAAACCATAGCAGATTCAATTTTGAAAAATCTGTCAAGAAACCCCCTCACTTCCCTTCCACGAATTTTACAAAACCAAACCCCAAATCACTCTTATAAGCAACAAAAGACCTCATTAACTTGTAAAAGAACAACATACTCACGAATTTTGATAATTAAACACCAATCCATACCTTAATTTGGGGTTTTCCCCAATTCCCCCTTCTTCTTCTTCTTCTTCTTCTTCTTCTTCTTCTTCTTTTTCTCTCTCTCTCTCTCTCTCTCTCTCTCTCTCTCTCTCTCTGTGTGTGTGTGTGATTATAATCAGCCAAAAAGAAGGAAAAGATGAAATAAAAATATCTAATGTCATATTGCACTTCTCCCCTCAACTATCTTTGCTATTAACTTTAAGCCCTAAACTCAAAATTACTTCAAACTCTTCTAATTCATATTAAAACGTGAACTAAACATCAAATGTCCGGGACGGGTATTACAAAGGAGGCCCACCGGATTCGATGCCAGTCCACATCCTACTTTCTGTCTCCAATCGGCCAGCTCTATCGCCGTACTTACATCGGCCCCGACCTACGCGTGGTACATGAAGCGAGGTACCCCACGTTTTTCACGAGCTCCATGAGGGGAGTTGCGGCAACCACTCGGGAGGACGCACTCTCTCTGAGCGGGCCGTAACCCAGGGGTACTGGTGGCCAAAAATGAGGAAAAGCGCTGAGGAGTACATCAAGCGGTGCGAAGCGTGCCAGAAGCATTCTCCCCTCTTGCACCAGCCCCCTATGCCCCTACAACCGGTCACAAGTCCGTGGCCGTTCGCACAATGGGGGCTCGACATTGTAGGGGTCCTTCCTACGACGCCCGGCGGGTTTCGGCACCTGATCATGGCCACGGATTACTTCACAAAGTGGGTAGAGGCCGAGCCCTTGATTCACATTACGGCCACCGAGGTTGAGCAATTCATCTGGAAAAACATCATCTCTCGGTTCAATGTGCCCTATGCTATCATCTCTGACAACGGCACCCAGTTCGTCGCAGAGGCAATTAAAACGCTATGCAAAAGGAAGAACATTCGCGTTTATAATTCAACCGTGGCCTACCCTCAAGGGAACGGACAAGTCGAAGCGTCAAACAAGTCGATCTCGTCCGGCCTCAAGCGTCGACTGACCAACAAGCGAGGAAAGTGGGTGGAGGAACTCCCTAAGGTTCTCTGGGGTTACCGAACTACCCCTCGGCGTGGAACTGGCCGAATGCCATTCTCCATGGCCTATGGGATGGAAGCTGTCCTCCCCCTGGCTGCTGTCGCTCCCTCCGCTCAGACCGAAGCCTTCCACCCGGCTACGAACGATGAGCATCTTGCCTCCGAGCTTGACCAAATTGAGGATCTCCGAGACGAAGCCAACATCAAATATGCTGCATATTAGCAGGAGGTCGCTCAGGGCTACAACAAGCACGTTCGCGCCCGCCCCTTCAATGTGGACGATCTGGTCCTCCGAGAGGTTGTCCAAAAGAAGAATAAAAAGAAGTTCATGCCCAATTGGGAAGGCCCCTACCGTATTGCGGCCAAAGTTGGTTATGGGGCTTACAAGCTTGCCGAGATGGATGGCACGGCGGTTAGCAACCCATGGAATGCGACGAAACTACAGAAATTTTATGGTTAGGATCTTATGTTTATCATTTTCCATTTTTATAGCACCCTTGGCAGCCTTTTGTAATGCCCAGGAATCAAGATGTTAATGATAAGATCCTTTCCTCAGTTGCTTCCTTTTTTCTGAATGTCATTGCCCTCGGATAAAGTCCCTATCTCAATCGATAGCGTTCGGTTGAACAACGCTCACGTTCGATGGAACAAAAGTCTCGGATCGGCTAACGAATGGTTATGCCCATAGGAGCAGCGTTGATATGAACAAGCGCTCGGGGAAACTCCTTTGGTCTCGGGACCAACCTATCAAACTAGCTACGGGCTATTGAATTTGATTATCGCTCGGCGCGAATTTGGGAATATAATTTTTTGATTATCGCTCGGCGCGAAAATTGGGACATTTAACTTTTGTGCTACGGCAGCACGCCGGCATAGGAAAATTAGCCTTCGGCCCACTGCCGAAGCAGGGGCTATCATTATTAACAATCCGATGGTTATAACTCGAGTCCGGAGGTTTAAGCTCGGTTGTTACAATTTTTGGTTACCCATGAGGGCCATTACTTGTTAAATCTTCTAATATCATTATTACCAGTCCGACGGTTATGGCTCGAGTCCGGAGGTCTCGGCTCGGTTGTTAAAATTTTTTAGTTGCTCGGTCGTTAAAATTTTTGGTTACGTACGAGGGCCACTACTTGAACAATTATTAAGGCAAGGTATTGAAATATTGAATCAGAAAATCATGAAGGCGTCCATGGAAGCAAAGAGAAAATTCATTCATTAAACTAAAGAAGGGGACCAGCAGGAGTACAGAGCTCGGTGCCGGTCCCGAGTACAACATTGCAAAAAAAGAAAAGAAAAAAGAAGACAAGTACAAAGAAGACTAAGACTCCGGAGCCTGGGCCATGCACTGATTGTCAGCAGGAGAACCGGCGGCACCCCTGTTCTCAGAGGTGGTCCCCTCGGGTACCTCGTCCTCGTCGTCGAAGGGCATCTCCGGAATCTCGACCTCGGGCACGGGAGGGATGGAAGACCGGAGCGCAGAATCAATAGGAACGGCAACGAGGTCGTAGGCCTGGACGAAAGCTTCGGGCCAAAGAACTATTACTTACCAAGGAGGAAGCCACTTTTGAAGGCCGCTGATTGTCGATGGCCTCGGGCGACTTCGGCGCCGCCTACCCCCTCGTAGCCATTAGAATCAAGTAGCAGCCCATCATCTTGTCATGATCGGCCTGGGCATGCTGCAGGTCCTTTTCAGCTTGAGAGGCCCGTTCCTCACCGCCGCGGATTTTGCTCGCTAGAACCATTGCCTCTCCTCAAGATCGCTCAAAAGCGGCGCACCTCCATATTTTGTTTCTCAAGCTCCTCCCGTGGCAAAGAACTGACCTTAACTATGCCGGCGGCTCCGCCCGGGCCTTTTGTTGGCCTGAGTTTGTTCTCCACCTCCGGACTTTCGGCGCCAGGTTGTATACCTTGTGCGAGGAAGGCTAGAACAAGCGCCTTTGCAAAGCGAAGGATGCAAGTTAAACAAGTTGTAAATGAAATTAGAAACTTGAAGAAAATAATCGGTTCGAATACAAGCGAGGGAACCTCTTACCTTACAACTGAGTACGAGGAGGTTAAAGCGAGTTGTCGGTCGTGTTCTTCGCCATCTTTGCATGTCCCTCGAGGGAGGACAAGAGCCCCGGGGCGTCATTGCCGTTTCTTGTTCTCGGGACTTCGCTAGCTTTTCGGCGACGGGCTCCGTGAAGAAGTGCGGATTCACGGGGACCCATGGCTCGTCCTTGTTGATCTGGGAGAGCCTGACTTCCTGCGGGACGGGCTTGTCCCTTGGAGCAACCTCGCTCGGAGAGGGCGCGACTGGCGCACCCGGAGGAGGAGGTGGTAGTCCCGTTGGGGCCTTTTTGGGGGCCTCTTTGCCGACAGAGGAAGGATCGGTCGTTCGAGGCTTCTTCGGAAGGGGGTCACTCTACGTGGAGCTTTAATTCGCCGACGGGCGGCAGCCTTTTTCGCCTTCTTTTCAGCTCCTCTCCTTCCTTCTCGCGCCTCTTTAGCGCCGAGGTTCGCTTATCGAGCCTTTCGGATCCGGCCCCGCGAACGAAAGACCGGAGGTAGGCATTGGATCCCTTGGCAGACGTCGCTTCAACGAAGTTCGCCTGAAATATCAAGATTTAAATGCCTTACCCGACGTGGACGCGTCCTCGGCACCGGCTCTTTTCCCTTTTTCAAAAAGCCCTTGTAGGACGGTGCGCGATCCGAGGACGCCGTGGGCCGGCGGGTTCCCGGGATCGCGAGGATGCGTTTCAATCACGCTGCTGCCGGGCGCTTTTGGCCAGATGTCCGGGTCACGCCCCCGCACTCGCAAGAAAAAGAAAAGAAAGAAGGAAGACACAGAGTGAGCATTCGGCAGTTCAACAGTATATGCGTAAATGAAGTAAAACGAGAAGAAAATGAAATAAGCGCGGAAGTATATGCCCTCGGACTTACTAGGTTTTGCCCGGCACCACGGGACGGTCCATAGGGACTCCTCCCTGGAGGCTTTTTCGTAGTTGCCCCAATCCATCACCGCCAAGCAGGCGCGTTCTCTCGAATCGAGAGCATCCCAATGAGGGGAGGATACCGCCGCCTCTCGCTGGCAAT
This sequence comes from Vaccinium macrocarpon, assembly GCA_022606695.1. Taxonomy (NCBI): domain Eukaryota; kingdom Viridiplantae; phylum Streptophyta; class Magnoliopsida; order Ericales; family Ericaceae; genus Vaccinium; species Vaccinium macrocarpon. The sequence goes on along the minus strand of CM040177.1, from coordinate 23,418,237 downwards.
ACCTCCGTAGGGCGGGCCCACGGACCACGTGGGGGCCATGGGAGGTTGTCGAGGCTTAAAGGGAATGTTGTGCAGCTCCGATATCCTCGCCACTGAGTTAATGATTCGGTAGACGTTAGTGGCGAGCTGATGCGGAGCCAGTTGATAGAGATTCAGGAACCTCTTGAGGAGCGACGACATCGGGAAAGTCAGGCCTCCCTCACAAATCACCATAAGCGGCACGGTGATCTGGCCTCGGTCGTAGTGGATTCGACCGTCAATGGGCCGAGAAATTTCCACGTCCTCGGGGATCTGGAAATCCCTACGAAATCGGGCAAGCTTCTCGGCGGACCCGCCAGTAGTCTTTGGCGTACCACAGGACGCCAAGCCTCCGGATTCGGTGGGGTCGATTCAGTGGGGGCCATACTCTACACCCCGTCCCGTGTAGGCGTCTTCGTCTATCGCCCGGGTTGTGAGCTCACAGGCTTCACCCTGCGGCGCGCGGTAGCGGATGTTCCCTCTTCGCCTCGGCCAGCACGCGCCGGGGGCTCGACCTCGACCACAAGCTCCTCCCTAGAACCCTCACCTTCGGAGAATGTCCCCGAGTCCTCAACATCGACCCAGTTGGCTAGGAATTCGTCCACCTCCACCATAACGGTGGGCTCGGGCTCTCTGAACCCCGCGGTCTTCCTATCTACCTCTTATACCTCCGGATCTGGAGACCAGTCGACGGGGGAGTTCGGGAGCTCCGTCGGGTCGACTGTGGGGGATGAGGGAATGTCGATCGGCACTACGGTATCCGGGGCCAAGTTCGGGGGAGGGTTTTGCTCGGAGGTAGTGGTTTGAGCACCGCTCTCGGCGCGTCTGGCTGCCTCCACCATCTCCATCCAGCGATCGTTGGTAATGGCTTGGAGAGGGGCTACGTCTAACGGTTCTGTTCCGAACGGTGGAAGGTCGGGTTGGGAATGGCACCTATAGTCTCGCCCGAGACTTCTTAGTTGCTCGCGGATGAGGACGCTTCATACGAAATCACTGAGCTGAGATTCGGCGAGGACGTCGTCGGTAGATGAGTCCGAGGAATCCGAGCTCATCCAGGTAGAACCTACAGTGCACGGGTGAAACAACCATCAACGATATGCACAAGTTTAAGTTCAAGAAATAATGCAAGGGTTGAGCGTCGGCCCCTGCCGAGCTCCCCGTACGGTGCTAATTGCCCGAGAGTCCCACCTACCACCTATCTCTCGGCCTAATCTAAGGGGAAAAATGAGCGCTCGGATAGCTCGCTCTTTTCGGCAAAGGACAGCGCGCCCAACTAACGAGCGCTCGGAAGAACATGGTTGAAGTGTTCTTCAAGTCCAGAATTCGGCGGCCGTGCTCCGCCGCACAAGCCGCCGGAAAACTCAACAAAAAAGACGAAAAAGCAGAAAACATCGAGAAATCACTCGAAACGAGGCAAAAATACACAAATTACACGAAAATGCAGGAAAAAGCAGTGAGAAGTTAAAATACCTGAGTGTTTGTCGAAGATCTTCACCGGAAAACGGGTTTTGGCAAGATTGTTGGTGAAGTGCAGCGGTGGATGACGGCGGCGCAGCGGTTCGACGCTGGAGAGAGAGAGTAACAGTGACTCTCTCCCTCCGCCCTTGTATTTATAGAGGCACCGGTTCGGGAGGTGAGGGGTCACCCCCTCTAGATCACAACATGTGTCCCGCCCGATTCAAACCGTTTGGGCGCGAGAATCGAACGACGGCGCACGGACCAATCACGCAACAACACGTGGCATAAGCATCATCACGCGGTACGGTTTTCTGAGCCAGTGTGTCAGACGTCCTTTCACGTCTCAAATCGACACGATGTTCCGAACATTGACCCCCTCCGAACGCCTGTACAAGTGAACTCAAACGGTCATCGACCCGATCACGTTTTACCCACAACTGCTCGGCGTGAGCACCGAGCCCGTTTCTCCGACCGCCCGACCCGGTTCTATCAACTCCCGCACCCTCCATCTTTCAACGTGGGGAAGTCGATGGGGCTATTGTAGCGGCCGGATCCGTTGGGACCAGCAGAGTCACTCTCCCGAAACTACAAGAAAGCTGAAAAAAGTTCAAATATCTCAAAATCAGCCAAACTGAATGCAGTTTGATCCGCCTCGACGTTGCCGAACGTATGGAACCGTCGGAGAGGAGCACATATGCATGGTTCTGGAGGAATAAGGATTTGAGCGATCTTTACCGGCGAGCGCCCAAGGTGGCATTCTCCTCTTGGCTCTTGCGCTACCCTCGGGACCTCGCCCGGTCGGCGTGCAGCGTCAAATTTTGGGCCGCTTTCAGCGTGCGAATGCAAACAGCGGGGCGTGGATGAAACGAGAATTCGCGGTTGCGGTGGAAGCATGCGAGGGCGCTACGCCCCCGATGGAGCATTAAATGCAACGGTCACCTACTCACGCCACCTTGCCGCTGCCGGCCGTGGGCGATGGGAATGTCACCGAGGATGATTGGAATACTTCGTACCGCTTTGTTTGTGATGTCACCCGGGCATGGCATGCAAAGGCGAGGGGCAGGTCACCTCTGTCATTCCGAGCGAATAGCCAGTAGCGTGGCTTACGGCGGCGTGGGATCTGCGTTCTCTTTGCCTATAAATACCCACTCACAACTACCACTAAAGACATCTCTCTCCTCATTTACTACCCTCATAACTTCAGTTCTTTCTTGAGATTTATAGCACATTCCCTCCCTCCGGTGACTGACTTGATCATCGGAGTGCCTTCCCGGACCACCACCGTCCGGGCTAGGCACTAACGAGGTTATCTACTTGTGTAGGTCCCCCTCAGGCGTGCACCACACTTTCCACCGCAGCCCATCCAACTCCCAGCAGGTTCAGAGAGTTCACTCCGGCAAAGACACTCCCACATTAACAATCAACCCCCTCCCCCTCGCAGAAGAATCTTTAGCCAATTAGCAGTTCCCCTATCAACTGTTTATGAACGCCTTCTCAAAAGAGGTGTCCTAAAACCTTTAGACCCTATGCCAACACCCAACCCTCTTCCGCCTCGCTATGACGTTACTAAACATTGTGCCTTTCACCAAACCCATGGACATCCCACAAATAATTGCGCCTGTCTCCGTCATGAAATTCAAGACCTCATTGACAACAAATCTATTTCCCCACCCAAAGCCAAACCTAAAATTGTCGCCAAACCATAACCAAAACAATTTGGAGTCAACCACATAAATACCCATACAATAGCCTTTGACCCTAGCCAATACATTGTCCCAGCCGACCAACCAAAACCCATTTTCACCAACCCCTAGACACTGTTGTTATCAATTAAACTAAGATTTTGACACGTGATTTTATTGAACGCTTTGTTATGCTTGTTGGACACACACGATTTTTGAGTCGGTTAACATTTTGACAAAGATTGTGGCGTTTTGAAAGAAATGTGTACATGTAAAGGTTTTGAGAATGATGACTATAAATACTAGGGCCACCTTTCGGTGCATCCCTGGCCATGGGTGTTCGGAGCCCACAAAATCCGGCAGGGGTGTGCGGAGCCCACGAAATCTGGCAGAGGGATTTATTCCCTATTAAAGGCAAATGGATAATTTTATGAAATGTTGGAAATGAGTTGTTTTATTACTACCTTGGTGTTTTGGAAAAACTTGAACATTTTGATACATTTTTGAACACTTTGATACGTTTTTGGACACGTTGGGATACTTTTGGATACTTAGGGATATTTCTTGGATACTTGGGAACCTTGAGGTCATTTAATTCATGTCTTAGCTTACTAAATCATACATTTCTCATCTCGCTCAAGTCATTTCCATATTCTGGTGTTCTTATCATCATTATACACCTAGTGTTAGTAGAATGGTTTTCCTACTGGGCTAGTGAGCTCAACCTATCATTTTTCAGGTACCCGGCAAAGCTCATGAGATGGATGCTTGAAGTGTGGATGCATATCATGAGGATTAATTGATCATGAAGTTATTTTCTCATCTTCATACTTAGTATATTTTAGGAGATGATTTTGTAACTTTAAATTCCTTAATCTTTTGACTATTTCAATTTATGTAATAACTTTAAAACTTTCGATATTCATGGATGTGGGTACGGGTACCATTGGCTAGAATCTCATTTAAACTTTGACTTTGGGATTGTATAATTGACTTTGACTTTTCAATTGGGATGTGAATGGCTTTTGACTTATCCCATGTGAATATTAATTGTATTTTGGTTATTGAAATTGAGGGCGTGACACCCAAATACCTACAATCACAAAAATAATGCATTAAATGCCAAGTAACAATATTAATGGACTTACCAAGGATAAATCAGGGGGCGCTAATGTGAACAATTGATACAAAGAGCCGGCTATACCCGTAACTCTAATTGAAACACCAAATAGATATCTAGGGACAAAGTCTCAAGAAAACGAAAGAGACAAGTAATAAACCCTAATATCCAATCTCAAGAGTTAAAGACACAACCCTAGGTAGTCATAAGGCTCCTATTTATTAGAAAGTACAGAAAATTAGGTTAAAACCCTAAAAAAATGCGCAGCCACTCGTAATCCATGTGTAACTTGGACAAAACCACCCAAACAGGATTTCCGCCCGGGCAGTATTTCTAGAAAAGTGTCGAAAAACTTTGAAACTACCAAAACAGCCCGGGCTCCCTAAAACCCGCCCTGGCAACTGTTCCAGAAGCTTTCCCATGGTCCAAAACTGCTTGTGACGAATTTTGCACCTTTCTTCGAATGTCTAAAATTCAAGGCATAATTCCAACAATTCTCCACATTGACTTGAATTCCATTGAACTCAACACCATAGAGCAATCCTCTCATCAAACCACTCTTCTCCAAACACCCCTCACGAGGCAGCCCCCTAACGAGGCGATCACCAACGACAAGAATGAAGAAGGCTCAAGCACCACTGCTTGACCTTGCAAACGCGACTCAGGAAACCTAGCCGCACATGCCTCCAAATTGAGCCTCCATCTTCAAACGGGCACCCACCACCCAACGCATCCCTCAAAGATGCAAACGAAGATCCGCTCAAGCTCCACCCAGAGCTAAACACCGAACTCCACCACAGAGTTAATGGCCCAAACGACCAACCATCTTCAAATGGGCACCTCCGACCCAACGCATCCATTATTGATGCAACAGAAGACTTGCTCAAACTCCCCATAGAGCTAATATGCGAAACCCACATACGCCGAATAGTTGAAACCGAATTCACACCAACTGATGAAGACCCCAACGATGTAGCACCCACAACCGTACTCCCATCAGGCACATAGAGGTTACCCAATTTCCGTCTCCCCATCAAAACACTAGCACCCTTAGAAATTCTCAAAACTCCACCTTCAGCGGTATACTTTCAACCATCGGAGTCAAGAGAACCCAAAGAGACAATGTTTTTCATCAACATCGGTACATGCCGAACTCCAAACAATGTCTTCAACACACCATTATGCAATCTGACTTTAATTGTTCCAACCCCAACAATTCTACAGGGAATATTGTTTCCCATAAGAACTGTACCATCGCTGACCACTTCATAGGTATCAAACCATTCTTTATGTGGACACATGTGGTAGGTACATCCTAAGTCCAGAATCCACTCGGTACTAGAACAGACATCACCAACTGTCATAAGAAGGACAATCTCAGACCCATCAGAGTCACCTTCAGCAACACCAGTAACAACCTTCTCTTTAATTTTGCCATTATTTTTTAACTTAGGACAATCTTCCTTCATATGCCTGCACTTCTTACAGTAAAAATAGAATAATTCATCATAATATCTGGACTGCGAGCCAGAAAACCCCCCACTGTTTTTATCCCTCTCAAAAGTTCTTCCTTGCACAACCAACCCATTAGCATAAACATCACTCTCACCGGATACTTTTTTCCTTAATTTTTTCGAATATAAATTGGATTTCACATCCTCCATGGAAATCATATCCCTCCCATATAACAGGTAGTCACAAAGTGCTCATACGATGGTGGTAAAGAACACAAACAATGAGGACTTGATCTTCATCATCAATGGAAACATCAATATTTTTTAAATCCAAAATGATTCTATTTAACTCATCTAAATGGTCTTTAATGGGCGTACCTTTCCGCATACGAAACTTATAAAGGCGCTACTTTAAATACAATCGGTTGGTAAGCGACTTTGTCATGTAGATGCTTTCCAACTTCAACCAAATACCAGCTACGGTAGTCTCCTCTCCAACCTTGCGAAGCACATCATCGGCCAAACTTAACTGAATAGAACTAAGGGCCTTTGCATCGAGGTCATCAAAAGCATCATCCTCCATATTTGCAGGTTTCTTGGCCTTCCCCAACAGAGCATTCGATAATTCTTGTTGAACTAGCAAAACCTTCATTTTGATACGCCACAAGCTAAAAGAAGCGCTAAGCCCGTCAAACTTCTCAACTTCATATCGAGTCGTCATATTGTAATCGATACAATCACCTAAAAATAGAACACAGCGGAAAACAAAAGCCTTGTATTTAAAAACCCTAAGCTCTGATACCAGTTTGTTGTGACAGGCCATGAAGTTAGAGAAAACAACCAACAAAGAAAACAAGACACAAGATTTATGTGGTTCCCCCCAAGCACGAAGCTCTAGAGGTACGTCTAAGGGCGAAGAGCGAGAGAGGATTCACTATGAGATTACAAAGAGCCAGCTATACCCATAACTCTAATTGAAACACCGAACAATTATCTAAGGACAAAGTCACAAGAAAACGAAAGAGACAAGCAATAAACCCTAATATCCAATCCCAAGAGTTAAAAACACAACCCTAGGTTGCCACAAGGCTCCTATTTATAAGAAAGTCCAAAAAAATAGGTTAAAACCCTCAAAAAATGCGCAGCCACTCGTAATGTGTGTAAGTCGAACAAAACTGCCCAGGAGGGATTTTCGCCCGGCAAAACCGCCCAGGCGAGATTTCCAGAAAAGTGTCAAAAAACTTCGAAACTACCAAAATCGCCCGAGAGGCCCTAAAACTTGCCCAGGCAACTTTCCAAAAACTTTCCCGCGGTTCAAAACTGCTTTTGATGAATTCTGCACCTTTCTTCGAATTTCTACAATTCAAGGCATAATTCCAACATACATAATAGTAGTCGAGACGAACTAATATTGTAACAATATGACTTAAAACTGATCATGTGAGATATTTTTTTAAACAAAGAACCAAAAAAAAAGTTGTTCGACTTAATTATTAGCGTAAATTACATTAAATCTCCTTCAACTATCATCTATTTCCGATCTGCCCTTTATGTTTTAAACTCAATACTTAAGCCCAAACTACAATGGCCAAAATTTGCTTCTACGCCATTAAAGGAAGCCTGTGATTTACGTTTTCACCTTTTTTCAGGAACACCTACACATCATTTTCCCCCTCAAACTCATCATTGTTTAGTCTGTACTACCGTCTGATGAGTTGTTTTACGGTACACCCGACTGGAGACCTGCAAAACAAGGTGTATGGACCGGTGTGATTCAGGCAAACACTCCTCTGATGCCTAAGTTAGTATAGGCAGAAGAAATTGAAATATTGAAAAAAGTGTTGGATAGAGATGTGTGTACTTTTTACAAGTGGTAGGTGTATTATTCATAGGCATCTGAAAAGATATGATTTGATCATTTGGCCTAACTTATCAGATTTGCTAGAATAGCTTATCCCGAGGGAGCCTTTCGGCCGTTGAGAGAATTATTGAATTCGTATTCCCTATTATCGTTGCTCTTGCTGTTTAAATGCAACAGGCTGCTTATAATTTAAATTCTTGCATAAGGATAGTCGGAGTTATCCATCCCATATTCCATGGGAATCGGTTCCAACAGCTTATCTTGCCTATATAGGTGGCTCGTGGTCTGCTTGGTAAGATGTGCATGGAGCAACCGATCAGAGCAGACATGAGACTCATAGAACTGGACGGATCTGATCACAAAGCTTAGTCATACATCCTTTGATAAGGATCCCAATGATCTGGAGTGGTCTTGGATTTCAGTCAATTCATTCTATCTGAGTTGACCAGGATAGACGGATCGTATTCCTACTATGCGCCAGCCCCGAATCCCAATATTCCATGGTATATATGTCAACAAACATTGGATAATAATCAAACAATAGAGGTGGTGATGACATACCTTCTGATTTACTGTTGTTCGATTATCTAATTGAAATTGCTCAATAAACTCCTAGTCAAATTCCTCGATCACTCACAATTTGGTTGTACAACCAATTTCAGCACAATTGATTTTGGCATTTATTTTGCAGATGCAATCCATTTATGAATCGATGGTTTAATAATAATAATAATCTTGACTATATTAGATTTTGTCACACCACTTTATTTGAAACTCTTCCTAACACCATTTGATTTTAGAAGAGATGATAGAAAAGCGATCTGACAGATTATGTGATGCAAAAAAAATTTATGTGTCTCTAACAAAACAAATATGAGAACATAATTGATTCTATAGCTTCAAATTTTGTGAATTGGCTTCCAATAAAAAAATTATTTTGATTCATAAAAAATGTCACAACAATAATTGATTCTCAAATCGATTAATGTGTAAAATATATGCTAATCAAATTTGGAATTGACTGCAGAAAAAAGTTAATCGATTTTACAATCAATTTAGTTTGAATTATTGGTTACAATCCAAGTTATGAGTTTATTGGTCTAAGTTATGAACCTCAGTGGTGCTACTTATGAATATTTGTAAGGACCCGTATAAAAAAATCACTTTTTGGAGTAGTTTCAATTTGGCCGATAAAAAGTCCCAATAATTATTCCTTGAATTTTTCTAATCTCAATGGTATAATTGGAAGTTATTTTTGAGTAAGGCAAAGTCATCTTTCGCCCATTTTCTTCGGAGAAAAATGTGCCGTTTTTTGGTTTTGTACTAAAAGTGGGGGGATGAGATTTCGATGTGATGAAAATTTCAAAATTTTGGAACTGCCATTGTTTCCAAATGGGGTACTTCCTTATTTTCATAAATAAATTAAAGTAAAGAAAAGTCTTTACTTAAGTTTGGTTTCTAAAAATAAGTGTTGTGCTGGAGTATGTTTTGCTGGCACCGTGTGTAAAGACCCGGAAATTTTGCTAAGTGTTGGTTCGAGATTAGTGAGGTGGGGCCACAATTTATGTACACAAGTGACATTTGGGTGTGAAGTGTAATTCGGGGTTATAATAAGTAGTGTGTGGGGGAAGTTTGCAAAAAAGTCAAAATATCTCACTCTTCCTCTCTCCTCCACCGACTAGCCTCCTCTCTCTCCTCCCTCTCCACCATCCAAGCTCAAATTACTCCCTCCTCATTCAACTACTTCAAGAACCAACGTCATTTTCGCATTCTATGCACCCTACAAAGCTTCGGTTGCTGTGTATTCACACTGAGAGCTCCAATTTCGGGATTTGGAGTTTTCTTCACCTAGGGCTTCATTTTTTCACCATTTTCAAGAAAAACATTAAGGTAGGGGAACAATGTCTACTCTTTCTAGTTGTATACTTGTGATTTATTGCATGTATCTTGTTATAGCCTTCAATTCCATTGAAAATCATGTTTTCTCCAAATTGTGTGGGTTTCCCAACTTAGATTCTTTGATCTATGAAATTACTTGTTGGTTGATGAAATTGGGAGCAAAATTAATCTTCCACCATGTTTAATTGTTGTCTAGCATCTTTATTTTGTGCCTAGACTATGTCATTTGTGATTGGGTTGAAATTCCACACCTTAGAGGTAAAAAACTACACAGTTACTGTTCATAAGCTGCTGCCTCTACAATTTCCAGCAGTTTTTCCCTGGCCTTGGTGGTTTTGGTCACCCTTTGATGTCCGTTTGGTCCCCAATTGCTCAATCCTTCATATAATCGACCTTTGACATCATTTTTGCCCGTGTTTTGACTCGAGGACTATGGTTTTATAAACAAATATGTCATCTTACGTCACATGAAAATTTGATAGTTTTTATAAAGCGTGTATGGGTGTGTGTGTAACCTTTTTTATTGAAAGATGTGAAATAAAGAAACGAACTTGGAAAAATTTTGACTTGTTATTGGAATTGAATGGAATGTTTGGGAAATGAGATATTTCAAACCAATGTCATCACTTGGTGAATTTTTTTTAAAGGCACGCGGAGCCTATGGAATCCGGTAGAGGCACACGGGGCCCACAGAATTCGGCAGGGGCACACGAGGCCCACAGAACCCAACAGAGGCACGTGGAGCCTATAGAATCCGACAGAGGGATTAAATCCCTAATACTAATGAAATGATGATTTTCTTCAATGAAAGAAAAGGGAAATGAGATTTTCGAACTATCATTTGTGTTTTGTCAAAACTCGATATGTAAACTTGATTTTAGACTTGTGTGATGAACTTGGGTGGTTAGGTGAAATAAAATGGATACTTGTGTTATGTTTGGGTACTTAGAAAAGACTTTGAACATATGGGTTGTTGGTGGGTACTTGGAAACTATTTGGGCACTTCATTACATTCAAAATCCTTTCTCTATAATTTGGATACTTGGATTCGCACATGAACATCCATTGGACATATCTTGCCTCCGTGTGCATGCATCATACTCATACACCTAGCGTTAGTAGAATAGTTTCCTACGAGCACATGTGCTCACCCTATCATTTTTTGGGTACTCAGTTGTGATCGTGCATTCGTGCATGGTTTGGAGTGCATGACTTGGATTAATGAGCATACATGACTTGGAGTTATTTTATTCATCTACTATACACTTTCTTTTGGGAAGATGATAATGTAACTCTAATCTTTTCACTATCTTTTTGACATTGAACTTATAATAATTTAGAGGATATGACTTTGATTTCACTTTTGGGGCAAGGGTGCTCGAATATTTGAATTACAGGATATTATCCGATTTCACCTTTAAGGCAAGGGTGCCCAAACAATTTATAGCCAATGGGCTGATGATGTACTTTATTTTATGAAAATCTTACCATTTGACTTATTTATTGGTGAAATTCCTTTATTTATGTTTTTTAAAAAATGAGGGCGTGACAAAATTTATGTTCAGGAACTTACGATAGGTGTTACGTATCTTTGTGGCTTTAGTTATGCTGCTTGTGGTTAGTTTTGTGAGACCTTGCGGCTAGCCACAAATTTAAAACTCATGAATCATTACTTACGAGAATTTGTGGTAACTTTGTTATTTCTTATTAATGTTTGTGGCTTTCTTATGAATTTTGTAGCATTCTTATGAGTTTTTTATGGCCCATAAAAATTAGTTATGAATTGCTTATGAATTATGTGGTTCAGCTTATGAATCTTTGCGGTTAAATAATATGACATGTTCTTCAGGTCACATTTGATGATGTGGCGCAATCTCAGCCCTTCATTGGGTGCATATTATTTGTCCTAAAATGAAGGTGTGTATTAAAGCATTTCCCTTATCAGTGACTACTAGGGAGAAAGATGGATGTCCTTTATCCCCTTTAAACATATTCATTTCTTAAGTAATGCTACAATGTACACCCCCTTCTATATGAGATTTTGTGGCACCAAATATGAGAGAATATGAGATTTTGTTGCACTAAATATGAGATTTTGTGGCTCCAAATATGATATGGCACATGGCATGCACCGCATACGGAAATATGAGATTTTGTAGCTCCAAATATGAGATTTTGTGGTTCCAAATATGAGATTGTGGCACTGTAGCATTACTGTAGCAATCCGCATGAGTCCAAATATGAGATTGTGTGGCTCCAAATATGAGATTTTCTGAAAATATATGAGATTTTGTGACTATTCATATGAAGTTGCATACCATATGCACTTCATATCTCCAGCCACAAAATCTCATATTTAGAGTCACAAAATCTCATATTGAGAAGAGCACATTGTAGTATTACTCTCATTTCTTTGTTGTGCAGGGGCTCCCCTTATCAGTGACTACTAGGGAGTATTTGACTATCCAGTACTACTTTTTGAATATTAAGTATTAATTATTGGAGATTAGTTAGGTCCTTGAATCCGAGTCATCATTTCCAACTTCTAATGTTGATAATTCATTTTCAATGCCAAATATGTAAGCTTTGTTTTGGGTATTATAGAGGATTTACCTTGCAACATGTATTTTTTGGGGGTATTAGTATAAAATATATAGATGGCGGATTAAAAAAAATACGTAGATAATTTTTGGTGCCACCTCTAACTTTCATTCCTGATTTTGCTACTGATCTCATGCACTCCACACATTGATTGAGAACAAAAGTACACCCCATTGAACATAGTAAATAGATTGCTTCAGCTTTGATTGGGGTTCTGCTAGTGGACATGAGAATTGATTATCAAAATCCATCGAGTTGTGTAATAGCTGGTCTCATCTGAGTTATCAATAAAGTTATGGATGGTGGTTTGCCTTATTGCCCTCCCAGCATCCTGAACTCGTTGTAATTCTATTCCACCCTTTCGCTCTGCATTTCGATTCAATTTTCCATCTCCAATTGATTATTACCTTTCTACGTGTATCACACAAATTTCGAGTCTGCGAAAAAGACAGAAAAATGTTGACCAAAATTGATGATTTTATTGATTTGAGAAATTAGGGTTACAATCTCTTTAGTAATTTCTGATGAAAGAAAATAATCCTCTAATTCTTCTCTTCGAATGTTGAAACGAGGGCTTGAAGCTTGGTCCCGAATCAGAAGGCAGAATCTTCTCTGTGATTTGTGGAAAAGATTGATGATGTAGCTTGAATGTTCTTCAGAGCTTTTAGGCTTTGACTTGAAGAACCTCCTTGCTTGATGTAGACTCAAGAGTTAGAAGGGGCTTTTGGATGCTTGAATCTTCGTGAGCTCGCTTTGGCCGATGTCGACGGTGTCTCAATGTGTGAGAGAGCACCTCTATTTATAGGGATGGGGAGATGAAGAGTTATGGCAAGATTACAATTCTTTCCATATCTTTCTCTTTAATTATTTCCTTGTTTGATTTAAAGGAAAATAATTAAAATATAATAAATATCTTTCTTTTATTTGTTTTGGGAAAGATAATTATATATAATAAGATTTATAATTTATTTCACCAAGTGGCACAATTTAATTGGCCAAACTTGATAAATAAATTACTGTGTCATTTTGACATGTGGCACCCTCTGATTGGTCCTTTCATATGTCTCTGACTTTTGACTTGAAAACACGTGGCATTATTTGATTGGCCAGTTATCGTGCTTGGTCTTTTAACCTACAAACACTTGGCAGCATTTAATTGGCTCGTCCGTAAATTTTGACTTTGACTCGTGACACTTGGCAACATTTAATTGGCCAATTTGTGTGCCCTAGCAATACATGGCAATTTGTGATAGGCTAGAAATTTTACATGCCTACAGATGCCCCCTCGAGAGTTGCTCACGCTTGAAAGTGAGTGAGTCTCGAATCATTGACTTAACTTGACTTGGTACCGAAAATTTGTGTACTTGGCAATTTTTGATTGACATTTGGTGTCAATTTGATTTGCGAAATGTTAACTCATCGACCGAGTTAAAAACAATTTCCTTCCGATTTTCTAATGCAATGGAATTTGACTGCCCAAATAATTGAAAGCCTCTTCGGTGAATAAACTCGATTTGATTTATTTATTTACTGGAGACTTGTCTTGACATGCTCTTCTGATCAGAAGCAGTGGACTTGATTGGATGCCAAAAAGTTGTGTATTTGGAGATTTTTATTTTTATTTGACATTTGCCGTCAACTTGATTTTGAATTTTAGCCCATAGACCGAACTAAAATTTTATGCAAATGAATTGAATGACCTCATGCTTGAAAAACATGTAGAACTTAAACTTGAACCTTGTAGTTTTTTGTAGGGTCAACCTTGAAATAAATGGGCCCGTTCGGAAATTCTAGACGACTTCGCATGAATTCACTGCCTTAGTCTCCAATTGGAATCCACCGCTTGAAGCTCTTGTGTCCGAATTAGGATAGGAATTTACTTTCCTTGCCGCTAGAGATCACCGCTTGAACACAAGTTGTATTTGCATTAGGAAAGAAATTTGGTGTTTGGAAAGGAGTTAAAATCCTTTACCACTAATTAGAATCTCAGTCAAAATAGAACAACCATGAGATCTATAAATTTACACCAGTGGCTCTTTCTTTTCTTCATGATATCCAAAGTCATCAATAACCCGTGAATTGGCAGACCACCACGGGTAATCTCTTCTTCTTTCTCTAATTTTGCTCTTCATACTCTCGTTGTTTTCCAATTGTACCGAGCACACCACGCAGCCTATTTTTCCACCAAGTGTAGTCATTAGCTCCATACCTTAGCAAAGCAGCAAAGCAAAAAGACTTTTTTTTTTTTTTTTTGCTTTTTTCCTTGCATGTTTGCTTCTTTTTTTTATTATTAGAGGAGCATTGGTCCATCTTGTTTTGTACTGCTATTCCATGTAACATACCAGCTTTTAATCGCCAAACCCCGAGATTTTTCCGTGGTATGAAGCAACTTTTATTTTCTCTGAACCAAACACTGAAAGTAAAGTAACGCTTTTTTCTTTTTAGCCATCTTTGAAAGCAATGCGGCACTTTTTTAGTGTGACTCTTACGTCATATCGGACATGAAGTTGCCTTGCTTTTGCTGAGCTTTTCAATATGAAATTTCGCATAGCAATCGCAAGCTAGTAAGTGGTTGTAACTCCGTGATTTTTGTAGCATGAACTAGATTGCAGTAATAGGAGCCAGGAGGGAACCATTTTGATTTGAAACTTTATTTTTCCTTGGTCCAATCAGAAACTTGTACAAAGCAACACCACGTTTTCTGTTACCTTCCTGCTTATTGATAAACTCTAAGCAATTTACCACAGTTTGAAAGAATGGAAATTCAATTGAAAAATGAGACTTTGGTATTCAAGATTGGTCAATCGTTCATGGTGCTGAATTACAGGTGAAGAAAGGGGAAGAAGAAGGGAAAAGTCGAGAGAGATCTTAGAGAGAGAAAGTAAAGAAGTAACTAACACCATTCTCCTCCTCTCCCGCTCTCCTTCCACTACTTATTTAACTGGAACTATCTACCAACAAACTAACTGACTATTGTAACAGAATTACAAAAATTACAACGGAGCCCCCTCTATTGTATAGAATACTGGTGGAAGCCCAAAGGCTTATCATTACCTCCGTCTTCAGAAAAACCTTGACCTCAAGGTTTGAAATTAGGAAAACGCTGGTGGATATCATACCAACTCTCCCAAGTAGCATCTTCTGGGATAGAGTTGGCCCACTGAACCAAAACCATAGAATGAGGTCGATTGTTCTTCTTAAAACTTCCCCGGTCTGAATGGCAAGTGGTTCAAGTCAGAATCGCCCCTCTTTCGTCAGCGAGAGGTAGAGTAGTCTGTACTACAGCCCCCATGCCCAATTTCTTCTTGAGGAGAGACACGTGGAATACAGGGTGAATTCTGGAGCCCTCTGGCAGGTTAAGTTTGTAGGCTACTGGTCCCACTCGTTGAAGCACCTGATATGGGCCAAAGAACTTGGGCGCCAATTTTGCATTCCTGCGAAAAGCCACTGAAACCTGTCTAAAAGGCTGCAACCTCAAATAAACCCAGTCACCCACCATAAATTCCCTCTCAGTCCTGTGGCCATCTGCAATTTGCTTCATCCTGTGTTGAGAAGTGGTCAAGTGCTCTTTGAGTAGCTTGAGAGTGGTCTCTATCCCTGCGGCGAAAGAAGCTTCGATTTGCGACCACTCAAAGTTCCCCTAGGGGCATAATGGATGAAGCTTGGGGGTGGCTGGCCATAAAGAGCCTCATATGGAGTTAAGCCAGTGGAGATATGGAAGGTGGTGTTGTACCACCATTCTGCCAAGGGCAACCACTTGGTCCACAAGTGAGGGCACATCTCCAACGGCACCTAAGATAATTCTCAAGGTATCACATTAACCACCTCCCCCGCCATCGGGCCCCGAGGATGGTATGAGGTACTCATGTTCAAAGTAGTCCCCTGTAAACGAAACAATTCTCGCCAAAAGGTGCTAGTAAAGATAGGGTCCCTGTCATAGACAATGGAACCAGGCATGCCGTGTAGTTTGAATATGTTATCTAAGAAGGCTTGAGCTACCATAGTAGCTGTATAAGGGTGTGAGAGAGGGATGAAGTGAGCAGGCTTACTCAAACGGTCCACCACTACCATAACAACTGTCTTATGACTAGAAGTAGGTAAGCCCTCTATGAAATCCATTGAAATATCAGTCCAAAGCCTATTAGGAATGGGCAGTGGCTGTAGAAGCCCAGGCGTAGCAACGGTTTCATTCTTGTTCCTCTGACACACATCACATTCTGCCACATATCTGATAACGTCTTGCTTCATACCCTTCCAATAGAAGCCTTGTTTAAGTCTATGATAGGTCCTTTCACCTCCTGAGTGCCCTCCTGTAAAACTGGCATGATGTTCATGGATTAACTTGGTTCTGAACTGTGCATTGGCTCCCACAACCAGCTTGTTTTTGTAATATAACATGTCATGTTGACATACAAAAGAAGGATGGCTAGAGGGGTCTTGTTGGAGATCCAAAATAATATGCTGCAGGGTTACATCTTGCTGCCAACTATCTTTTAGGGCATCCACCCAATTGCAAAGGACCACCACCATTGCCGTATAAGTGGCCCCTTCCCCCAACGTAGTAGTGGTGCCCTCATGGACTCTGGACAAGGCATCTACGACCAAATTAGTTTTCCCAGTTCTGTAAGTGATCTCATAGTCAAACCCCATGAGCTTAGAAAGCCATTTCTGTTGCATCAAAGTGGTGACTTTTTGTTCTAACAAGAATTTCAAACTCTGATGGTCAGTTTTGATCTGAAAGTGCCTTCCCAAGAGATAGTGCCTCCACTTAGTAACAGACATAACAACTGCCAAAAGCTCCTTTTCATATGTGGATAGTCCCAGCCTAGTTTGAGACAAGGCTTTGCTGTAAAATGCTAGTGGTCTACCTTCTTGCATTAGTACTGCACCTATCCCCCTCCCCGATGCATCACATTCTAAAACAAAGGTTTTAGATTAGTCTGGTAAAGCTAAGACTGGGGCTGTGGTCATTACATGCTTCAACTGTTGGAAAGCTGATTCAGCCTCTAAGTTCCACTTGAAAGCATCCTTCTTAAGCAACAAATTCAGAGGTTGACATATCTTCCCATACCCTTGGATGAATCTCCTGTAATAGCCAGTTAATCCCAGAAATCCTCGCAATGCCTTCAGTGTTAGGGGCCTAGGCCAATTAACCATATGTTCAATCTTGGTGGGATCAGCTGCCACTCCATCTAAACTGATCACATGGCCTAAATATTCCACTTGGGTCTGTCCAAATGCACATTTTGACAATTTCGCATACAGTTGATGCTCTCTCAACTTGGTCAAAGTTAATGTAACATGTTTCAAATGGTCTGCCCACTGTTTGCTGTATATCAAAATGTCATCAAAAAAAACTAGCACAAATTGCCTTAGATAGGGCCTGAACACATCATTCATTAGGCTTTGAAAAGTGGATGGAGCATTTGTCAAACCAAATGGCATTACCAAAAATTCATAATGGCCCTCATGTGTCCTAAAGGCTGTTTTTTCAACATCCTTAGGGTTCATTCTTATTTGATGGTAACCTGATCTCAAGTCCAATTTAGAAAAATATTGGGCCCCATGCAACTCATCCAAAAGCTCATCAATGATAGGAATGGGGTATTTATCCTTAATGGTTTCCTTATTCAAGGCTCTGTAGTCGATGCACATCCTCCATGTATTATCTTTCTTTTTAACCAACAGCACTGGTGAAGAAAATGGTGATACACTTGGTCTAATCACACCACTTTCCAGCATTTCCTTAACGATTTTTTCTATTTCATTCTTTTGGATGTATGGATATCTATAAGGTTTGACATTAGGTGGTTGTGCTCCAGGTTGTAGTGGTATTTGATGGTCATGAGATCTAATTGGAGGTAAGCCAGGAGTAGTACTAAACACATCACCAAAAGATTGCAGAACTTTATTGAGATCAGGGTGTACCTCTATGGTAGTCATGGCTTGTAAACTACATACTTGGGCCATCACTCCTTGAGGTCTTTTCTTGATCAATTGACTCATCTGTTTTGCATCCACTAATTGCACCTTAGGGGTATGCCCTCCTTTAAGCACATGCTGCTTGCCAAATGCTGTGAACTCCATTTGGAGATTCTGGAAATCCCATAACACTGGCCCCAATGTCGACAGCCACTGCACCCCTAAAACCATGTCACATCCTCCCAAGGGAAGGAGTCTCAAGTCAGAACTGAAGTCAGTGCCATGCATAGCCCAGTGGAACCCCTTTACCATTGCTTTACTAATGAGCTTTGTTCCATCTGCTACTATGACAGTCATTGGACTTGTGGGGTGAATCTTAGTGCCTGTTTTTTTTAGCAAATTAGGATCGAGGAAGTTGTGGGTACTTCCTGAGTCTATCAAGATTTCCACCATATTTTTCTTGACCTGCCCTTGGAGTCTCATAGTTCTGTATGACTGAACCCCTGACAATGCATGGACTGAAATCTGAAACTCTCCTTGAGTTTCATCTGCAGGTAAGTCTTGTTGTGCTTCTTCAAAAGTCTCATCATCCTTTCTCGTCTCCATCATGAATAATCTGTTTTCCTCTTGCAAACATGACCCTTGTAGTACCTTTCGTCCACGGCCAAAAACATAACCCCTTGGACCTTTTTTCCTCAAACTCCTTCTGTGTTACCTTCTTGACTCCAGTACCCATGTCAGGTTTCTTAATGCTGGATTCAGTTATGGCAGAAGTTCCAAAGTGTGAATTAGAAGATCCAAAGTGTGGGGAAAACTTAGAAGAAGAGGTCTGAGAAATCTTGTTTTTCTTGACCAAAGCCTCTATAGTTTCCTCTTGTAATCGTGCCAACCCCATAGCCAGGGCAATAGTCCTTGGGGCAAACATCTTAACCCCTCGCTGAATTTCCTCCTTGAGGCCACTAACAAAAAAATTTTAACAAAAAATCTTGGATAAACCCAAATGCGTTTTATTAGCCAATTCTTCGAACTTCTCTTGATACGCTTTAAACGAACTCCATTACTTCAATTTAGTAAGTTGACCCACTGGGTCCTCATAGGCATTACCCCCAAATCGCAACAACAAAACCCTAGAAAACTCCTGCCATGTGCGGAGGAGGGTATGGGACTTTTCATACCATCTAAACCAGTTCATAGCTTTGTCTTCTAAGTGTAGAGAAGTTTAATCGAGTTTCGCGTGATTCTTCTATGACATTCAACTCAAAGAATTTTTCACATTTGTAAATCCAAGACTCTGGTTCATCTCCAAAGAATTTGGGGAAATCCAATTTTGGCTGGAAAGCCCTAAAGTTCAGATGAGGGTTTTGCAAGAGTGGGGGTTGCTGGTGTGTAGGTGAAGAAGAAGAAGTGGATACCTTCTCGGATAGACCATCATACTTCGAATTCACAGTCGTCATCAATTGAGTAAGTCCCGCGATCGAGTTCTTGATCTCCTCCATAGTTTCTGAATGATGTTGCATTGTTTCTGAATGTCGTTGAGTGGTTTCTGCATTTCTTCGAATCATATCGTCCATACGTTTCATTTCTTGAGATCTCATATTTTCTGCCATTGTTCCCACCGCCAAGAACCGTGGGCTCTGATACCACTGATAAACTCTAAGCAATTTACCACAGTTTGAAAGAATGGAAATTCAATTGAAAAATGAGACTTTGGTATTCAAGATTGGTCAATCGTTCATGGTGCTGAATTACAGGTGAAGAAAGGGGAAGAAGAAGGGAAAAGTCGAGAGAGATCTTAGAGAGAGAAAGTAAAGAAGTAACTAACACCATTCTCCTCCTCTCCCGCTCTCCTTCCACTACTTATTTAACTGGAACTATCTACCAACAAACTAACTGACTATTGTAACAGAATTACAAAAATTACAACGGAGCCCCCTCTATTGTATAGAATACTGGTGGAAGCCCAAAGGCTTATCACTTATGACTAGTCAAAACACTAGGTATGTACTTTTGTAGCCAATAATTTGCAAGATTAGTAGGATAGTTGCAACTGCTATCCACATGATTCTACTAACACTGTTACGAGTTTTGATGTGCTTGCGTAATACCTTTCTGCTTCACTTTGCATTATCCAGAACCCATTTTTAATTTTTGCAGGTACAAGGAGTTTGATCTTGGCTACCGACCAATTGGTAGAATTTAAATCCCCAAACTTCGGCTAGCACACTGGACCTTTTTCCTTTATAGTCGTGCTTTGGATTTATTTATACAACCATGCTTTAAATTGCTTCTTTTTTTCCTTTTTTTTTTTCTTTTTTTTAGATTTGATGCTTTGCAATTTACTTCAAAGATTCAAAGATGGTTTGAACAATGGCCAACCGATTCTTTCCATCATTGAAGGGAAAAGCGCATCCATAGGAGTGCACCTACCAGTCTTTGAGCTTGTCATTGGCTCTCCTTCCCCTTGCCATCCAACAGTTGTCGATCTTCTTCATCCAACACAATGGTTCATCAATTCAGAAGAGGATCTATTTGACTCTACCGATTCAGCCGTCATTCCTTCTTCCACGGCGATTTTGCTACAGTCCTCCCTCCATTCCAATGAAGATGGTTCAGAGCACTTCATTTTATTGGGCGATCAGATTAATGCCCAAAGAGCTACTTGGACAGATCCTCTTGCAAGCTTTGGCCAGTTTTCCTTCACTGAGCGATATTGGGAGTGGGTAGAAGACGTCCTTAGGCCGATTTTCAGAAGTGCTCTCCTCAGCGAGGATCTATGGCGCCGTCTATGCTTCCTTGTTCACATACAGCTACGACGAAGACCTCATCCGATCATTCTGCGAGCTCTGGTGCCCTTCCACGAACACTCTTCACACCTCAGAAGGAGAACTGTCGATCTCTCTTTGGGACTTGACCTATATTGGTGGTTTGCCGGTCTATGGCAGATTCTATGACAAAGTCATTCAGCTAGCACAGGATCTGACAGGTCATGGTGAAAGCAACAAGTCCTTCCTTCCACCCAGCTGCAAGTATCTCTTTTCAGCGTACCGCAAATTGGTTCATGCATCCGAAACTCATCAAGTCACTGCACATGCTTGGGTCGGCTTTTGGTTCAGACAAAAAAGCAGGTACACTGACCATTCTCCCAACGATCAAAGGGAGCGGGCCAACAAGCCAACTGGACAGATCAACAGGCCATTGCGCCGCACAAGGAATGAGGGAGTATTTGATGACTTGGCCATCAAAACAAGCGTATAAGAAGAAGCCTATCTTGCTGCCTTCCTTTCATGTTGGTTGTTTGTATTTGTTCTACCTAATGAAGAGGTCAATCAAATCCGTCCTACCGTTTTCAAGGTCGCAAGCATGATGGCGCGCGGATGTACCTTTTCTTTAGCAGTCCCCGTTCTCGCAAGCATCTGTCGCGGCTTGAAGCGGATTTCATCTTCTCCTACTCCAAACGTATGCAATGCAATCCTTCCCATGCACTACATTTATGGCTGGCTTGGCAATTATTTTGATGCATACCATCAGTCTGCGCACACTTTTCCTGGCGTTTGGATGGTGAGAATTGCTGGCGATCATATGACCAAACACTTCACTGCTGCTACAGCCCATAATCTACTTAGAAGCGTTAATCTTTCACAGCTATCATCATTGTCTTTATCTACAAGGGATGAGCTACTCATTGTAGATGACGGGGCTCAATCTCATTCTCGGACGGACTACATCATTAGCCTTCGTTCAAGCTATCTGACTCTTCGCCGTGACAAGGAGTATGTCGTTGAGCCGTACAGCCCTCATAGATTCTCAAGGCAGTTCGACTTTTGTTAAGACATACCAGGCAATTTGGTGGAAGAAGCTTGCCCCATCAACTTACCAGATGTTGTAGGACTTCGGCAATCTTGCACGAAATTGGGTACCAAGGCAGAATTTAAAATTCCAGTCTGTTCGCGCAAAGGCCTTGCTACAAAACGCTACATGGAATGGTGGGCGATATATTCAAGTGACCTTGTCAGAAGCAACATTGAGCCCTCTACAAAGCAAGGAATGTCTAGCCCTCAAGTCAGAATTCGACTCAAGAAGTCTAATGCAGTTGCATCAACCCCTTCAAAGCCTAAAGCTCCAACCACTAAAAAGTCAAAGCCAGCCAAGGAGCCTGTTTTACCCTCTAGCAACACCCTCAAAGTTGGAAGGACCAATGCAAAAACAAACAAAGGCAAGGAAGCAATTCTACCTTCTTCCACCATCAATGAAATTGAAGGTACTGGTACACAAACAGGCAAAGCTAGGCCAAGCAGAACCAAGCAGAGCAAAGCAAAAGATGCAACAAAAAATGCACCCAATGGTGTAGAGAAATCAATCCCTAAGGCTAAGACTTTGTTGAAGATCCCTACTCCAAAGCTTCAATCCGTAGTTGTCAAAGATCCCATGGAGATCGTCATTGGAAGCGCTTGAAGAAGAAACCCAAGGTCTCTGATTTAGGGAAGAAAATCACGGTCCTTGATTTGGAGGACATACCCCTTGATGTAGATGAATTTTTCAAGGACCATCCTCTTACTGAAACACCTTTAGAAGATTTAGGAGCAAGAGTAACACAAACGCTCCATCATTTATTTGCTTTACTTTGAGTTTCTCTTTTTGCATTCTTTTGCTTTATGATGATTTTGTACTAAACTCTACCTTTTTTGTTTTCCCCCTTTTTTGTGCAGTTGGGAATTGACAATCTAAACCTTGAGGATGAAGTATATTCCCAAAGCAGTGAAGAGTCCATAGATGGTCCTGATCCCTGTCCATTGGTCGCAAGAAGGAAAAGAGCAGAGTAAGAACCCCACCAAGTCGCTCATGAAAATGTTTCAAGTCCACCCATCATAGTAAGGAAAGAACCACCACCACTTCAAGCAAAGCCTTCACTTCCGGCCCTTTCTATGGTTTCAGTTTTTCAGGGAGATAAGCTAATTTCTTCTTGCCAACGCAAGTATGTTTCATCGTTGTGGGCCGAACTTTCAGGCAAAATTGGTGAATCTCGCCTAAACCATGTCCATACTATTGAAGAAGAGGCTGGAAAGATCCTTCAAGAGATGAGCAAAATGAATCAAGTAGATATATCTCCTTTGCGAAACCATCTTCAGAATTTCTTCAAGAAAGTTCAAGAGTATAATTCTGCCCGTTCTTCTTCTTCAGAAAAGATGCTTGAAGAGCAACAATCACACGAATTGGCAAGTGCATCCCAACGTCTATCTGCTACTGAGCTTGAAGAGGGTGAAATTAACAAGGAATTTCAACTTTGCCAACAACAATTTGAAAGTATTGAAGCAAAAGAGGCTCAGCTAAAGAAAGAGTTGAAAGACTTGGGTGTTAAAAGAAAAGAAATGGAGGTACAACTTCTCGCACATGAAAATGAGCTATCCAAGCGGCAAGCCGATGTCTCTCGTCTTAAAGAAGAAGTTTCCATCATTCAAAATGCTGCAGTGCAGAGTGATGCAGATATTGAGAATTTAGAACAAATGAAAAATCTTCTAGAAGCACTTCAAAAGGAGTTGGCAGATTTCAAGTTTTTCCTTTAGTGTCTCTTTTTGTTTAGACACTTGTTATGCTGTTAGGACAGATTGCATTTGCTCTTTTAGACAATTCTTTGCCATGTAATCCTCCTTTTTGGTTGATGAATAAAACTTAGCATTTTATTCACTTATCTTTTGAAGAATAAAGTAAATAAAGATTTTTTTTTGTTATGACTGTGCTTGAAATGAAATTTCAAAGCTGCCTACGTACCCAAGATGGGATCAAGTCAAACGTAGTTCAATTTTATTTATTTATTTTTTTTTGGGTTTGACGTCCACAGTTTTAACTCATGCGGGCCAGGAGTAACATGCAGTTTAGGCTCTTGCGTCATGGAGTGTGCTTGCTCTTTAAAGGTAGAACCTCTTCAAGTATTTGCCGTTAATGGGGCCAACTTTTAAGCCATCCTCGGCGACCAATTTGTAAGCACCACTGGAGTATACTTCTTGTACCACGTATGGTCCATCCCATTTGGAAGTGAACTTGCCTTTGACTTTTTGGTTCATGTTGATGGGTCTTCTTACAGCAAGAACTAAGTCCCCTATCTGAAAAGAACGAAGACGAACCTTCTTGTTGAAGGATTTTGACATGCTAGCTTGATAACATTCAAGACGTTGTTGTGCCTCAAGTCTTTTTTCATCCAGTGCTTCTAATTCTTCAAGGCGCAGGCGAACGTTGTCTTCATGAGTGAGGCCTTCTTGAATGGCCATTCTTAAAGACGGAATTTGACGCTCAAGTGGCAAAACAGCTTCCACGCCATACACTAGCGAATAAGGAATGGCTTGCGTAGGTGTTCGATATGTGGTTCGATACGCCCAAAGAGCTTCCTCCATTCTTTCCGGCCAATCTCTCTTTGCTTTGGAAACCACCTTCTTCAATAGGTTCCCAAGAGTTTTGTTGAATGCTTCCACAAGGTCATTGGCAGGTGGATTGTACATAGTAGAGGTATGCTGCTTGAAGCCAAATTTCTGACAAAGTCTAGTCATGGCACTATTGTAGAAAGACTTTCCATTATCGGTGATGATGTAGCGTGGTACACCATATCTGAAGATGAGGTGGGTGCGGATGAAGTTGACAACATTTTCCTTCTTCACTTCTTTCAGTGGGATGGCTTCAGCCCATTTGGAAAAGTAGTCGGTAGCAGCCAAAATGTATAAGTGACCCCCAGAAGACTTCGGTAGAGGCCCAAGACATCCAGCCCCCATGCATCAAATGGCCATGAAGCGACAATAGGATGGAGCAGTTCTGGCGGTTGATGTATATAGTTGGCATGGATTTGGCAAGCATGACATCTTTTCGCATACTCCATGCAATCTTTGACCATGGTTAACCAATAGTAGCCCATTCTTTTTATTCGAAAATGAAGTTTGGGGCTAGATTGATGGGCACCGCAATATTCCGAATGAGCTTCTTCTAGGGCTTGCTTTGCCTCACTCTCTCCAAGGCAACGGAGGAGCAATCCTTCAAAAGATCGACGGTAAAGCGTGCCCTTATAGTAAATGAATCGAGGGGCTCGACGCTTCACATCTGTTCTCCTATGTGGATCATCTGGCAATTTCCCATGTTGTAGATAGTCAATGAGTGGTTGGCGCCAATCCTCCACATCAATTTCCAATACTGAGATGACATTTGCTTCATCTTCACCATTGTCTTCATCGTCAAAGATTGGGGGTATGACCCAACTTCAGCATATTGGGACGTGCGCCTCTTTGTCGGGTAAAGCAAGGGCAGAAGCAAGCTTGGCAAGTGCATCTGCTTGTCTATTTTCACCTCTCGACACGTGCTCTAGAGTGACACCACCAAGCCACGCTATCAAGCAATGTGCGTAGCTATTGAAAGGCATGAGTTCAGGCTTCCTTACTTCATAGATGTCAAGGAGTTGGTTGATTATCAATTTGGAGTCTCCGTACACCTGGAGTTGCAAGTGTTTTGCTTCAACGGCCATTTCCAAAACCAAGAATGAGCCTTGGTACTCAACCTCGTTATTTGAACAGCTTTGTGTGAGAGTGAAAGCATAAGGCAATACGTCTCCCTCTGGCGAAATAAACACTACGCCAGCGCCTGCACCATTGCGATGAGATGCTCCATCAAAGTACATGGTCCATGGTGGACGAACTTCTACTATCATGACATCCTCATCAAGCAAGTCTTCAGACAACTCCCATTCGCCGGTATAGGATGGTCAGCTAAGAAATCGGCTAGAGTTTGCCCTTTAACGGCTTTTTGGGGAACATAGATGATCTCAAATTCTCGGAAAAGAAGCGACCATCTTGCCAATTGATCGGAGAGGACTGTCTTTGACATGACATACTTGACTACGTTAGCCTTGGAGAGGAGATGGACAATGTGAGCTTGAAAATAGTGTCGCATCTTCTGAATGACAAAGGCAAGTGCTAAACATATCTTCTCGATTGCAGAGTAGTTTAACTCATGAGGCAACATCATTCTGCTCAAGTAATATAAGGCACATTCTTTACCTTGATCATTTTCTTGAGCGAGAAGGGCTCCAATTGAACGCTCTTGTGCTGCAATGTACAAGATTAACGGTCGTCCATGTATGGGTGCAGTGAGAACTGAAGGACTCATCAGATAGGACTTGATGCTCTTAAAAGCATTGTTGCATGCTTTGTCCCATTCAAATGGAGTTCCTTTCTTCATGAGGCGGCTAAATGGCTGACAGCGACCGGCCAAATTTGATATGAACCGGCGGAGGTAAGCCAATCTTCCCTGCAAACTTTTTAGCTCATGTATATTTTGAGGTTCAGGCATCTTCAAGATAGCGTCAATTTTAGATTGATCAATCTCTATGCCACGGTGACGCACGACGAACCCAAGAAATTTTCCAGATGTGACCCCAAAAGCACACTTCAAGGGATTCATCCTAAGTTGGTACCTTCGCAGACGTTCAAACACTTGCCTCAAATCTTGAAGATGATCGGTTCGTTATTTTGTCTTCACAACTAGGTCATCAACGTAGCACTCAACGTTTTTGTGGAGCACGTCATCGAAAATCTTTTGCATTGCCCTTTGGTACGTGGCACCTGCATTCTTCAAGCCAAAAGGCATAACCTTGTAGCAGTAAATACCTTTTGGTGTGCGGAAAGCTGTGAGCTCTTCATCTTATGGAGCCATGCGGATTTGATTGTAGCCAGATGAACCATCCATGAACGATAGGACTTCATATCCAGTGGTGGCATCAACCATAAGCTCGGTTATGGGAAGTGAAAAATCATCTTTTAGACAAGCATTGTTCAAGTCGCGAAAGTCAACGTAGATCCGGATCTCCCCATTTTTCTTTTTAACTGGGACAATACTTGAAATCCAAGTGGGGTACTTGACTTCCCGAATGAATCCAGCTTCAATAAGTTCGTTCACCTCTTCAATTTTGGGAACCAATTTTAGTCGATAGCGACGCTGAGATTGTTTGATAGGTCGAACTCCATGCTTCACTGCTAGATGATGAACAGCGACTCTTGGGTCTAAGCCTGGCATCTCTTTGTAACTCCAAGCAAAAATGTCTTTGTACTCGCGCAGAAGCTTAATATAGGCAACTTCCTCCTCGGGAGTGAGTGAAGCAGAGATGTAGGTTGGCCGCGGGTCATCTTCTGTCCCTAGGTTGACCTCTTTTAAATCATCGACAGTGGACTTCACTCCTTCTTCTAATTCTGGAGGAGCATCTTCGGCATCTTCCTCGACTTGAACATCATTACAGGATGCCGTGATATGGAATGACGAAGTGAGACACTCTTCATCAAGGCAATCATCCAATCCCATAGAAGGCGTCTTTGTCACCACTACAGTTTGTCGTCTTACTTTCAACAAATCATCATCAGCTGTCACGACAAGAGTAGTATGGCGTTTCATGCGGGAAGGAATTTTGCTCTTCAACTTCTTATCATCTTCGGATAAGAGGACAGTCTTTTGCTTTGAAGCCTTTACAATATTAGTACTGAAAACACCCAATTGGCTACGTACAGGTTTACGGCAAACATTTGGCGGAAAGAGTTCATTTGGCGACCTCAATCTACTTTGAATTGATTTGCACGAGTTTTCCCTTGGCGTAGAGCTTTTACTCGGTTGCCCTAATCTGCTTTGAATAGACTTCCTCGTGTTGGACGGTGAAGCAATTTCACTTGGAGGTGCTAACCTATCAAAGACCGACGTTCGTGATCTTGGAGCACTCAAGCGATCAAAGACTGACACTTTTGGCAATGTCGACGAATCCACTTCTTCTGCTGTAATGTGATTGTTGCTTGACCTTCTTATGAAGATGCGTGCAGGGGTAGGGGCAGTATATCCAAGGCCTACTTTAGAATCCTTGACGGCATACCCATGTTACTTGAGCATCTTCTGAGTGAAATTCAAACCATGTACTTTTTCACCAGTCACCTCGGGCAAAAGCTTCCCTAGAGTGGTTGAGTCTTTGGAATTATGACCAACCCTTCAAAGCTGACTCTTCACAGTTTTGCAACTTTGGCACATAACGAAGCGTTGGTGCTCCTTTCTTGACACTTTGGCTATTTTTCTCCTTCTCCTTAATAGGAATGTCGCTCTTACTATTTTGAAGGTCACCGCTCTTGGAGTGCTTGTAGCTTGATGAAGAGGCAGCTGGCTCCAATTCTGTCAGTGTAATATTTGCCAAGTAGAAATTGGCATCGGCAAAATGGGATTCGGCTTCGCTAAATTGTTTGCTATCAGCTACCACCTTCTTTGTCACGCCATCTCTGCAGTACTTGAAGCATTGGTGGAGGGTTGATGGGACAACGCCATTCTCGTGCAGCCACGACCGTCCTAACAACATGTTATAAGAAGTCTTGGCATCAATTACTGTAAGGACCCGTATTTTTACATAATTTTTCCAGAATAATGTTGGGTAAATGTGAGGAATTAAATTTTGACTTTTGGGGTCGAAGAGAGAGCATTTAAATGCATTTGGGTCTTTTTAAAATACATTTGGAAGTTTTGGGGTGAAAGTGTAATGGGGTGAAAGAATATAACACATTATGCTTGCATTTTTTTTTTCAAAAACCAGCCCTCTCTCTCTCCCTCTGTCTGCCGACCCTCTCTCTCTCCCCTTTCCTCCATTTTTGCAAGCTCCAAGCCTCACAAATCCACAAAACCTCAAGTCCCCTTCATAAACCCCACCTAAAATCACCTCCTCTACGCGTTTTGAAGCTTGGGTTGCATTGATTTCGCACCGAAAGCACACATTTCGGGTTGGAGCAATTGGAGGCTAGGGTTTTCATCTACCCACTCATTTCAAGCAAAATCCTTGAGGTAGGAAGACAAATTCTTCTCCCTCTAGTTATATTTAGATGATGTATAGCATATACTTGCTTCTTGTTCTCAAATTTCATCTAGTTCTTGAATTTCTTCCATAGTGAGTTTATTTGAACTTGATTTTGTGATCTATGGATTGAGCCCTTGATTGATGCTATTGTTGTTTGTTTAGCACTCCTTTGATGTCTATTAATCACTCTACATATTTAATTTTTGGCCTAACACTACACAATTGCATTTGGGTTGAAATTCCACACCCACAAGGGTGAAAATCTGATTGTTTCTGGACAGCAAGCTGCTGCCCCTGTTTTCCAGATTCTGTCCCCTGTTTTGGGGTGTTTTCGGGCCACCCTTCGATGCCCGTTTGGTCCCCAATCGTCCATATCTCCGTACATTGGCCCTACAACATTATTTTGGATACCGAAACCATCTTGAATTCATGAATGAATACTTTTTATGTTTCTCGTATCGGACACGTGTCGGTTGACACATTTTGGCGAAATTGGTAAATATTTGGAACAAATGGGATTTTTGAGAACTTTTGAGAGACAAATGGTTTGAATTGACGTTATTGGGTAAAATGAACTCTAGGGATCACCCGTTAGGTGTCCCTAGCCATGGGTGTATGGAGCCCACGAAATCCGGCAGGGGTGCACGGAGCCCATGAAATCCGGCAGGGGTGCACGGAGCCCATGAAATCCGGCAGAGGGATACTTCCCTACCTAAAATGGATGAAAATTTTCAGATGAAATACCGGTTTTGATGAATTTGGTTCATTGGGTGAAAATTTGGCTTTGATGTGCGAAAATGAAGATTTTGGTAACTCCTTGGATACTTGTAATTGTTTTGGAACACAGTGATAAGTCTAGAACACTCGGATACATTTTAGTTACTTCGTGGTCATTTGATAGCCTTCCGTTCATTGTTAACCTTGTACATTGGTTGTGTCCTTGCCCATACTCATCTATTATGCACGTATCATGTTTATACACCTAGCGGTGGTAGAATAGTTTTCCTACTGAGCTAGTGAGCTCAACCTATCAATTTTCAGGTACACGGCATGGAGCATGAGGTGGATGCTTGGAGTGTGATTGCATGACATTGGAGCACATTTATGCATGAAGTTATTTTCCCATCTTCGTATTTTATTTTTGGAAAGATGGTCTTGTAACTTCCATATGGTTATCTTTTGACTCTTTGATTAATGTAATAACTCTTAAATTCCATATTCATACTTTGGGGTTCGGTTATATTTGGTTGAACTTATGGACTATTTTTGTGAGAATGTAATATTTAACTTTGATTTCTCTTAAGGAAATGATGAGACCTTGACTTCTCCACGTGGATTTAATTTACATTTGTTTTGTTAAATTTGAGGGCGTGACAATTACATGGAGCAATGCGCTTGAAACCATGTCATCGATGAGCAAGTCTAGGCGGATCATGCCAATGGCTCTTTGCCCCCCTTGATTGAATCCTTGGATCATTAGACGGCTTGGCGCTAATTCGTCGGTAGTGATGCCAAGATCCTTCATGGTTCGCAGTGGCAAGATGTTGACTGCAGATCCTCCATCTAGAAGTATCCTATTGACTCTCTATTCACAAATGTATCCAGTGACAAAAAGTGGGCGATTATGTGGAATCGCACCAAGCAACAAATCCTCGTCGGACAGTGTAATGGTTCCCATGCAAGAAAGACAATTGTTGGCACAAGTTGCTGAACCAAGCTTGATTGGAGTGTGTCTTGATGCAAGAGGCGATTCAGGTTCCAAATTTTTTGTCTCTTCAACGCTTACCGTGTTGCAAGAAAGTGTAAGAAGACTAGAGTTGCGAATCAACTCTGGAATGAAGTCCCATAAAGTGAAAGGAGTGCGTGGTTTTTGGACAAGCACGTCTTCCGGCAAAATGAAAGTTGTTTTCTTCACTTTCCTCTTTCTTTGTTGCTTTCTTGCTTTAATTTTCTTAGAACTTGGCTTGGGTTCTTTTGCACTTGGTGCGCTCTTCTTTTTGCGAGTGACCAAAGTCCATCCTTCATCATCCTTTTCAACCACATTTTCCTTGTTCCAGTTGTTGCCCCCATGCTGCTGGGTAGAGTGGCATAGCACAACTTCAATTGGATCAAACAACCCGAATTGAATCTTCACAGTTTGTAGTGTTTCAAGATGTTGAGTCTCGTCTTGTAGCGTAGCCACGGTTTGATTTGCAGCCACAACTTCCTCTTCCAAGATGATCTTTCTTTGGCTTGCTAGCTCCGCTATCTTTTCCTTTAGAACGAAGTAGCGTGAGGTTGGGTGACTAACCAAACGGTGGAACTTGCAGTAGTTTGGAACGTTAACTTTGTTAGCTTCCTCGGGTCGCTTCATTTCTGGAAGCTCAATGAGTTTTAGGTCCAACAGTTGATCATACATTGAAGAGACTTCTGAATCGGGAAAGGGATACACCTTTTCTTGCATCTCTTTCAACGTAAGCCTCTTCCTCTCCTTCAATTGGGGAGGAGCAAATTTCTCTACTTGTTTTCCCTTGGGTTTAGTAGAGATTTTGAAGGGCTCAACATTTGCAGCCATGGACTCTTTCTTTTCTCCTTTGACTGAAAACTTGCCCCTTTTGGAAAAATTTGGCTTGTTCCCTATATTGCGGGAATCTTGCACCTTGCAATATTCTTGCGTAGGTAGACCTCGCCTTCCGTTGGTTGCAATGCTGAGCTCCATGTCATGAGCTCGGATGGCCAACTCTTCAAAGGTTTTTGGCTGGATTCCTTGCAGAATGTAGTGTAGATCCCATTGCATGCCTTTGATGCACATCTCGATTTCGGAGAATTCAGACAACCTATCCTTGCAGTTTAGACTCAGGTGCCGCCATCTGTTGATGTAGTCGACGACAGGTTCATCCTTCCATTGGCAAGCATTTGTAAGTTCTACCATGCTGACAGTACGACGAGTGCTGTAGAATCGGTTGAGAAACTCTTGTTCTAGTTGTTCCCAAGTGTCGAGTGTGCCAGGTTTGAGGTCGCAATACCAATCGAAGGCGTTGCCTTTGAGCGTTCGAACGAACTGCTTAACCAGAAGATCTCCATTAGTTCCGGCGTTGTTGCACGTCTCAACAAAAATGCGCTATGTGCTGTTTCGGATTGCCCTTACCATCAAATTGTTGAAACTTCGGCGGTTGATAACCGGCGGGCATCTTCATAAGATCAATCCTTCGAGTGTAAGGCTTAACAAAAGAAGAGGAAGATTTTGGTGTCTCCTCGTACTTGTCCTTGATAGTGCCTAGAATGAAGTCCTTCAACTGATCCATTAGAATCATACCATGGGAAGAAAACACAAACTCTTTTGGTTCCTCTGGCTTTTTGCTGGAAGAATCAGCTTCTTCCTTGCCTTCTAGCTTGCTTTTGAGGGATTGAATTTCAGAATCCTTTTCTTCCACAGACTTCACTAATCCTTCAACCAATTTGGTCAAGGAAGCGACTTGTTCCTCCAAAGTGGTTGCCTGTCCCCATAACATCCATGGCTGAAGGGCTGCTAGGCCTAGTTAAAGCATTGAGCCTTGAATGTGGAGTGTCTTGAGTAGAGGTAGAATCGGAACCGCTTGAATAGGCCTCTTCTTGGTGGACTTCTAAAGCAAATTCTTGTGGTTTGGAAGGATGCGACGAAGGCTTCTTGGTATCGTCGTCCTTCTCTGCCTCGAATGCAAGAGCGCCATCTTTTTCTTCCAATGTGAGTGGAAAAGTTGACGAAGCTTTCAGCAGATCAACACCAAAGGCTGGATTTAATTTGGGGAAGAGCAAGGCTTGAGCAGATGTTTGTGCTACAACTTTTGACATGCTTCGAGTTGTTGGACCAACGCTGTGAGATCCAGAGCTTGTTTTTGCAGTGGTTGAGGGTTTTGGAGCTCAGAACCTTTTGGCTTTGAACTATCGTTCTTAGGAGCCATTGAAAAGTGTTGATTTGTTGAGGAGAAGAGATGAGAGGCAGAGATAGTCCCACCGGGCGTGCCAAAATTTGTATCACACAAATTTCGAAGTCGCGAAAAAAGATGAAAAATGTTGACCAAAATCAATGATTTTATTGATTTGAGAAATTAGGGTTACAATCTCTGTAGTAATTTCCAATGAAAGAAAATAATCCTCTGGATTCTTCTCTTGAATGTTGAAACGAGGGCTTGAAGCTTGGTCCCGAATCAAAAGCCAGAATCTTCTCTGTGATTTGTGGAAAAGATTGATGATGTAGCTTGAATGTTCTTCAGAGCTTTTAGGCTTTGACTTGAAGAACCTCCTTGCTTGATGTAGACTTGAAGAGTTCTGAAGGGATTTTGGATGCCAATCTTGAGGAGCTCGCCTTTGATGAAAGCTTCAAATGTCTCAATGTGTGAGAAAGACTCTATTTATAGGGATGAGGAGATGAAGAGTTATGGCAAGATTACAATTCTTTCCATATCTTTCTCTTTAATTATTTCCTTGTTTGATTTAAAGGAAAATAATTAAAATATAATAAATATCTTTCTTTTATTTGTTTTGGGAAAGATAATTATATATAATAAGATTTATAATTTATTTCACCAAGTGGCACAATTTAATTGGCCAAACTTGATAAATAAATTACTGTGTCATTTTGACATGTGGCACCCTCTGATTGGTCCTTTCATATGTCTCTGACTTTTGACTTGAAAACACGTGGCATTATTTGATTGGCCAGTTATCGTGCTTGGTCTTTTAACCTACGGACACTTGGCAGCATTTAATTGGCTCGTCCGTAAATTTTGACTTTGACTCGTGACACTTGGCAACATTTAATTGGCCAATTTGTGTGCCCTAGCAACACGTGGCAATTTGTGATAGGCTAGAAATTTTACATGCCTACACTACGTACTAAGTTTCATGGTTGGCTCATGTAGTTTGTGCAATTGCAACCATTTTTGAAGTGACCATTACTATTCTTGTATCAAGGATGCATGAAAAAAGATCCAAATTTTCATTTCTGGTGAATAAAAAAAAAAAAAATCCAAATCTGTCAATACCATAAGCAAATGTAGTTAGGGCTAAAAAGCTAGCCACTTAAACCCCCCAAAATCCTAAATCTTGAAATTTTGATTTTAATAATGGTTGAAATAGGAAATGTTTATCAATTTGCATGTGTTTTTTAAACTTGCAGATAGGCATCTTGCCCCCTTCACAATTAAAATGCAATGTGGTGGTAGGACTAAGGGTACAAAATATGTGAGGGGTACAAAGGTAGGATTTGGAGGGAAGCAAAAGTAGATTGGCAATTTTCCTTCCAAAAGTGGATGACTCTCCACCTTTTAAGCCATGTCACTACCTAGTCTGCCCCTAACATTTTTGTTGCACCATTATCATCCATGTCAACATATCTCAATAGTAAGTTCACAGATGGAGACGGAAGGAGTAATTTTGAATAACGGAGAGAAAGTTTGAGAGTAAAACTGATTTTTTTTGAAAGTTTGGGGGGCGATTTGATATTGAGGTCAAAGTTAGGGGGGACATTGAAATTTTTCCCTCAAAAAAGTGTGGTGCTTTGCCCCTTTTCCCTCAAATCAATATATTACACAGGACTAAAACAACTAACGAAAAAACTATAAACGTAAATGACATAAAAGTAAATAACTGTTGTATGTTAGTTGATGATGCCGTCTTTGATTCTTCCGTCTGATATTTATAGATCTTCAATCCTATGAATTTTGAAATTTCAAATTTTCCCTCGTTTATTTCAAATCAAATCACTAGGACAGAAAAATACTCTCTCCGTCCTGTAAAACTAATCCTTTACGAAATTGCACGCAATTTTCAAGCTTTAAATCAATGTACTTACCGAAATATTTTTGTACAATATTGATCTTGTTTGAAAGTTTTCGATAAGATGTTTTGAACAGTGCAAAAAAAATCGAAAAATTATTTTAGTAGATACCTTACTTTTAAGATTGAAAATTGCACATACTTTCGTAGTAGACCACTTTTATAGGACGGAGGTGAGTTGTTCAAATTGTCTTACGCAGTTTATCGGTTTCAATCTTGTCCAATTTCTGACTCTCATTTGTAACATGTGGTGTAAACAGGGAGACGAACATGCAATGATCAAGCTGCTTAAACTTTGTAATCACGCTTTCAACCTGTAAATCATCTTCTGCATTTTTTCCCATTGGCATGCGGCATATCCATGGACGAACACAAAACTTTCGGAGTTTGAGCCAATGAATGAACAAGGAGTGCGCAACTGTGCTTTACAAAATAATTTTAGGTAGGCAGATGTTACATTTGCTAGAAAAATTTGCAGAACCTATATAATTTGGAATACTTGGTGCAATTTCTTCTATAAAATGGAGTGGGACAAGTTTGGGAAGCCAGAAGCTACATCGTCATCCTCGTTTCAATGGTGAGCAATAGCACAACAGTCTCTACAAGATGGCCTCCGATAACGATACCCTGAGCACTTTTCTTGTCTCATTCAAGAGGAAGCACCATCTGGAGACTGATATATTCCTTTCAATAGCTTTAGTAAACGAATTTAGCTGCTAGCAAGAGCAAAAAATACTTGCTTGACAAGTGAAGAGACAAGGACAAAAGCGACGATCCTCCCAAACTTTGGTGACTCAACTCCTTAATGATGCATGTAAACGAATCCACCATAAATTTAATGCGCGAAACATTTTGGCTATTGATCTGTGCGTTAAACTTCTAACCCACTGTTACCCACTACAGTTAACCCTAATCCTAGCCCTTTCCCCATGCATCTCTCCCCTTTCTCTCCTCTCTCTCACCAGTACTTTCCCTCCCTCCGAATCTCTATTTGCCACTGCCTTTTACCCGTTCTACAAACTACATCCAACCCAAACATATCCCCCTCCTCCAATAACCCCATGAACTGCACCACCCCAAGTAGCTTAGATGACGATCTCTCCAATCGATTTCGATTGTTCCATCTCACTGAGGAAGAAAAAGGCATATTGACGCTTCTGGATGATGATGACACGGCGAGTGAGGTGGAGTCCCATACCAATCGGAAAATACTCACGCCTAACCTTCATCAGGTACATGTACAATAAACTTTTACCCACTGAATTAAGAAATTAAGAACATTGAAGCCTCATATTCAGTTTGGACTAGATAAAACTGTTTCATCCTTACTGTGTCAACCATTTCATACTTGGATCGACACTGTTATTGACGGATATTAGTGTCTATTAGTGTCAACATATAGCATTGAACATGCCATGTTCTACATCCCTAAAACAAGTGCAGACAAAAGCAAAAATAAATATACCTCAACAAAACACTCCCTTGGGGAATATGCAAACCCTACATGCATAATTATGTTTCTTATAAACCGATCAAAGTACCAAGACAAACAACCCACATGATTTCAAACAACAATCATGAATAACACGCAACTGTAAAGCCAAAAAAAAAAAAAAACACGAAACAACTAACCCAAAACACTACCCTGTGGTACCTTCAAATCTGTTCGAATGGCAGCGGTCAACTCCTTTAACGGTAGTCTTTCAAAGGATCAGCTGCTTTTCCAGATCGAGCATCAGTCCATGCTTTAGCTATTGTCTTCTTCATTTCATCGTCCCCTTCCTCATACATATTCTACAAATCATACATCAGTTAACATTAAAAAGAGAAAAAGCATGAAAAAACGGGGGGCGGAAAAAAACAATTATAAAGGAAGATAAACCATAATAAAGCAAATTGTACCTTCATCAAATCCATAATCCCAGCCATAGGGTCCCCGCCTTTGTCCATGTTCGGCTTCAGCTATAAAAGGTTAACAAAATGACAAATTAGGTACATAACCCTATTGATTGTGTGAAAAACTGATGTCCAGATTTGGAGACGTCGATAAATATCATAATTCACACATCAGATCACAACTATAACTTTTTGAAAAAAAAAAGCATTTCTCAAAAATAATCAGCTGAAATTAGAGGTGAAAAATATTGTTTATTCGCAATGCTGTTCTTAATAGGCAATAATTACCTTGTCCTCTTTGAAGTGCAAATCCAACCAGTTGCCTTTTGACGCTTTCGGTAATGTGATGATAACCCTTGTAGGCTTTACTACCACCTTACATTTCTCAGGAACAATCCCCTCGTTCAATTTTGGTATGGCACAGCGATAGTTCTTTCCTTGGACATCATGGAATTTAACATCAACAGACATGGGCTTGAAAACAGTCGCCATTTTTTCTTGGTCAACTCCTTCCAGGGAAACATAAATCTAAAGGGAAGAAAACAAAGTACTCTAACGTAAGAACTCCTAAAGAGAAATCCATGCACATATGACAAGGGAAATCTACTCCTTACCTGAAAGAACACTATTCACATATTCAACTACTCCATAAGACAAACTGACAACTGCCCTTTTCACCAATAAAACAATACGCTCACAAGTTAGAATTTGTGTATTTACTTGTAACGATGTTTGAATTTACCAAGATATCCTGGACCGGGTTGGGGGTATGCGTATACAGAAATCCCGAACCCTACAAATTTCTCAGCTTAGAATAGGAAAATATGTATCCAAAAGTTGGATGCAGGTATGTGGATATGTCTTGAACTTCAGTATCTTATGTTTGTATTAACACTTTGACACGAATTTATCATATATACTTGAAATCAGACAAATATTAGCGAAAGAGAGAATTTATCGCCCATCCGTCTTAGATGTTAACAATTTTTCTTCCCTACCAAATGTAAGAATATTTCTTCTCAAACATCATCAACGGATCCAATCGTCCAATTAGGTACAAGTGTCACTTAGACCCAACCTCACGAGACATGTTCATAACCCATGGACATGGTAATTCTAGCGTCCATGCAACATTATCTGTTGCCACACTGAGGCTGTATGGGCAGTTCAGCTAGTAACATCCCCATGTTTAGGTAAATTAGACCCACATTTGATACGTACTTTTTGGAACTCGAAATATGACTCAACCTTAAATTTTGCATGGCGGAATACCATAGGAGTATCTCACTTTTTTGCCAGGAGGTAAAAGCTCACCTTCACTTTGTCATTGTCTTGATCCCAGCTGAAAGATCCAAGTGTGACATAGTTCACCGCTGGATTGGAAACCACTTTTGCTGTAGAAATTGGAGTAGGACTTGGTGTTTGAGTTGGGGTTGAAGTTTGTGTTTGCAAGGTCACCGTTGAACCAGCCTCTTCCGCCAGCTGTACAAGGAAGATCAATAACATATAGCGGTTACACAAAAAAGTAGTTAGTAAGATACTAAAGCATACTCATTGGCCAGCACTGAAGCAATGTAAACCTAGTGCTCAAATAATATTTACGAATGGCATATCAAATACTCAATTATTTAATGATGTAACTTGGTTGGAGGTTCCAACAATTACAATCATAGATGGACCCGATTAACACGGATCAAGGCGAAACTACGCAGGAATCAGTCCCAAAACCAATTCCTAAAAGGCAGCACTCTAGAGTTACAACAAAATACTAAAAATCTGGAATTTCATTCATCAAAAGACTCTCCTGAACCAAGTATTACAGCCCTATATATATAGAACTCCTAGGTAGGTTAATTCATAGCGAAGTACCTAAGCTTAAACAAGACAAAATAGTTGACACGAGCTTACAACCATTATTTTTTACCAAAATGGCTGGTGGTCGCTGCTAAAACACCCCATGAGCAACTGCCACGGACACACATACTAAAAACTTACCTTACTAAGAGGAAACTAACAAAAAAACACAACTGATTAATAAATCCTAAGGGGGTTGTTTTCCAAATGATTTTATGA
Source organism: Vaccinium macrocarpon (assembly GCA_022606695.1). Taxonomy (NCBI): domain Eukaryota; kingdom Viridiplantae; phylum Streptophyta; class Magnoliopsida; order Ericales; family Ericaceae; genus Vaccinium; species Vaccinium macrocarpon. The sequence continues at coordinate 23,379,614 of CM040177.1, read as the reverse complement.
GATAAAATCTACGATCCTCAAATGATAGAAGCTAAACTAGATTTTATCAAATAAAGGCATTGTGAGGAGCTTATCAAAACTAGATTTTATCATTTGGGAAGAAAATGTGATTTTGTTACACCTCCATAAAAACTAGATTTTATCTCATAAAATTATTTGGAAAACACCCCTTAAGTGCAAAAGGAAAATATCCTACTAGACCAGTTCTGTGAAAGAAAAAAAAAAAATATATATATATATATATATATATATATATATATATATATATAAATAAATAAATAAATAAATGAATAAAGCCTCTCAAACTCTTTTCTTATAGCTCGAGTGTGTTCCCTTCTTTCCCAAGAACTGGCCTTCCATCTTGACAGCATCATTCGATAACAATTGAAGGAAGTTTTCAAAACAATGTTGACTTCACATTAGAATACGACACACTAACCTTACCAATTATAAAAATTCTAAAAATATAATAAAAAATCTTCGATGAAGAAGACATGACCTTTCAGTTGCAAAATACGCTCCCCTTTTAACTAAGGAAACCAAGAGAAAATAGCTCACAACATAACTAACGTTGATATGGTATACAAAATAACCATGTGACATTATGCATGTCAAATTGTCATCTATATTTCGTTAAAATAACACTTAATACCTTTTGTTTTTTTCTACAGCACATCCAACGTCAAAAAACTTTTAAAACATAAAACCTATGAAATATACCCCTCCAATTAATCGCTGGCTGGCTTTCAGAACATTGTAATATCTCATCTACTTTTACGGTTTTGACGAAAGTGCTGGTTTTGGATGTTGAACTTCTGGTTATTTTTCTTATTTGTATACAATATAGTGATATACCTCACGCTCAGAAAGGTTCACTTCTTTTTTCTACTATAAATGTTCTTGTAGGGGATTCATTTCGTCAATGCAACAATGGCAGTGCAACACAGCCACACGGGAAGCAGAAAGAAAATAAAGAGAAAATTCAGATGGATCAATAGAAGTTTTTGTATCTTAGCAGAATTTCTTATAAGAAATTTACAATCAGACCGTTGGCAATGGACACAGGGTCTGTCGTCATTGATTACCAATAGATCTTTATTTTTTCAATTTGTTATTGTTTGGAAATATGAGTGAATTTATGGGCTAATCTATTAAGTTTCAACTATGACCTACCTAGTTTGATGGGTGCTCATATATTTTCAGCTAAATCTTTGAATGAAGCCTAAAATAATTACTACACACAAAACAGCTACCTAGTTCGATAAGCACAGTGGCTGTGCAAATTTTTAGCATTGCCGTAATGAGTTTTCAATTGTTTGCTAATAACAGCTTTGAGATTCAAAACAACAAACTTTAAATAACAGATTCTACACGAACAGCTGCAACTGGACTCCTAAAACAAGATGGGACTCATGCACCAACCAAGAATTTTCTTTCCCTAAAAGCACTCCATGAAGCCCTCATAAGAACTCTAACCTAAGCACCAAACACAACTCTACATTCCTTTCACAAAACCAGTCAAAGTCTCTTATTATGCAAAAATATTAAAATAGGCCTAGTACAATACTGTATAGAGAATGGGATTCGGATCCTAATAAATCGTCTATCAATATCCTGTGGATCTTTTAATCTAGAACTAAAACTCTGCCAACACAGCAGGAATCCATCAGTTTGCCAGGGTCGCTCAAACGGCTGCCTAACGGCTGCTCCGGTCCATCCTCACTCGTCTTATTCAATTTGCTTCTGTAAACAAAAACCTAATTTCACTTTTATCCTCTATACATTTCCATTGGAAGAGTCCTACGCTGAAAAAACTTTTCTCGTTGGGAAAAATTTTAAATAGTAAACAATAACCCCACTTCCACAGTATCAATTCATCAATAACGACACAAACCCATCAAGGTTTCAGATATAAAATTCAAAAAAAAAGTCATAACGAACGAATAAACTGCTAAGAACGTAACAAACGACGGTAGATACAAGTGAGAAATAAAACCTTCTCCAGTTTGCGAATTTCGGAGGAAATGAGAGAGACAACACGGGGCCTTTTTGCAATACTTTGAATGCTACGGAGTTCCGCCAAATCAAGCACATAATCGTCCGCCATTCCTTCTAAAGGATTAGTACAGTGGGTTTTTGCGTACAAGGAGAATGAGTGCAAGAGATAGAGAGAGAGAATCTGGTAGAACCTTTCAGCGCTTGCTTGGCAAAGTTTGAGAGGGCTGAAAATAAGATTTTGACAAACGTAGGATGCAGTAGTGTGATCATTCCAGGGAAAAGGAGAAGGTTCTAGACTAATCAAGACACGGTGATTGGTTTCTATTTGGGCTTCAATTTCCATAAGTGGGCTTCTAGTTCTTCTTAACCATTCAGCCAGACCCGGCCCTTATCTGAAGTAGTACTGTAATAAATTTTGGGCCTTTTTTTTCTTTTTAAGATAGAGAAATAGTTCTAATCGCTGAAACGACAACCAGAAAAAAAGCATCCCAACATTTTTTGGCCAGACTAAGGCCCAGTTTTCTACTTTAATTTGGTGTTAAAAAAATCGAAAAACGATACATAGAATCACTTCATTTTTTGATTTGAAATATCATGATTTTAGCACGTGGGTGTTAAAATCTTTTGAAAAACTGAGCCTAAAACTTTTGAAGTTATTGTGGGTAGTTAAATGGGGTAAAATAGGTGATTCCAGTGTACGTCCTTTTTATTGAATTATTATAAATATACACCCTTATTTATAATTAATTAATTTTGGGTGGCGAGCTAAATTCTAGTTCTCGCTCGTGTTCTTCGAGAACTCTTAGGGTTTCGAATGTGGACACTTAGGATTCGTACACATTCCAAACCCTAATCTTGGCCACATGCACAACGCAACCTTATTTATAATTAATTAATTATGTGTGCCAAGCTAAATTCTAGTTCTCGCATGTGTTCTTCGAAAACTCTTAGGGTTTGGAATATGGACGCTTAGGGTTCCCAAACATTCTAAACCCTAATCTCGGCCACATGCACAATGCAACAACCAATCAAGGAAACTTCAATTAGTCTCATTTGCCCGAAAATACCTTGATATGGTCACTCATCAAAGGCCACATGTCAATTTATTAACCAGTAAAACTAATGGATCTCACTGCATTAACCGGACAAAGAGGGGGTGTTGCGCATCATCCTGTACGGTCCTTTCCAGTGTCGTGTCGGCATCGTTCTAACAATCGGAGACGTCCACCGCGTAGAGCTCGTCGAGTACTACAAATATACCAAAAATCAACTCGATTGGATATCATTAAGTGCCTCATTGGAACACAAATAACTTGAAAAAAATGGGTTCAATAGTTTCCATCCAGTGCTTCAAGCTATTTGTGTTCCGATTTTTTTTCAAGATATACGTGCTCCGATGAGGCACTTAACGATATCTAATCGAGTTAATGTTTTAATACACTTATAGTACTCGACGAGCTCTACGCGATGGACGTCTCTGATTGTTGGAAAGTATCGCGCATGCTACATAGCACCTCCCTTCCGCAACAAACGTGACGGTATAGGGGGACCACTGTTTCAGTGGTATTCTATGAGCAGCCACTCTATGCATTTATTGTCAAAAGTTAGGTCTATCTCCAATCCATCTGTTTCATTCATACTTTGGGAGCAACCATTTTGTGCATTTATTGCCAAAGGTTAGATCTGTCTTCTATTCATCCTCCACCCATACCCCTAATTATTGGGGACTAAATGGATTATGTTATTGTTGTTGTAACATGGAACACCACCTGATAATGGATGCTGAGCATTAAATAATTTTTCAAATGTTTACGAGAGAATGCAGGTAGAGGCAAGGATACTCTCTTCGGGCCACTAAGCGATATGTCCGGTTGTTACCTCCAGATTCTGAAATTAGTCGAGGTGTATGCAAGTTGGCCCGGACATCCGCTAATATAAAAAAAATAAAAATAAAAAAATAATAATACTCTCGGAATAAGAATTGCACTTGTGCACAATGAGACTTGCACATAAATGTTCTTATAAGACTTGACCGGCCCAAAAGAATCCCAAAAGAAATTTTAACGAGGTTTAATATGTTAATGATCAGTCAGTTTGAGGACTGAATGCATCTACTAGACAGGCTGACTACAACAAGAAGCCCAGGCAGAACCGGCTCATGCATGAATCTCATGAACCTTAGAATTTAGGCCCTCAAAAAATCAAATATTTTAGGGCCCCCAATTAGTTAGTACCCCTACATATATATAGGAGAAGACCCTACATATATATAGGAGAAGAAGACGTACGCTTACACCACAACCCACGATCGCTGGACCAACTCTGTCCTCTCCTTGTCTTACTCTCTCGCGATCGATTCGCCGAACCAAGGTATCTCTCTTCTTTTTCTCTTTCTCACGTTCGATTTTGGTGAAGAACTAGGGTTTTGGTTTTGGTGAAAAGTTGTTCCATCTTGACGATGAACTAGGCTTTCGATTTTGGTGAAAAGTTGTTCCATTTTGGTCAAGAATTGGGTTTCGGTTTTGGTGAAGAACTAGGGTTTCGGTTTTGTTCGAAAGTTGTTCGATTCTGGTGAAAAGCACCCTAACTAAGGTTAGGGTTTTTGAAAAAGAGTAACCCATTTGGTGAGACTTAGAAATGTGAATTAGGAAAAAATATAGCCTTGAATTTTGGATGGATATTTCTCTTCGTCTATATTGAGTACATAAAGGAACGGATCTACTGTTATTGTTTGAGGTCCGAAGTCGCTATTGAACTAATTGACTATAAGGTGTGACGGCTGATGATTGTGTTTGGCAAGATTATATTAAGGTGTCTTTCCTGTTGAACTTGGTGGTGATAATCTCCAAAGATAGCATTTTTTTGTATGTTCTTCATAGTTTTGATGAGTACATTACTTTTCATTAAGAGGACAAAACAGCATCGTACTTCTGCTTATGGCTATAACAAGTACATACTCCTATATCTTCAGAATAACAAAGATGAGCAGACAATGGTGAACTTAATGATTTACCTCTAGCTTGATTATTTCCTGTTGCAGCTAAATATTCAAGGAAGAGTTGTTCTCTAGTGGACACCCATTAATGGTGCATCATGTCAGAAATGCAATTCTCATAGCTTTTTTCTCTTTAAGCAGTTTGACAAAAGTAACGCTGTTTATCTTATTGTGTTTTTGAGCTCTAACGACTTTTTTTGTGAGGAAAAACTTTTGGGACTTTATGGACTTTTGGAGCAAAAAGGTCAAAAAAGTCAATAAGAGAAATGGGGCCCAAGTATAATCAAGAAATATAATTGCCTGACCCTTTTTTTTGTCTTTGAATAAGCATAAGTGCTTGATACTATAATTTGTCAACAAGTAAGAAGTAACATATTGAAGAGTCTGCAAGACTCTGCTCCGTAATTTAATCAAAGGTAAGGACTTCTTGTGTAGATTAAACAGAGTAGAACAATCTGTTACCAACAGTACTAAAATCAAACTTGAGCTTCAGAGTCCCACTATCTTGTTCCCCATAAAAGTTTCCTTCTCAATGGTAAGGCCTCTTTTCCTCCGGCGGATATGGTTTTCCCTAACCTCCCTCATGGAGTGACTGCTCTGTAGACTTATCATTCCAGAATAGACTTGAGACAACTATATTCGCTAAGATCGACCGTTAAGCTCTTGGAACATTCAATAGACAGCAAAGCTTCCACAGAACATCCACTATGTACACTAATAAGAATTGAAGGTGTTACTCGAGGGACCTACTCTTCGCAAATGTCTTATGTCTTACTAGTAACTTGTTTGTCAAACCGTGGTTTCCAATTTTCTACCTAGTTGTCTAATCTTTTTGTAATCAGATGGAATTGGAAAGAAGCTATCGTGAGATGAGCTTGATGTTGGGATGACGTGCTTCTGCGGAGAAACAGCCCCATTATGTACGTCAAAATCCAATCCAAACCCAGGCCGGAGATTCTTTGGGTGTTCCAACTACATGGTAAGACTTCAATGAAGCTAACATTTGCAATTTTTGATGCTAGTTAATTTGGATATATATATATATATATATATATATATATATATATATATATATATATATATATATATATATATTTGTTACTGAACCGTTAATTTTGCATTTGTTTTGTTTTAAGAATGAAGAACGATGCACTTTTTTTTGCTGGTATGACCCCCCATCAAATATGACAAACAAAAGGGTTTTGAGGCCAATGAAGATTAGGAAAGTGAGAGAGGTTGGGAGGGACACTGAACAAGTTGAGAGCAGTTCGACCCCTTTCAAAAAAGATGAAGAAATTCACAGTGAAGGAAATGCAATTCAAATGAGGATTGACGCAATGCAAATGGAAATTGAAAAATTGAAGCTGGCCAACCAAGTGAAGTATCCTGCACAAGAGTCCCAAAATATGGGAACATCAAAGTGGAAAGTTTTGTTTTTTGGTTTGCTGGGTTTGTTATTGTATTACATGTACACTTAGCACTACCTTAGTATTGGTCTTGTATTATGGATTCTGTTCAGCTTATTAGTATATGGTTAGTTCACAGCTTATTAGTATATGGTGTAGTTGAGACTGGATAGTTGACAGCTTATCAGGTTATCCTCCTTCTAGATTTGTGATCTAATGCAAATGTCTTTCTAGTTTCTTAAAGGCTCCAAGTGAATAGAGTGTTCCTAACATGGCATTTGTGGATCTTTTCTGGATATCCACTTTGATGATGGAATCTGCCCATTGTTCAAAATTTATCGATAAAAATTACCACGCCAAACATCATTGGATTGTTCCTGAAACACGTTTATGTCGAAAACTCCATTTTCTACTCCATTGTTTCACTTCAACGTAAAAGTCCAGATTGGTCCTCTCTCATTTATAACAAAATCAAATCAACAAAGTAAGTATCTAAATTGGTCGAATCAAATTTCTAGATTCAAGGGGGTACAAAACCAATGCGAAATTTACAAATTCAAGCAAGTCAAATTTCCAGATTCGAGCAAAACCCAATCAAAGAATTCAAGTAAGCACGGTCACATTGCTTTCAAGTACCAACAATTCATAGCTTCATCAAATCTAACCAATATCAATAGAGTCTCAATTTTTCTTTAGTAATGTAGTCTCATAAACAATACAGTCTCAACACATAAATAAATAACGCATCCTCAATATAGTCTAAATTTCCATATTCAAGAACATAGTCTCCATTTATGTATTGAACTTCATCAAATCTGCAATTTAGAACTAGGGCATCAAAGGGTGTCCTCCCATTGTCCAACTTGAACCTGTAACAAATCGCAAATAAGACATTTAGGACATAATCAAGCAACTGAAAATATGGGTGGGTACAAAAGTTCATCCCACCCAACATAAATTAATAGTTCCACTTACAGATTTTCAATTTTCACTTCCAGAATCAACTTCCACATGGTCCTCATCCTCATCCTCGTCCTCAGGAAATGCAATCAACCTATTATCTGGCGACAACCTGAGATTAAAAAAAAAAAAGACAATTCATATTTAAACAACTTATTATTATCTTCCGACAAGCAGAGAGAGAAAAAAAATAAGACATTTTATACATACTTAGATGGCACTACCTGTTTAGAAGCACTGGACAATTTCTTTTGTCATTGGACACGCCGATTTTTCCACAACCGTTACAACGCCTACCCTTCTTAACCATCGCCTTCTCCTTCCCTCTTTTTAGTCGTTTCCCACATCCCTTTGTCCTTGATGGGATTGGTTCTTTCAAACTAACTTCACTGACCTGAGTAATAGGTGTTTTGGTACTCATTTGGATACTACTCCCTTCGCCATCTACGTGAGAATCCTTCATCAATGCAAGCTTCTTCCGAGCTAATAACAAACACTCTTTTACAACATCACTCCCACCTTCAATTACAACGGCCTCATCAATCACAGTAGAAGAAAGTTGGGAAAGGCTATTTCTCTTCCCTAACATGGAAGAGTCACATGTTTCATTCATGGATCCACCCAAGTCATCGAAAACTCTCTCAGCTTTTAGTGATTTAAGCCACCTCTGCAAGATGTACTGTTCGGGAAGTTTCGGAAGCTGTTTTTTAGTAAAGTACTGACACATGTGCCTGCATGGAATTCCATCGCATTCAAACATCTTACAACTACAACTCAACAAGTTCGATGACTTATCAAATGATAACTGACGACCCCTCAATCCACTCTCTCCCCTCCGTAGATTGTACAAACAGACACGATCATCTTTAAATGTCCTCGTGATCACATACGCATCCTTTCTGATATATTTCATCTTGAAACTTGTAAAATATGGTCCATGTATACAGTTCACTCATTGTCAACTCCACTGCCCAGGAAGTTTTTATAATTGGCTTCTCATTCACATCTTTATGATCTTCTTCCAATTCATTATGCTGCATGTGTGCAAGTGCCCGATCAAACCGTTTCACAAACTCAATCAAAGAATTCTCTACTGACACAAACCTCTTGAAGAATGAATGACATCCTTCCGCACGAGCACTGCTAGTCATGTGTGCTGAGAAAATATGTCTGACAAATGCGAGTACCCATCTTTCCCGAATTTCGTACATATCATGTAACCATTCATTGTTGTCCAAGTTTGCTTTTGCTACTACCTCTCTCCATTTTGTTTCGAACTCTTTAGGGCTCTCTGATTTCCATATACAATCTTTCAACTCGTCGTAATGTTGTGTATATTGGACCGGACCTAATTTTTCAGGAAACTTACTTGTGATGTGCCAAATGCAATACCTGTGATGAGTATTTGGGAGAACAGTGGCAATTGCTTTTGTCATCACCGGACACTGATCAGTTATGATCATTTTTGGCGGCCCCGCTGGCATCACTTTCAACCATTCCTCAAAAAGCCACTCAAATGCCTCACTGTTTTCTTCGTGTAAGAACGCACACCCAAACAAAGTTGTCTACCCGTGGTGATTAACCCCAACTAAAGGTGCAAAGATCAGCTTATATCGGTTGGTGTTGTAAGTAGAATTGAACACCACCACATCCCCAAAATACTGATATGACTCTCTCATGGTTGCATCGGCCCAAAAACAATGCTTCATCCTCCCCTCAGCATCTAGTGCAAATTTAAACCTAAAATCGGGATCCTTTTGTTGTTTCTTCAGAAAATTTTCATGCATCAGGTCCACGTCAAGTCCATTTAACTCTTTCCTCTTGTCCCTTGCAACATTATACAAATCTTGTTTTAAAAACCCAACATTCTGAAGACCCCCGGAATCCATCTCTAAAATACTCATTTGCTGTGACATTGGCACATTTGCAGCCCCTAATTGTTCTGCTAAGGCTTTCTTGGCCTTTGACACTTTGCGATGAGAACGCAATAAATGAACCTTCCTAGGCGTTGCAAGGGGGTGGTTATGGCCCTCCACAAACTGACTTACGACAAACCCCTTCCTTGATTTGTAATCTTTTACAAAAGTGAGTTTGGCACCACAACCCTCTCTAATTAACCCACGTTTCCTTGTTGCAGGTTCACAATTCGGTTCACAGATTTTCCTCGACCCTTCTTTGAAGCAAACGTACTCCTTTCTTATTACTTCACTTTTCCCCTTAACCTTGCTAGAATTTTTCCTCGTCCCAAATCCAGCAGCTCTAGCATAGTTGTTATAAAACTCATGAGCTGCATCTAATGTATCAAAGTGTTGCTTAATTTTAGGTCTTAGATTCCTTTGTACTTCAGGAATGTGTACCATTATGACCGAAGCAGCAGATTGTACTTCTATATCTTGCAATGACTCCATCCTACAAAACAACAGACAAGCAAATTGAGATGAACACAATAATGTTGACCATAAGTAACTCATGCTTGTACTTGTATAGAAATCTAAAATGCAGGACACCACATGCTAAAATGCATATTACATGGTAGGGTTTCAATATTATGTCATTACTGGAAAATAAGGCCCGCTTAAGGATCTCAACAACATGGATCAGTCACTGACAATATATAAACATTCACTGACAATATATAAACATGGATCATTCACTGACAACAAGGACACCACATCCAAAATTCGGCTGGTAGGCTTGGCAATATTGTCTAAAGTTTTAATTTTCCGTTATAAACATTTGTTTCAAGCCACTGACAATTGGTAGGCTTGGCAACATTAATATTAAGCAAACTCATTCTCCAAGGTTACATTGTGATTCTTTTAGTCATTGTATTACAGATGAAAGTGTTTTCTTGAATCTTCATATCTATCCCCTACATCAGTCAAAGTGAACAGATTTTAGATGTACGAGGTAATTAAATATGCAAAATTACTACGTAATGTGCGTTTTAGGTAATATTTGTAGTCCATGAGGTGACTACCCATACTATTGCACTTCATTTATCAAAATAGAAACAAAAATTAACTTTCAATTGCAAATTTGCAGTGCTATAAACAAATTTGCCAAAACCTTAAATACAATCGGCTACCAACATTGTTTGATAAGCAGCACTTCCAATGAAACCCCAACTTTACAAATGGAAAGAGAGTGGACAGAGAGTGCACTTTCATACCTTGGCTACGCTGGTGAGTAGAGAGAGTTGACCTCTGGGTCGCGGTCGCAATGTAGTGAGGGGAGAGAGTCGACAGAGGTCGCGGTCAAGGGCTACGTTGTTCGCCTTATTATTCTTCATGACCTTTGGGTCGCGGTCGCAATGAAGTGAGGGGAGAGAGTCGACAGAGGTCGCGGTCAAGGGCTACGTTGTTCGCCGTATTATTCTTCACGAAAAACCACTCTCTGGTTCGATTCGAGAGGGCGATCGTGGGTTGTGGTGTAAGCATACGTCTTCTTCTTCACGAAAACCCCACTCTCTGGTTCGATTCGCGCTTGCAGACTCTTCTTCTTCGATTGTTGCCTCTCTCTCTCTCTTCGTTTCTCCCTCTTCTCTCAGATCTGGGAATGTAAAATGACCTTTGGGGGGTAAGTTTGGTTAACCCCTGACCCCTTGACCCGCAAAGGGGTCAATTTAAACTCACTCGACCGTGGGCCGTTGGATTTAATCCAACGGCTGGGATTAGAGGACCGGAAATATGCCCATTTCAGGGATCCCTGAGGTGAAGTGTAACGTATATGTATATATATATATTAAGCCCAATACAATTTTGTACGTTTGCCGCTAAAAGTGCAAGACGACAAATGTTCGACTAATAGATTTTGAAATATTGTAGCGGTAGTATATTTTTGGATAACTATAGGTTTGCATTTGTAATGGTAAATCTTCTGTAATAGTTTTTATAATGACACTTTATTGGCCAATTTTTGTATACAAAATATATATAGGGTGGGCCCCTCTTTTTTTTCCCCAGTGGCTAGACCTCGTTTAATAAGTTCGATTTAAGCCTCCCAAAAGTATGAGCCGACTCTGAGCCCAGGAAACTGCTTGCATGCTTTGGATCCCAAGGTTTGGTTCCAAAATTATGATGTCCAATCCTAAACGCTAATTAGTCTCTAATGATTGTAGTCTGTTCGAATACAAATATAAAACAGGCTTCATTAGCCCAGCCAAGCATAAAGAAGTCAAAGTGTTAATGGTCGAGACTAAAGTGAAAAGGGTTAACTGCGAAATGATAGCTAGGGCTCTAAACTCAAAGTAGAATCTAGTGAAAAATTATGATTGGTCTACTAGGGGCAAAATTTGGCTGTTCTGGGAGCTTAAAGTTTGGAAGGTAAATGTTCTGTCCAAGTCTTATCAGTTTCGCTGTTGTTATGTTTTGACTATTAATAATGAAGTTTATTTTAATTCTACCTTTGTTCATGGGGACAATTGTCTGGAAGGAATTAATTAGAGATCATGTGCAGCTATGATCAAAACAATGCTCCAGGGCTGGTCCTAAGAGATTTCTGCATTATTAAGAGTTCTCAAGTGCTAAGTTTGTTGATTTAAGATACTCAAGGAATTCAAATTATAGTTATGGAATAATGGTAGGCAAGATGGTGGCTATATAGCCAAGAAACTGGCTGGATAGGGCTATGGTCAACAATGGTTGGCTATGTAGATTTCCTTTCTCTAAAGCTAAATTGCTTCCACAAGGTCTTTCGGACCATGCCTCTTGCATCGTGATTGTGATGATTGAGCCACCCAAGTCTGCTAAGCCATTTCTATGTTTTGCGTTATGGCCTTATGGGCTAATCTGCCCATTGTTGATAGAATTTTGAATAGGCTTTGCTGAATATGATAGACTCCAATTGACATCAATAAGCCAAGTAAGACTCATGTGCTTGAAAGCTGTTCTCAATAATCAATTAAAATTGACATATATTTTAAAAATAGACCAATAAATGCGGACGGAGGGAGTATCTCTTATTGTCATATCTCTCGTTACTATTATATTCATCCAACACCCATCATGCATCCAAACGAGCCGTTAGAGCCACAAATGAAAGGGATCAAGCCCAGGAACTCCCCGGGCCCAGCCACCCAGGGCCAGCCCTGACTTTTGAGGGGCCTAAGACGAAATTTGAAAATGAAGACCCTTAAAAATGCTAGCGAAACTAAATATAAAGTCGATAAACACCGTTTCAAAACTATATGCATGTATTTAACACGGAAAAAACCCAAAATGGGCCTACATACTTGGTGGTAAAAAATATTTGGAGGCCTTTTTTTTCATTTTTCGTGGGGGCCTAAGGCGCCGGCCTACTGAGCCTTAGCTCAGCGCCGGCCCTGCAGCCACCGACTTATTTATTAGTTAGTATTATATTGGCTTGGTACATCTCAAAAACTTTGGTTCACAAAAGAGGTTTACTTATGGCAATGCGTGGAAGCCTTTCCACGATATAATATTGCAATTCACTGGCCTATTATTACTACAAGTATGTATTATGAGAGAAAAATTTCGGTGCCGGTCGGATATGGCCACATAGTGTTTGACCGAGTATCTCGACTGTACAAAAGTGGTCCTACCCGACCAACACCTAAGGTTTTCTCAAGTGTTAAGTGTTCCACTAAGCTACTTTTTTGAATAAATTGGTTTTTTGGTTTTTTTACGATTTTTTATGTGATGTATTATAAAAAAATAACATACATCAATTTTTTAAAATAATAATTTTTTCTTAATAAAACATCCAATAGCTGGCCTAGCCGGGGTCATATCAACTCATCAACTGCTTGTGCGGTGATCAATGAACCCCAACCCCACCTTGCGTGCATGCAAATACATTAACACATTGTTATCACACCAGGCTCAACATTACTTCACCTGTACGGCCCACGCGGCATTAGTCACCTCACATTAAAAAGTTTCAACAAACTCCATAAAAATACTCTGGCCTTGTTCGTTTCTCTGTTTAGTTTTAGTTTTAGTTTTAGTTTTGATGACATCATTATTTCCCTCATTTCTCTCTCTATCTCTCTCCACTTATTGCACCTGCTGACATCATCAAAACTAAACTAAACTATCTAACCAAACATAACCTCTATCACTCTGTTTGTTTGCGGTATATAACAGAGGGATATAAGGTTTGATTGGATATATATATTCTGGTAGATTATATCGGGTGTTTGTTATATTTTTTCTTCCCGGACATGTATATCCTTGGGTATCTATATCCTTTTGTGATGGGATTAATTATAGGCATACCCTCCCCTGCCTATAATATATCCGGCCTCTTTTACCACCCAACCCTTCTGCAACATATGGCGAGGGAGAGGTGCAAGGGGCCCACCACCTTTGTCTTTCTTTTGATTTTTTTATTTGGGATATAAAGGAATTTCACACAATTTTATATTATTCAACCTCTTATATCCATCTTCCACAACAACAAAACAAACCAAACCAAGTAAATTTTAATCTCTCCTAAAATAATACCCCTCCAATTATATCCACATCTATATCCCCCTCTTATTATATCCTCTTTCCTCCCTCATATACATATCCCGCTAACTTACAGGGCTTATGGCCCAACACACATCAAGATGTGTTTGGTGCAATGTTTATAAACTACTGTAGTAAATAAAAATGCAAATTGTTTATTTTAATAAGTTGTAGAATTGCTTATTTTTTGTTGAAACATCTTTGTCTTTGTAAAACCTACTTTTACAACTTCAAATAAGCTATAAAAAAAAACTATGAAACGAAATTTGAAATAATCTCACTTTATTTGGTCAAATAAATTAGAAAAGCTAAATAATTGGTTATTAAGCTTCAACTAAGAAAAACTCGTCTCCGTTGAAGCAACTATAACCAGTAGTGCCGACCCTAATATTTTAGGGCCCAAAGCTAACTTCTAATCCAATATTGGCCCCCCTACATCTTCAAAAGTTCTTTTAAAAATTATAGAATACTTACAAAAATTCAAACTAGAAGATACAAAGACAAACATAAAATGATATCATAAGAGGTTTTTTTTTTTTTAAGAAACTAAGAAAGTTTGCTTCATATTTTAACTATGATTTGTGTGGAAAAAATAACAAACCACGTTATCTCGCTTAGCTTTTTTAAAATTTTCCACCATTGAGATTTTTTTTTTAATCCAATGTAAGAAAATATCACTTCTACATTATTGTCATGTTTGTTAAATGCAACATTTTTAACAAATTATTTGAGTAGTGTGGTGTTAGAGAACTTCTGGATTGGGAGGAAAATAAAAGAGCCATAAATAACAAAAATAGAGGGAAAGATAGACTTGAAAGACGCCAAAATAAGAAAAAAGGGGGAGTATGGAAGGAATTGAACCCATTCTCACGAATGTTTGGAAGTATAGAGTGACCACATAACCATGTTGATGCTTTGTAAACTTTATGTTATTCATATATAACTTTATTTTTTTATTTTTTTTTGTTGCCTCAACCCAAAAAACCCAGGGGTTGGCCAAGCCTAAGGGTTTGTTGGGCTTAATCTTGGGCCGGCCATGCATCTCTCTCTCTCTCTCTCTCTCTCTCTCTCTCTCTCTCTCTCTCTCTCTCTCGTTACTAGGTTGAACTTAAACTTAAAATGATCACCCTTTCATAATTTTGATCATGGTTGCACTTGTCGACGCTCGGGTTTCATAAATGTTGTGTTTGTATGACTGGAATCCTAAGTAGCAATAGGAATCTGATTACTGGAAATTAAATTCTTGGGAATTTTCTTAGATGGGTGGGAATATGAATATGATTACTTTGAATCTAATTCTTAGGGATTTGATACCTAGAGTAATTTTATTTCGGTGTTTTGATTAATTCAATAAATTTACATGAGAAAAGATTATTTTGGAAAGTTATGGAAAACGTTTCCTTTTCTTAATGAATGAGCCTCAATATGAAATTCTCATGAGGTAAGGAAGAAATCAGATTTTCACTCCCACTCAGTTTGGATATGTGATTCCTAATTGAATGTGTCATTAGAAATCACTTTTCTATTCCTGACTGTTTTAAATGTCGAAATTAGAAAGCATGGAATCACATTCTTGTTCTTATTTGTTCCAACTATTGAAATCATAAAAAGAAGGCATCACATTCTCATTCTCCCTCGAGATTGCTACTATCCAAACTAAGTATGTTAAAATATAGGGGAGACATAAAGTAGGATGATCATATAGAGAAACAAACTAGAACCAGAGAGGAAAATGGAGAAGGGAAGATGTTGTTTCCATTTGCTATAATTAACGGTTGCCAGTTGATTTTAGCAATGAATCTTTGATTTTAGCATTGTTAAAAGGGAAATTATAAATTGTGTTTTGTTTGAGTTTTGAGTTTTGATTTTTGTAATGATTAGAGTGAAAAATAGGAATAGTGATTAAAAAATAAGTATTAATGATTTGAGAGAAATAGAAAGAAAAATAAAAAAAATATTTAAAAATAAGAATAATAATTAAATAATAATTGAGAAAATCGATTTTTAAAACCAAAACGAATAATGCCACATAGTCCGCCCATTGGGTGGATAACACTGTAGAGTACACGCGCGTCTGTTTGCCTTTTCAACGTCAGTTAATGGAAAGACAGCCTTTTGTACTGGTGTGATGATAGCCTTGGACAAAATGACAATGGTAGCCCTCTTCTCAAATTGAACTACTAAATAGAGATTTTTAATCCGAAACAATTTTTTTTTTGAAAAATTACATACTTTTTGTATTTTACATTTTTTCCTTGTTGAGTTACTTTGTAAAATATTTCAGATCGAAAAATAAAGTACTTTCACTTATAAATTTTAAAATTTTTTTACACCAAATTAAACTACTAATAGAGATCCGTAATTCGATAAATTTTTTGGAAAATTACATACTTTAGTATGTTACATTTTTTGTTTGTTGGCTTGTTGAGTTATTTGCAATATCTTTCTGAAAAAAAATAAAATGCTTCCGTGCATAATTTTTAATTTTTTTTGCACCAAATTAAACTACTATTGCAATAGAGATCTTTAATTTGATATATAAAAAAATGATTTTTTTTTAATATTTTACATTTTTTACTGTTGGCCTAAAAAAAAGTGACAAAGACAGGAAACTCATTTCGTAATAATCATGCTATATCCACAAGTGGTAGCTTAAATGGAAACTAGCAGGAAACCCGTGCTATGCGCAAGACGAATTCAGGTGCACACAATTAGTTTAAATTGTCAAAATTCATAAATCATTCAACACCTCTACCAAAAAAAAATTGCAATTTAAGAAAATATCTAAAAGTAACCTCACTACGGAAATTCATTCGTAATACTTATGCTCATTTACTACTCATCATTTCTAATTAAAGGGACAATAACTTATCCTATATGGCGGACAGTCATCTTAAGTTAATTAAATAGCCGAGACAACATGTGAGTTACTTCTTGTAGTGAGCAATTTGATTGAAAGAATAACATTCTTGTCATAAAAATTTCTTATAAGTGATGAATCTAGACTTCTTTGATGTTTCGATATAACTGAGAGAAGCATGATCCTTATAAGTTTAAGGATAAGTCCCAACTATGCACCTCTTAAAAGTCATTTTAATAATTGGAAGCATTCTTATTGTTTTCTGAAGCTGAATCTGTAGCTGCAGTCTGGAAAATTCTATGTATGATGCTTGTTTCCTCTTCACCTATATTTTTCTGGTAGCTTCAAGTTAATCAACATGTACTCGATTATAGTCTAGCAAGGAGTGATTTTCACTTTTGCAATCCTAGTTATTGTTCATAATATAGTAGGAAAAGTAATGGGGATCAGACCAATCTGTGTGGTATCTCTGATATCTCAAATTTTTGAAAAAAAAAATTTCATCCAAATCCAACCCAATCTCTTAAAACATGTCACCTTCAAAACCTTTTTTGCTATTGAAATCCGAAACAGAAGAACAAAAAGAATAAAATTTATTGACAACAAAAGTAATAATAATCAATGGTTAAGTTACTCAAATCAATATTAGTGATGAAACAGAAACACCAAATAAGTATAATAATACAATGGAAGATTGAAAAACTGCATGGAATTCTTTAAAGTCAGCACATCGAAAGACTCGACTCGACTGCTATGCACAACTATATTCAACCACGAAGGTATGCAAATTTTCTTTAATTTTCTCGTATTATAACTGATGTCAATACTATGATTTTATGCTATATATGCATACGAAATTTTTTTAAGTGTACACAATTTATGTTAATTTAAATCAAAAGGACATACCAAAATTCACTAATTGTTCAACATAACTGTCGAAACTTAAACAAAACCTAATTTAGCCAAATATTTTTTCACTAATTGTTCAACATAAAACACGGACTAACGAAATTGGATTTGAATGGAAGGAGATAACTTAGAATTACCTGGACATGGGGTATAAGTAATTTCTATTTAATTTGATAAACCAAAATCATGGAATAGATATGGATTTCCTTCTTTTTTATTGTATTTGACAGAATCATAACCATGTTCATTTCTTCTCCTTTTACAATTTTTTTTGGGGGAATTTATTGATACTGAATAGTGAAAATTATTTTTGTAAAATTAATTATCTAAAACTCAGTCAAGCATAGTCACTTGTTTGACCGAGAACCCTCCCTCAAAAAAAACTCATTTTGCAATACTAATATAGATGTATTTCCGAGAATCATCACTGACTTTATCGTCAGGTTGTTTCCCATTTGCTAAAATGGAAAATTTCATAAAAGTTGGGTTTTGGCAAAGTTGCCAACATCACTTTTATTTCCCATAAGATAAAAGCTAAGTTGCTGAAAGTCAATTTTCTCCCACAAACTCCTTTGCTAAAATCAATGATGCTTTTAGCAAATGAGAGTTGGAGGTGCTACAAAGCTTTGCTTTTATCAAACAGGAAGCTCATAAGTCTAAAATATAATACAACATAGTTAGAATTCAGAAACTTGCTAGTTTATTGTTTTACGTTTTATACGATCATCCGACATAGTAATTCGTAACATAGACAACTAAATCAAATTTATCCTACTTTTTTGCACATTTCATATCATTGTTAACTCCTTCCGGCAAAATACCCCCGTGGGTTCTAAAACTTTGAACATAGGAGTACCACTAAAGCACAAAAGTATGTCTAGCTGCTCAAATCATTTTCTATGTGTACATTACATGGTGATCAGTTTGCTCATTACTTGATAGGTCAAATATCACAAATCAATTTCTCTTGCAGTTCTTCACCTAAAAATTACCTTAGAGAATTAACATGTAATGCAATCCAAATTTCATGAAGAAAGTTGGTAAGAAAAACATTAAAAATAGACTTACATTTGACGAATCGAAGCAACAATATTTGGGTTGTTCTCTCTTCTAATCATGAAAAGTCAAAATATTATAGACACGAAAAGAGAAAAAAATCAGCGCCAATTCAAATAACCATGTCTAATATCAACATACATCTCTCATAATTTAAACAACTTGTTTGATTAGAAGGAAGAGACTAAACTTTGCACAAAAAAAGAAACTACACTCGTAAAAAAGGAAAATAGTTGAAATACCAACCCAGTCATATCAAGATCCCTGGAAAAAAATTGATCCCTCTGTCCCATTTTAAATGTCTCATACGTAAAATCGTGTCATTTTGAATTTAAAAGAAAACATATTTATAGATATTTTTTTCTAAATTTTTTACACCATTCAAAAGTACTCGGTGAGATCTTTTGAATGGTACACAAAAAATTTAAAAAGTAATTCCGAATGTTTTTTTATTTTGTCAAACTTGCCCAGTCTCCCATAGGGGCATTTAAATTGGGATGGAGGGAGTATATAAGAACTAAAATTTGAAACTAAAAGAAGCAATTTAAAAAAAACAACAGTAGAAGCACTTTGTATAAACAAACTCACATATCGAAATTATTACAAAACACTCCTAGATGATAAGTGTAATTTGTCAAAAGAAATCAGTGCTTCAAGCTTGCACAGACAATTTGAATAAACAAACTCACAAATCGATAATATAACAAAAAAGAGTAAGCAAAAAGTAGCTAGAAGAACTTAAAAGAAAACCTTCAGTTATCTATCAACAAACTAAATTACCAAACAAAGAAGAAAATATCAAAATAGCCATCAGCGTGATAGAGTGAAGAGATGAATCCAAGGAATGTTGCATTTTGGTGTCCACTTATGATGAAATTGAGGAACCTGTGCCAGCAAACTATAGACATTGAAGCATGAAGGGAGGAAAACGTTTTAAGGTTAGAGTGGAAGGTGGTACAGTTGATTTAGGAAATCGCAAATCCTGGCTCTAAAATGGGAAAAAATTTTGAAGTCAAATTTCCTATTTGAGCATGTGTATATTCTATTTGGAATTAGAGTTGATCAGTAAGGTATTCACCTCTGAAAATTTATTTCTTGAGGATCCCAATCCAAATCATGTGCTAATTGGGATAGATTCATGATTTCAAAATTCAAAATAGAAGGAGTACATAGGAAGTTAAATGTGATATGATTAGGTCACATGCCTCACTTCAAAAATTGAATCACAATCCAATAAGTTCATGCCACTTGTCGTGTGCATAGCTCTTCTCACAAAAAGCCATCCTGCAATACTATATAAGATAGAGATGAGTTGTAAACTAAGAAATCCTGTATTTAAAACTTTAGCAACCACTTGGGCCCATACCACAAGAGAGAAATCTCTCGTGAATCACCTAATGCGCATAAGCTTGCCCGGACAACTCTTCACCATTGAAACAAAGAACAAATTTTATATTCAGTGTTGAAATTTATTTCACCACAGACGAAAAGAATTTGAAATAGCTGTCTTTTTCATATTCATTGTTGTCGTTGATAAATTTTCAACTTTGGTCCAAATTTTGTATTTTATAAAAAATTTATCAAGACAAATAATTAATTACAAAATTAAAGGTAAATAAATAAAGAAGAGCAATACATTAGAAAGATTCAGACCTTAACGTTCTCTTTAACTAAAAAACTTAGGCCATATTTCACTATAAAAAAAAAAAAAAAGTAGTTTTGTTTTAACTCAAAAACCATTCTATTCCACTAACAAAAAATTCCTACAAAAAACTAGTTTTGTTTTAACTCCAAAACTACTCTATTCTACTAACAAAAAACCAACTACCCTTTACAATAAACTACAAAATAAAAACCAAAAAAACACTTTATTGGAACAAGTTGTAGATTTAAACTACAACTAAAGGTCTAAAAAATAAAAATAAAAAACCAAAAAACAAGTTAGCGGAACATGACTTTAATTGATTTATGGTTATTTTTTGAGGTCATATTTATCAAAATTCAATCGACCTAATTGATAATATAAATGAAAATTAAGTAATGAACATTATCAATTTTTTTGTCCGAAATTGAGAGGAATTTTTTCTGTAATTCCCAGATCAAAGTGAGAAGGGCAGACATCAAAAAAAAAAAAGAAGTTATATGGGTACAACTAATTTGCATCTTACATGCACACCAATGTGATGTGACAGAAAAGGTGATTCATACATTGGACTTCTTATTGTCTGTCACATTACCTTGGTATGCATGTGGGGTGTAAGTCAGGTATACCCATATCATTTTTGAAAAAGATTCCCCATCCTCTGCCTATTGGGTGGATTCTAGAAAGAGCCTTGTTAAAAATCTCTGATTTTTGCAAAAGATAAAAGTTGATTTTAGTAAATGTTGATTTTATTAGATAGGAAACTCACCATAAATGAACACAACATTGTCAATAAATTGAAATTGTCGTTGCACCTAAAAAATATTTCATGGGACGTTAACACCAGTTTAAGTAAAATCTCCAACCTAATAAAAATATCTTGTAATATCTGCATGACCAACCATGGACAACATTGTAATTATAAATGAGGACAACATTGTCAATCAACTGAAATTGTCGTCGCACTAAAAAAAAAATTTCATTGGGCGTTAACACGAGTTTAAGAAAAATCTCCATCCTAATAAAAACATCTTGTAACAACTACATTAACCAACCATCTACTCGTACCTAGAATCTAGCATAAAGGCGAATGCATTCACGCTAGATTACAAATTTCATCTGATTTTTAGGGACCACTCTTCAATAAATTTGTAAAAAAAAAATTTCAAAAGTGTACTACAAATATGAAGAAAATTTAGAGGAGTGCAAATGCCAAACACCTCCCAGCCCCCCTGGGTCGCCAATGACCTAGCTAGTTAAATGACTTAATTGTAACTTGTTATTATAAATGTCTAGAAATTTATCTTAGGCCCACCCTCTAATGCAAAACTGTGAGTTAATAAACCCTATTTTTAATAGGAAAATGCTGAAATAAGGCCAGTGACTTATGCTAAGATTTAAAAAAATGTATTGAAATATATAAAATGTATAAAAGTAAGTGTAAATATATAAAAATGTATAAAAATGTTAGTATAAAAATGTACTATATGTTGAGCCCTATAATTGCAACGACCAACTGGACCAGAAAAAAGAGATTTTCCTTTTTTTTCGTAAAAGGTAAAAGAGCACAATAGAAATAAATATAAACTGACCTATTAGAGCGGCCAGCCAAAGAAAAAGTTATGATTGCACAGTGGCGTAGTCAAATCAGAAAATTGGTTCAAAGGTTTAATTTGGAGCTTTAAATAGTGTTTAGTCCAATTTAATTTATATAATGTTTAGTTCAGTTTAACTTATTTCAATGCAATATTGTTCAGTCCAACTTAACTTATTTCAATGCTTCTAATACATTGATGTGGAATTTTTGATGGCTCAAAAATAACATTAAACAAAAATACCCTTAATGAACTACATCATTCATACTCACAATGAGGAGAAATCTCCAGCGGATCAATCCATCACTATTCAATGAAAGCGACATGTGGACATTACAACCATTTACCCCAGACATTACAATATGCTGAGGAACATGGACCCGTCACTTTAGTTACCTTTCTCTCTCGTGAGACAAAATTAAAAGCGATGGGTGGTAACTAACGTCACACTCTCTCTCATGCGAATGCATGGGTTCTGAGTGGATGGGACAAAATTAATTGTTCATTTAATTTTGGGATTGAATTCAATTCTGGAATTTAATTTTAGGGGGTTTAGTCTCTTTGGAGGTAGGGTATAGTGGGTTTAGGCATTTTGGGGTTAGGCACTTAGGGTGTACTTTCCAATTATAGAGTTTTAGTGGTTTAGACACTTTTATAGGGTACGCTAAGGTTTTTAGGCACTTTTATAGGATACCCTAATGTTTAGGCATTTAGGGTGCACTTTCAAATTATGGAATTTTAATTGTTTAGACACTTTCATAGGGTACCCTAAGATTTAGGTTTAGAGTGCACTTTCCAATTATAGGGTTTTAGTGATTTAGGCACTTTCTTAGGATACCCTAGGGTTTTAGATACTTTCGTTAGGTTCCATAGAGTTTAGATTTAGGCACTTTCATTAGGTTTTGGGGTTTAGACACTTTCATTAGCTAGTGGGGGTATTTTTGGAATGTGTAGGTGATTTGTCATTTTGGCGTTAAGAAAAAAGTTCATGTCCTTATTGAAGTAAAGACCTCTTTACTATGTCCTTCCAAAAAACAGACCCAAAAAATATTCAAGTTAGAGCACAAGTTATTAACACCGGTATTTTTGTTGCGAATAAAAATATGTTCTTTAAGAATCTTAACATCTCTTGATTTTCATTTGAAATGAGTCTCGACTTACATTATATGGACAGATGTGCCTTTTAACCTTTGTGGTCATACCCATTGGCTTCCAAGGGGAAGGTATGGGTTCGAGTCAATGGAGGTCTAGGGTTCCGTAAAGACGTTATAGGTTTAAGGCAAAAACTTAGTAAATTGAGCCTTGTTTTTTGGAGTAGTAATTAGTTATTCAGTGGTTTTGGGGCATCGTCACGTGTTGCCCTAACACCCTTCTCTATCACTTTTTTTTTATCGGTCTTCATCACATTCAGGTAAAACTCATATACTTAGTCTTGAGTTCCACATAAATATCTGCAGAAAAATGACATTATAACACCAAATCAAGTAATGACGCCCTAAGAGCAGTAATTAGTTTTTTGTATTAAAAAAAAAAGGCTGAAGTTTATATTTTCAACAAAATGCCAAAAAAAAAAGGTCTCCTAAAAATTCAGTGTGAACACAGACCCGCAATGGTCCAAATGGAGCAACACGACTATCTCTTTCTTTCCAATGGAGCAGCAACTCTCTTGTTTTCATTCATAGACTTGTTAATTGTGTAGTGCATGTGATGTGATCAGCGGCAGCTCAGTGGACTTTTGTGGTCCGCATTGGAGGCTGCTTGTTTCTCTCAAATATGTCACCAAGTTTGGAAAAGAAAAAGGGTAATTAACAGGAATTCGAGGTGAGACGCTGTGTGGCAGGTGTTGTACGTCATATTGTTCAGTAAAACTACATCATTTTACTCATTTTCTCAGTATATTCAAGGGCCCTGTTTCGGGAGTTAAGTGTGGGGTTTAATTTTGGGTTCAATAAATTTTAGGAGATTTAGGCTCTTTAGAGTATGGTATAGCGGGTTTAGACACTTGGATTTAGACACTTCAAATTTAGAGTTGAGGCACTTTCTAATGTTTTTTATTCCTCCAAACAAAGCACTTTGTAATGGTTTTTTATTCCTCCAAACAAGGCCCTTGGAAGCTTTCAAAGTGTGCACAAAAATTAAGCAAAATGACGTAGTTTTACCGCACAACATGGGGCACAACACCTATAATTTTGGGTTCAATAAATTTTAGGGGATTTAGGCTCTTTAGAGTATGGTATAGTGGGTTTAGACACTTCAAGTTTAGAGTTGAGGCACTTTCTAATGGTTTTTTATTCCTCCAAACAAAGCACTTTGTAATGGTTTTTTATTTCTCCAAACAAGGCTCTTGGAAGCTTTCAAAGTGTGCACAAAAATCAAGCAAAATGACATAGTTTTACCACACAACACCTATCGCATAGCACCCACTCTGGATCCAATTATCAGAAACCTCCAATTATCAGTAACCTCCCTTGAGGTTTCTGACAGACACATACCTCTCTTGAGGTTTCTGAAATGACACTGACTTCTCCTGTTTTTGCTAACAATATCAAGATTCTTCCTTGCCGTTACTTTTGCCCTTATGGTGTTAAGTTTAACAAGAAAACAATCAAAATACCCTTGTAACAAAATAAATAAATTCTACCAACTTAATTTTCCGGAAAAAAAAAAAAAAAAAAAAACCTCGTCTCTTTTATTTTGTGAAATTTTTTGGTCAAGTGAACTTAACTTTACTAGATCATTGAGATTAGTGGAAAAAGAATTGATTTTTCCACTTGAAAACGATTAGGTTAATTTTTTATTTTTTTTGGCCAAATGTTTTCCTACCAACTTAATTTTTTGAAAAAAAACCTCGTCTCTTTTTATTTTTTGAATTTTTTTGGTTAAGTGAACTTAACTTTACTAGATCTTGGAGATTAGTGGAAAAAGAATTGATTTTTCCACTTGAAAACAATTACGTTAATTTTCATTTTTTTGCCAAGTGTTTTTTTATTTTTTGGTTTGTCTCAACCAAAATGATCAATGAAATTAAGATAAATAGAATCGTGCCAATAAAATTCATATCAAGCCAAAACTATGCCCAAAAAAAAAAAAAACTCCATTACTTGGCTTGTTGAGCTTTATAAATTTTTGAACGATTATAATAATAATAAAATCATTATTTTTTCAATTTTGTAATGAAATTGAGCCAACTAGTAATGGAGTTTTTTTTTCCTTGCATAGTTTTGGCTTAATATGAATTTTATTGACATGAGTCTATTTAGTTTAATTTCATTGATCATTTTGGTTGAGAAAAAACCAAAAAATGAAAAACATTTGGCAAAAAAAGCAAAGAAAACAAACGGAACCAAGGTGTCCTCAAACACCCGTGTTAGAGCAGTGAATTGGCTTTAAGGAAACCGTGTCAAATACGGGCCTTGGTTTGCTATTTTTAATTCATTATAGTTTCTATAATTTCATGTTCTACTTGTTATTTTTTAGAATTCATAATTTCGATTATTGTTTTTCATACACCTATTTGGAGGATCTGATGTTAATCCTCTACAGGGGAGTTTCCAAAATGAAAGAATCAACATTTGCTAAAATTAACAATTGATTTTAGCATAAGGAAGCCATTTGTTAAATGTTTATCATTTGGGAAACTCCCCCTAAAATATATATAGTAGTATAGAGGATGTTTCACCAGATGTGTTGTAATTAATTACAGCGCTGTTGTCCCCGGCAAGGGACAACACCTGCTATCCCTGGTGATTCCGAGAAGTTCTGGTCTCATTTTGATGATCGAAAACGTTCACATTGAAGAGGTCGCCGAGTAGAATAAGTGTACTAAAATTTAGCTCAATCAGATATCATTTAGTACTTGATCAATACACATATAACTCGGCAATAATGGATTTGAGTGGGTTTGATCTAGTGTTTTGGATGCATTCTCTTCAAGATAAAAATGTTCCGATCAGGTACTAAATGATATCCGATTGAGCTAATTTTTGGTCCATTAGTTTTACTCGGCGAGCTCTTCAACGTGAACATTTCTGATCATCAAAACGAGACTAGAACTCCTCGAAATCGCCGGGGACAGCAGCGCCCCTCTACCCATGTATGTAGAGGATGTTTCACTGAATGTACTATAATTACTTACTTGGAATTTGGTTAGAGGTTTGTGTCTCCAATTCCATTCCTAGGGGCTCCCTTTAGTGAAACTAGGGATTGGGCACACACAATGTGGGTGCAACTCGATTTAAAAAAATTATATCTGCAAGACAAGATGTTAATTAAAGTTACAATATAATGTAAAAACCATAGATTATAAGTGGAAATTAAAATAATGTAAAAAAACTCACGTTTATTAGGTTCTTTCTCTTTCTATCATATACACATTCTAACTGCAAAAGTTGACAATAATGTTTGTTATGGTACCATCAATTAGTTGACTGAACCCAGAAGATTTAACCAAAAAAGTTAGGTTTATCTACTATTTTAGTCCCTACTACATATGCCAAGTTTCGATTTCGTCCTTACAAAATATTTTGTATCAATTTTGTCTTTATAGTTTTAGAGGAATTTCAATTTTGCCCTTCCGGCAAATTAATGATGGAAAATACTTATGTGGCAGATGAAAAATGCTTATGTGGCAAACGAAAAATGCTCAAAATACTAGAAAAATGCTTTAAATATTGGAAAAATTTATTAATTTCCAAAAAAATAACAAAAAAAAATTAAAATACTGGAAAAAGTCATTAGACAAAATGTTTATGAAATTTGTCTAATGAATTTTTTTTGGGACATAAATCATTCATATCGACGAGTGGAATAAGAAAAGAATAAAAATATGAGTCGAAGTTAAAAAAAATTATATATAAAAAATAGTAATTCCTCTTGTCAATAAAGTATGGTCCAAATTGGACAAAAAGATTTTTCAAAAATGGAAGAGTACCAAATAGCTATTTTTTGCTATAAAGTGTCGTTGTATAAAACGTTGGCTTTAGCTGAAGGAATGTTTTAATTTCTCCAACCTTGGTTGGCGTCCTCTCTTTTCTCCCTCCAACTTGATGTACCCATTGTCAAGTTTTTTTCAATAACTTTAATTATCATTTCAAAAAAAGAAGTATCGTCTTATATGATTTTTTTTTTTTTAAAGAAAACTTGACGATGGGTACATCAAGTTAGACGGAAAAAAGAGAGGACCCCAACCAAGGTTGGAGAAATTAAAACACCCCTTGGGCCAAAGACAAGACTTTATAGAACAAAAAATAGCTATTTGGTGTTCTTTCATCTTTGGAAAATCTTTTTGTCTCATTTGGCTCATACTTTATCGACGAGAGAAATTATTATTTTTTATATAAAGTGTCGTCTTATATACTTTATTGAACAAAGAAATTCTTTTCATCTTTTTGTCTAATTCAATTTCGATAACGCTTATCTTGATGCTTAAGTTGACAACTCACATTTTTGGGTCCCACTGTGAAGTTCCGAACCGTTGATCTTGTTTAAATGAGTAAAATAAGAGGTCCTGCAAAATTTCAACTCAATCGGATATCGGCAAGTTTTTGCTCCAAACAGTTTAAAAAACACTGTTTCTTTTCATAGTTTTTGCAAAATCAGTTGGATCAAGCACTTTCCGATATTCGATTAAGCTGAAATTTTGCAGGACTTCCTATTTTACTCATTTAAACAAGATCTATGATTCGTAACTTCACAATGGGGCCTAGAAAAAAGGATGTGTCAAAATAAGCGTCAAATGTTGTGTCAATTGATCCATTCCCAAATATATATATATATATATATATATGCACATTTTGTCACGCCCTCGAAAATTTAAAGGAAATTCATAAAGAAAATTCTTCGTGGACGATCAACAAGTCCACGAGCCACGTCAAATTCCACGCAAGACATCGAAATATAATAATCAACAAGTTACAGTAATCTAAGGATACCCACAAACCCCAATATGCGAATACATAAGTTTCAATTGTGTTTACAATCCAATGTCAAAAGAGAAAACTTGATTAAGTTACAAAATCACCTTAACAAAATATAAGTTCTAAGATGACTACATAACTCATTAATTTAGCTTTCAAAACCAATGTATGTATGCACTCCAAGCACTCCATGTCATGCTACTTGATGGGCACCTGAAAATTGATAGGTTGAGCTACACTAGCCCAGTAGGAAAACCATTCTACTAATGCTAAGTGTATAAAGATGACAAGTGCATGTGAAATGAGCATGAGACATGGAGTGGGTAAAGCCTTACTACCCCAATAAAGGGCATAGCACGTGCCTTGACCACTCACCACAAGAGGGTGAGTAGCTCGACAATAGATAGGGTCCTAGCCCTTTGTCGAGCTGTTCTGACCATGAATAAGGTCAGTATGATTAAGTAAATTATTATACCAGGATGCACTAGCTCGGCGTGAGGTGAAAGGGGATGCCCCTAACATGGCCGAGCTAGGCAGGCTACGTATATAACTTTAACAACATTCTGGAATACATAGTTCAGATCGGCGTGACAAGCTGATCTATGTACGGGTTATTCCAAGCTATGTGGAAGCATGACACCGCCACGAGTAGGGCGGTGAGACATTCCAGAACAATCTATGGGGGTTCCCTACGAGATAAGGAGCAATCCCATGAAATAAGGGATTAATATGGGAAGTCCTAATGTGATTAGGAGTATACCCCGCTTAGGAAGGAATCCTATATGCAAAGAAAGACTACTGAAAGACGAGATCTTGCAGCATTTGGAAGCATAAGCCTAAAAGGAAAGTCCTTTTATCAGAAGGCTTCCTAAACCTAGTAAGAGATAGGGGCAAGAGATGCCTAAATCAACAAGCACCCACAACTATAAATACCGAGTAATAACCATGAAAAAAGGTACACTGTAACACCCAGTTATGCGCATTGTGTTCATAGCTTGATTAGTAACCCAATACTAACTTAACCATTGGACGGCCTTTGCCAACGAGAGGCAAAGGAGCTCTAACCCATGCTTATCTTGCAGATCTTAGGATTCTAGCGAGAAGGCATGTGATCAAGACCATACGTGGATTTTATCCCTGTTCAATTGGCGCCGTCTGTGGGAAACGCTTACGAAAAGCTCTTTTCTCTCTGACAACAATGGTGATTCCAGAACCCGTTTTGTGCACTCCACGACGAGAAGACATGGAAGACGATGGTGGAACAACTCTTGTGCACATTAAGAGAAAGAGTGCAAAGGTGGGCAAGACTCCCACATATCTGAGAGCACCTCAGAAGAAGCCCTCAGCTAGAAGATTCAATATTGGGCATATCCCTGAGATTCCAAAGTTCTAGGATACACGCTTTGTGAACTATACTCCAAGATCAAACGATCAACGTAGGCACTCAAAATCTCCACCAAAAGGGGGGAGGCCTCCATTTGACGTGAACGGAGGAGGAGCCCCCCGAGGAAAGAGGACCATAGACGAATGAGTCAAGAAAGGGAAGATAGTCTCGACAGAAAAGAACATGAGGTAGAAGAACTGGCCCGTGAAGTCACTCGATGAGAATGAGAGATTCAGGACCTCAAGAAGAAACTCCAGGAAAAGGAAAAAGACCTACGCTCACGTACGAGATCCGTGCAGTATGAGAAAGAAAGAAGGGTTCCTCGTCATGACAAAGTCTCCACTGGCAGAATGGTCTCTCCACGAAAAAAGAGAGAGAGGAGTTCTTCCGTTGAGAAAAGGGAAAGAAAAAAGCATGCTAAGGACATATACGAAAGATTTGGTTCTAACGAGCACGCTCCTGAGTAGTATGGGAGGAGAAGGAAGACCGGCCGAGCAGAGGGAAGACCTAAAACTACACGAGAGGCAGCCTAGGAAGCCCTAGGCCAAATCTCTAAGTCACCATTGCCCCACTGGATCCGAGTAGAGAAAACATCAACCAGGGTGAAGAATTTAGCGTTCGTTCCTTATGAAACCAGCGCGGACCCTATGGCCCATATTCAACACTACCAATAGGTCATGTTCATGTATGAGCAACACGATGCCTTGCTATGTAAGATGTTCCCTTTCAATTTAGGCAAAGTGGCCTTGAGTTGGCACCATAAACTCCCAGAAGGATCTATCTTGTGTTGGGCTCAACTATCTGGGGAATTCACTGCTCGGTTCCTAACAAGCCGAGCAACTCCAAAGACTTTTGACGCATTGACCTCTATTAGACAGAGGAATGATGAGACTCTGCGGCAGTACTCCAAACGTTACTAGGAGACTTTCAATGAGATTGAAAATTGCAATGAAGAGTACGCTTTGGCAACGTTCAAGACGAGCTTGCCTATGCATAGTAAGCTACGAGAATCACTTACTATGCATCTAGTAAAAACTGTGGCCAAACTTATTGAGAGAATCCAGGAGCATGCACGGGTGGAGGATGATATCCTGCAAGCTGGAGGAAAAATTGTGGCTGGACAACCCCAGCTTCCAGAAAAGAAAACGGCAAAGCCAAAGACGTACAAGAAGGAATACACAAAAGGAAGGAAGGATTATGCACAGCAGAAGAAGGACAAAGCTGACTTGGATCCAAACTCATACTTTAGCGTCATGGCAACCTTCACGTCCCGATTTAAAAGATGTTATACATGATCAAGAATGAACCATGGTTTAGAAGGCCACCAAAGATGACAGGGAATCCGGAAAAAATAAGGGCCACCAACCAGTATTGCAGCTACCATAGAGACTAGGGTCACATGATTGAAGATTGCGTGGAATACAAGAAGTTCCTGGATGAAAATGTGGCAGAAGGCCATCTTAAGGAGTTTTTGGTCAATGACAAGAAAGATGCCGAGTTGATAGAAGAGATGAACTACGAGAAAGGTCCGAAGGGAACAATCCATATGATACATGGATTGGTCTTACACAAACAATGAGATTAGGCACATCCAAAGGGTCAATGGGCAAGTAAAGCAAGTTATGCAGCTCGGCACGAAAAGGCAGAGAGCAGAAGGAGTGATGGGACCCCCATTACCTTCACTAATGACGATCTAGATGGGGTATTAGTACCCCATAATGATGCGTTGGTAATCACCTTGAGAAGATTCTTGTTGATCAGGGAGCTAGTATGGAGATCATCTACTACCATACTTTCAAGAAGATGGAGTTCCCACCGAGCTCGTTGCAGAAGTGTTTGGTCCCTTTGATCGGCTTCAGCACTCAGACAATATGGCCAATGGGAAAGGTCACGTTGCCTGTCCAAGCTGGGTCAGTTGTCCTTTAAACTGACTTTTTCGTGGTGGACTTGCCATCCTCCTATAATGTGATTATAGGGAGAACCTGGATGAATAAGATGAAAGCCATCCCTTCCACTTACCATCAAAAAATCAAGTACCCTGGAGCAAACGGCATATAGTGCATTAGGGGGAACCAAAAGGTAGCTAACCAATGTTGTAACATGGTACTGAAGAAGTCCCCAAAGGCGGTGCTTGTTCAGATAGTTGAGATACCGGACCAACCTACTCTGGAGGATGTCGGAAGTGACCCCACCAAGAAGATGGTGGAAGGGTTGAAGAAAATACAGGTTAAAGAAGATGACGCAAAAAGGTACTTTTTGGTGGCTTTTCTGAAGGACCATATTGACGTTTTTGCATGGACTCCCCAGGAAATGCCTGGGATAGACCTTGGAGTAATCTACCACCATCTAAACGTAGATCATCAGCACAAGCCTATTGTGTAAAAGGCAAGGAGGTCGGCACGACAACACGCAGACGCTATGATTGAAGAAGTACATCGCCTGCTTGAAGCAGATGTCATACGAGAAGTGAGCTATCTAGAGTGGCTAGCTAACACGGTTGTGGTTAGAAAGAAAAAAGGGTAGTTGAGAGTCTGCGTGGATTTCACCAGCCTCAACAAAGCATGCCCTAGGGATAGCTTAATTGATCAACTAGTAGATGCCATGACGAGCTATGAGAGGATGAGCTTCCTTAACGCATATCGAGGATATCATTAGACAAACCATGTACGAGCCCGACCAAGAGAAAACGTCCTTCATCTAGCCGAGAGGTCTCTACTGTTATAAGGTCATGCCATTCGAGCTAAGAAATGCCAGAACAACTTATTAGAGGTTGGTTACTAAAATGTTCAAAGATCAGCTCGGTAAGACCATGGAGGTCTATATATATGACATGGTGGTGAAAAGCAAAATGAATCCCGACCACCTTGCCAACCTAAAGGTAACCTTCAACATTCTGAGTGCCTCAAAGTGTGCTTTTGGAGTCAGCTCGGGAAAGTTTCTTAGACACCTGGTGACCAAGAGAGGGATTGAAGCCAGTCATTACCAAATTACCGCACCACATAATCTCCAAAGCCCTAAGACCACGAAAGAGGTCCAAAGACTAACAGGGATGGCAACAGCTCTTAGCCGTTTTATTAGTAAGTCCTCAGACTGATGCAGACCATTCTTTCAACTTCTGAAGAAAAAGGAAGGATATGAATGGGGAGCCGAGCAAGAACAGGCTTTCCAGGAGTTGAAAGCTTATCTGTCATCACCACCTTGCTCTACTCCAGAAGCTGGGGAGCGGTTGATACTATGTCTGCAGTATCCGAGCACACAATCAGCTCGGTTCTCCTACGAATAAAGGGGATAAAGCAAGCTCCAGTCTATTTTGTAAGCAAGACTTTGTTAGATGCAGAAACACGGTATTTACCATTGGAGAAATTGGTATATGCTCTGGTTACTACTTCAAGAAAGCTGCCACACTACTTCCTACAGCATCCCATCATTGTGTTTATTGAATATCCACTAAGGGCTTTGCTTAGGAAAGCAGATTTCTCCGACAGAATATCCAAGTGGTCCATTGAGTTGAGCCAATTTGATCTTGACTACCAACCTAGGACGGCAATCAAGGGGCAAATTTTGGCAGACTTTATTGCAGAATTCACTCCAACAGTAGCTCCACCACCACCAATTCACCACGAGAAGGAGAAAAGCATTGACCTCGAGCGGCCAATGGGGATAGCCTAGCTAGATCCAAAAGAATGGAAGTTATACGTTGACGGGTCAGTCTGCAATAAAGGGTTAGGAGTAGGAGTGGTGTTATTCTCTCCAAAAGGGTTAATGCTAGAACGGGCACTACAACTAGGGTTTAGTGCCACTAACAATGTTGCACAATATAAAGCCTTGCTCGCTAGACTTAGGAGTGCCATAGAGCTCAAGGTTAGTAAGTTACGAGTATTTTG
Source organism: Vaccinium macrocarpon (assembly GCA_022606695.1). Lineage (NCBI taxonomy): Eukaryota > Viridiplantae > Streptophyta > Magnoliopsida > Ericales > Ericaceae > Vaccinium > Vaccinium macrocarpon. The sequence continues at coordinate 23,346,537 of CM040177.1, read as the reverse complement.
CGATTCACAATTAGTTGTTAATCAACTTTCAGAAGAATGACAAAATGGCTACACAATCTGAGGCAGCCAAGGATCTGCTCGACCAGTTTGATAGGGTCCATATCCAACAAATAAGCTCGAGAAAGAACGCACATGCGGACTCTTTAGCATGCTTGCGTTAGAGATGATTATGGAGACAGAACTAGGACCAAGCTGGATGGACTCCATAGTGGCATACCTATGAGATGGGACTTTGCTAGAAGACAAGAGGGAGGCACACAAAGTCAAAACCAAGTCAGTACGTTTTTGGCTCTCTCTAGAAGGTAAGCTCTATTGAAAATCTTTTCTTGGTCCATATTTACTGTGTGTGCATCCAGCTCTAGTCCAAAAGTTCCTCTATTGGATCCATTCTGGAACATGTGGAGGATACACTGGTAGAAAGTCCACAGCCCACCAAGCAATATCCCAAGGGTATTGGTGGCCTTACATGCAAGAGGATGCAAAAACTTCTGTCAAAAAGTGTGAAAAATGCCAAAGATATTTCCCTCTCATCTAAGCTCCAGTAGAGGATCTTCTTCCTTTAACAAGCCTGTGGCCATTTGCACAATGGGGATTGGACATCGTGGGTCCTCTCCCCATGGCAACAGGGAAATGAAAATTCCTTCTCATTGGCATAGACTATTTCACTAAGTGGACAGAGGGTGAAACTTTGACAAAAATCACAGAAGCCATGGTGGAGAAATTTGTTTGGAACAAGATCATTACAAGGTTTGGAGTACCTTACTCCATCATCTTAGACAATGGGTCCTAGTTCGGCAAGAAGTTTAAGGCTTTTTGTGCCCAATATGGCATTAGAAACTACTATTCAACCCCAACCTACCCACGAGTAAATGGGAAAGCAGAATCTTCAAATAAGACCATCCTTAAGATTCTTAAGAAGAGGTTGGAACGGAAGAAGGGAAAATGGACCGAAGAGCTTCCTGCCGTGCTTTGGGCATACAGAACCACACCTTGGAAATCTACGGGAGAGGCGCCGTACTCCCTTGCTTATGGGACAGAGGCAATAATTCCATTGGAGATTGGCTTACCGACCAATCGCACTGCTCTTGTAGAGTCAGGAGGCAACGACAAAGCTTTGGCCAAGCAACTTGACCTTGCCGAGGAAAAGAGAGAACATGCACTTATTACTTTAACAACATACCAGGAACAGCTATGAAGAAGCTACAATAAGAAAGTGTAGACAAGGGAATTCAAGGTGGGAGACTTGGTTCTGAGGAAAGTACTGGCCAACACCAAGGTATCCTCAGATGGCAAACTTGGGCCAAACCGGGAAGGCCCATACAAGATTATAAGGATTGCTGGCATTGGGACCTATCGTTTGGCTAACTTGGACGAAGATCTAGTACAACGGCCATGGACTGTCCAAAACCTACGAAAATTTTACCAGTAATTTGTCTATGTGATTACGAATACAATCACATCTTTTTTAGTGAATACGAATAAATTCACATTTGTTTTTAGTACTTAGTTGGGATTACGAATAAAATCACCAACATCAGTTATTCAGATCTTTGTCTTTTTCATGCATTAATCAGATTTTACCTTTTCTTATTGTGGTTTTGATTAATACGAACCAAGATTTGTCTCAAATTTGGATTCCTATTGGGGAGCAAAGAGTGTGTATATTCCAAACATGTTAATAAATTCAAGTACGAAGACACTTGAAATCTCTGAGTATAAATAAACTTAGAAATATGCAACAAATATTGCAGCAAATTTTTAGATATGCAATGAATATTGCAACAAAATTCTAAGTATGAAGAAACTTAGATATGCTACGAATATTGCAACAAAATACTAGATCTACAACAAATACTTCAAAACATTCAAGTATGAAAACACTTGGAAGAGTAGTCATTGAGTACAAAGAAACTCACTTGCACTAATATAAATAAAGTAACCCTAAGTACGAAAAAACTTTTACTCAAGTTAAAATACAAAAAACTTAAAATCAAAAGAGCAAACACTTAGTATCAAAAACCACATGCGGCCAAACCAGGTCACACAGGACGAACCATCAAAGCAAAACTAAAAGTACAAGAAAGTATCAATAGGCCACAGACGGTCGAGCAAGACCACGCAGGGTCAATCAAAAGCTAAAGTTCAGATTTATCAAAGGAATAACACAAGCATCAAGCCTCTTCACTGTGCCCTCCCGCAACAGTGGCAAGACTAGGGTCAAGATTGTAACCTCCAGCAGTACTCTCAGCAATGCCGTCTTCGAGAAAGGTGAGATCGGTAATATCTTTAGTTGTTTCGATCTGCTCTAGGAAGAGCCAGGTTGAGCTTAAGGGATAGGCTGAGGCTGAGCGTCCAGATAAGCCTGAGCAACAGCTGTCTCACTCGACAACTCCATGTTAACCCACTGGGGAGAGGATTCATCTATGCCAAGCTTGCGAAGGCACCGTTGCCAAGCCATCTCTCAGACAGTGTCCTTCATTGTCGGCATCTAACCTTGGTAGTTGTCAGTGATCACCACAATAGCTCCGTTGTACTCAGCCTCCGCCCCAGTATCTGGAGCAGCCAACTGATCATGAATATCATGCTCAACCTCCTTAGACCTTCTCTTTAGATCGGCATTCTCCCTCCTCAGTGCCTCCACTTCCTCCCGAGCTTCTTTCAAAGACTGAGCATATTGAGAGTTTTCCTTCTCATCTCTCTCCGCTCTCTTATGCTCTTTCTTCAGCTCCTTCTCGACATCCTTAGCTATCTCCAGACCCACAGATGCCTTTTGCATAATCTGCAAGGCAAAATATAATGAATAAGGAAGAATAGAAATTCAATGCAACAAAAAAGTAAGAGGAAGAGAGTCTTTTTTACCTTGGCACAAGACTGGAATATGGACTTCATAAGGCTATTATACGAGTTACTCTTCTCCCTGTCCATGTCCAGGGGAAGAAGAGCAGCTCGGGAGACGTCATATGCAACGTCTAGTGAAGAGATCTTATCGATCATGGAGAGAGAGAGAGGTGTCGTTGGGGTGTACAAGAGGGGGAGCCCATGGCTGGACTAAAGGAGGGGAGTCCACCATCATGCGGCTAGAACTTGAATCCCCCATCCTTCGCCTTTGGAGTGGAGGCTGGGCATCAAGGGGACCCTCCATAGGTCTTTTGTCCCTTTGCTGAGAAGAAAGAACAACGGTGGTGGCAGCCGGGGGATTGAGGGAGATGGAAGCAAGAGGGGCCTGTGAAGAAGGGGGGAACCTAGATTCAGCTCGTCAAGCAAATTGATCGGCTGGAGAGGCATCTTTTCACGGTCGGGTGAGGGGGAGTAGCCTGAAGAATTTGAATTAGCTAATAGGGCAGATTGCACGGCTAAAGAACGAACAACAACACGGTTATTGAGTCCTTCTTCTTCTTCTTCTTCTTCTTCAATCAACACCCTCCCAGACATGCTCGGCTCTTGATTAGTTTGAACAAGAATTGGGATAGCAATTGGTATTTTGGGAACATGGGCAAATGTGATTTGTTGTTGTGGATCTCTGAGGCACGGGAGCGTATTGGTCCCCTTCTAGTTTGGCTTCTCTAAGATTGCGTGCTTCTCTACTCACTCGTTGGACGAATGGCAACCAGTGGAGCTGCGAGGGCCACGGGTGTCTAGAGCGTGGCTCACCTACTCGACAAATTCCCCCAGTAGGATGGTGTGTACCCCAAAAGGAGATGAGAAGCTCGGCCCAATGCCATGGGTGTGGGCTCGAATCCGTCGAAATAAAGAGCCCAAGCGATGTCCTCGCGATGAAGATCGTCGTGGATCAAACAGCCTCCGTGGTTAATGTTGCTCACTGCGAACAAAAAACAACAAAACGGAGAAGGGATGATTAATAGGAATGAAACAAAACATTTTTATAAAGACCACCAAAGGGGTAATAAGAAAAGGTTACTAACGTGGTTGGCCTGAAGCTATGGAACAGGCAAAGCTGATTGTATTCTCCTCGGCATCCCTTCGCTCCCAATTGCCAGTAACTACAAGGTAATCATCTGCCTCGCTCCCAATTGAGGAATTAGGCAGATCATTGATGAGCTTTTGCTTGGGGTCTCTGGCCTTGAAATAATAGTTGTTATCGACAGTGGGAACTACACTCTATAGGTAATGTAGATCCCACCAATCCAGGTGTAGGCCGAGCAGCCTGTTTAGGGCAATAGTGCCCATAACAACGCTAACAAAGTTAGGGCACAGCTGCATTGCATTGAGTCTGCACCTGCTACGAACTTCACGAAAGAACAGGTGTAGGGGGAACCGAAGGCCTCCCTTGACTACGAAAATCAAAGGGATATGGATTTCATTTTCATCGTGACCTTCTTCGACTAGGTCATAACAATTGTTCAAGCGAAACTGAACATCATTTGGAATCTCGTACTTTCTACGAAATGCCTCTATTTTTTTAGGAGTACTAAGAAGTGCTCTGTGCCTACCTATGATGGAGGTAGTTAGGGTTTCACTGTTGAAACCCACGGAGAGGACGATGAACAGGAAACTCAAGAAAATCGAAAAAGATAAACACACGACGAAAATCTGAGGACCGAAAAAAGTACTTACATGAAAAAGTGAAAGCCTATGGGAGGTTTCTGACAGAGAGAACTCCAGGAATGGCGTTAATAGTAGACGAGGCTTTTTTCTCTATCTCTCTCTCCTGCTCTTTTGCTTCTGATAAAGAAAATAAAGAAATTAAGAAGGGGAAGGGTTTTTTTAAGTCCTAGAACAATTTTTGGGGGGAAAGAATAATCATTATCCTGCCTGAAACCCCATAAAAGTGGGATGTGACCGTTTAACACATCAGCAAAGCTGTCATTTAGGCATATCTGGTAATCACTTTGCATTTAATGCGAAAGCAACCCTGCTCCCCACGTGAGAGGGAGGCGTGCAGGAGATACATCAGGAACCATCGAAGCTCTGCACACTACTAATGGATAATAGTAGTGGCAGAGCTGGGGAGCAATTGGAGTGGGTAAAGCCTTACTACCCCAATAAAGGGTAGCACATGCCTTAATCACTCACCACGAGAGGGTGAGTAGCTCAACAATACATAGGGTCCTAGCCCTTTGCCAAGCTATTCTAACCATGAATAAGGTCAGTATAATTAAGTAAATTATTATACCAAGATGCACTAGCTTGGTGTGAGGTGAAAGGTGTGCCCCTGACATGGCCGAGCTAGGCAGGCTACGTATATAGCTTTAATAGCATTTTGGAATACATAGTTCAGATTGGCTTGATGAGCTGAGCTATGTACGAGTTATTCTAAGCTACGTGGAAGCACGACACCACCACGAGTAAGGCAGTGAGACATTCCAAAACAATCTATGGCGGTTCCCTACGATATAATGAGCAATCCCGTTAAATAAGGGATTAATATAGGAAGTCCTAACGTGATTAAGAGTGTACCTCGCTTAGGAAGGAATCCTATATGGAAAGAGAGACTACTACAAGACGAGATCTTGCAGCATTTGGAAGCATAAGTGTGGACGGTCGACCTCCACGCCGGTTGATGGTTTTAAAATGATGTTTTGAAAATAGAGTCGCCACCCGGGTTTTTGGAAAGTGGTTTAGGACCCGAGAAACCGTTTCGAAAATGATTTGGAAAGTGATTTAGAAAACAATTTGAAAACCAGAGATTCAATTTTGGATTCGAGAGCCAGGTTACGAATGGGGAAGGGTTTTAATGCACCCCGCTCGCCCGATTAAAAATTGGTCTTTACTAAACATTTGTGGGATTTTTAGAAAATATTTTAATGCCAAACTTTATTCACATAAACAATTTATCACACGAAGCAGATGATAATAATGAAAAAAAATGAATAAACGACATGATTATTAATATAACAACAGATAATCAAACAAGAAAAATAGAGTCCCAAACTGGTTTGCAAAAAAGATGATTTGAAATTTCAATTTTCAAAAAGTGTGTCGTGCGGCACTGTTCATCATTCCAACGGTCAAATTTTGCAAGTGTGTCGTACAGCACTCCAAGTGTACTGTGCGGTATATAAGGAGTGCCGTGCGGCACTGTTTTCTTCACAAACAGTTTAATATTTGGTTTTTTGACATGATTGAATAGAAGCACATACAAGGCATGAAATATGGTTAAAATTAGACTATTGTGAATGAGAAAACAGTGTGCTTAAGTAAAGGATGTTCCTCCTCACTAAATTACCCCGTATGAGGCGATATTCTCACCGTACGACGCAACCAGGAGGTTTCCAATTGAATTGGTTTTTGCTATAATATGGGTATACCAAATGTGGAAATGATATGGAAGATCATTCCACACTTGGCACCCCTCCCCTCAGGGTACCAAAGCTAGGAGTTTTGGCAAAACGGGAATATACCTACGGCTTGAACCTCTCGGATTGAAGTGTTTCTGGGACTCCTTAAGCACGGTTTGGATCTTCCTTGAACTCCAACTTCACTCTAGTACAACAACAAGGATGCTTGGCTTTTAGAACTGAGGAGATATGGGACGACTATGACATGGTCTCGGGACTGAAAAAGGGTATTCGGTTTTCTGGATGGATTTTCTTGGGTAGAGCTTTGGGGGTTATTTCTGGAGATGGGAAATGAGAGTGTTAGATGATTTAGGGTGTGAGTAGAGTTATGGGTAGGATTCAAGAGGGGTTTTTAAGGTTTTCCTCATAATTTTTTTTCCGATCCTCTCTCATCCGAAATTGGTTGGGATTTATAGGCGTAAGAATCTTCTTGGCCAATGTGTAAACTTGGTCTTCCCTCAAGTAATCATGGCTATGAGGTAGCCTCTTCTATTTGCAAGAAATCATCATGAAGATGGGGATCTGAATGTCAACAATTCGAGCTGCTGGGAGCTCTACAAAAGCTGTGTGATAAGTGATAGTGCCGTGCGGCACACTTCCACCACCAAAACTCAAAGGTTGTTGTACGTGACTGGGACTGTACCGTGCATGAAAGATAAGTATCGTACGGTGCTGTTGACTAAGTTGACTTGGAGAGTTTCAACCCGAGAGGCCTTCTAAGTGTTTCTTTTCATCATCGGGGGGATAAAAACATGCGGGGAGCCTCATTTTGGGGTGTCTACAATAAGCCTAAAAGGAAAGTCCTCTTATTAGAAGGATTCCTAAACCTAGTAGGAGATAGGGGACAAGAGATGCCTAAATCGACAAGCACCCACACCTCTAAATACAGAGTAATAACCATGAAAAAAGGTACACAGTAACACCCAATTATGCGCATTGTGTTCATAGCTTGATTAGTAACCCAGTACTAACTTAAGCATCGGAGGGCTTTTGCCAACAAGAGGCAAAGGTGCTCTAACCCTTGTTTATCTTGCAGATCTTAGGATTCCAGCGAGAAGGCACGTGATCAAGAACATACGTAGATTTTATCCTCATACAAGACAAACACGGCGGTTTGATAAATACGATGTTTCATGTTGAAAAGTGATGACTGATGAATAATATATCAATCAAGTTAAAAGTCCATGTTACATTTATAAACTTGTCATCTTTGTTTAGGAAAACTTCTTTTATTAAATTTTGGGTGTTTCATATGTGTTAAGTACTTAAACTCCATTTTTCACTTCAACTCCTCTATGAACTCTATCTATACATATATCGGAAGTTTCAGGTCCGGTAGCCCGTACTAGAATGTATGCGTCCCAAATACTCTTATCTAGCCTGTAAGAATAGTATATTCTGTGTTTCACAAGCCACGTTCACCATGCCCAGCAATGCTAGTAATAATAGTATATTCCGTGTTCCACAGGTCATATTCACCATGCCCAGCTACGCTGGCAATAACAATATATTCCATGTTTCACGGGCCACATTTGCCATGCCTAACTACGCTGGTAATAATATTATATTCCGTGTTTCACATGCCACGTTCACCATGCCCAGCTATGCTGGTAATAACAATATATTTCGTGTTTCATTTTCAATTTCTCACATTTCCCTAATATTATTTCCGGGATAATGCATAGAAATACGGGTCCTTACACATTTGAATTTATTATCTCCTAAAAAAAGCATGTAAGAAGCCTAAAATTATTAAGAACAAGGATGAGTCATAATTAATCACAATCTCCAAACATAACGGAAATTATTTGAGCAAATTAAAAGCTGGATCCCCATCCCAGTTAGCATTAGTAAATGTTGTTAGATGCAGGAGCCCAAGTGAATTTGAGTACCAATAGTGATAGTCCACTTTACCTATCTCAGGAGCCTTTTGATAGCACCAAAATGGCTCATAGTAGGTTTGTGCATATGCTAACAAATAGCATTAACAAAAAATGCAATTTCTAGATAAGTGAGAGTAGGATATTGAAGGGAACCCACTATAGTACGAAATAAAGTTACATCTGAAAATAATGGATCATTAGGACCAAAAGGTTACTTGGTGGAAGTAGAAGAGGCACTGGCCTTACAATCATCCAAACCAACCTTGTGCAAAATGGTTGTTGCATATGTAGCTTGAGACAAAAACAAACCATCTTTGGAAAGAGTGACTTTAACACCAAGAAAGTAATTCAAAGTACCAAGAGCTTTCATAACAAATCTAGAGCTTAACTACTGAATTAAGTGACAAATAAAAGTAGAATCACTGCCTGTGAGAATTATACCATCTACATAGATGAGAATCAAGATAGTAGCATTCCTTTTTATGAAGAACAAACAAATATGTATCAGCTTTATTGGTCTAAACAAATAAAAAAGAAGAAAAGATAGAGATCTAGGCCCTTAGTGCCTGCCCTAAACCATAAAAGGCTTTCTGAAGTTTCCAAACATAATGGGGATGATTGGGATCCTTATAACCCAAGGGCAGTCTCATGTAAACATCCTCAAAGATGACACCATGCAAAAAGGCATTGGAGACATCCAATTCCCTAAGTGGCCAATTCCAACTGCATATGATCCTACCAATGGCTGTTTGACCACTAGACTAAATGTTTCCACAACATCAAGGCCTTCTACCTACTAGTTACCGTAGCTACTAAACGAGCTTCATATCTTGCAATAGATAATACGTTAGAGGGAAAAACTCGAAGTTATTTCCTTGCTCTTATGAGATCAAATCCTCTTCTAATGGAGCTACCTCGATCCTGCAATACGAACAAACTAAAGCACCCTTGCCTCTAGGTGGCAAGGGCCCTCCAATGGCTAAGGTTGTATCGAGAAACTAGAGGATAATTGAAATGAGTGTGTAAGTATGAGAATGGGTTTTTGCATACCTCTAGTGTTTACATTTCCTGTGAAATTCTTCTCTTTATGGAATCCTTCCAAACTTAGGGTTCTCCCGTAGCCTGCATGATTCTCTTTCCTTACTTGATAAGGACTCTTGCCAAGATGGCTGCATATTGCTTATTCAAAGTTTTACCCTACATGGGAGTTTACTCCTTGTTTAGTATGTTGTCTGGTTTTCCTTCTCCAAATAAGAATGTGTTTATCTTCGCAAGCTCAACTAATTGGGGAGATATCTTCGAATATTTCCTTCTTTCCTTATCTTCGTAAGGAAGGTCTATCACTAGGGTTTATCCTGCATTGGGCCATTCCACCCGTGCCATCCGATAAGTGGGCTGATTTGGTTTATTGCTGGATTACGGGCATAGTGGTCATCGGCGTACTATTCTGTGTCACTTTCCTCGTGCATGTCACGTGATAGCTCTGGACGAGTTATTATGTTCGTCTTTTTTAGTCCTTGGAAAATACCCCACACAATTTCTCCCAACTTTTGGTCGTCCATGCATGTTTGCGCATGACGAGCTAAAGCTAACTAACAAGCAGTTAATTGCTATTTTTTTCCTTTCGTACCGTTGTTACACTTCGTACCGGTGCAACTGCCATGTGTCAGCTGTTGCGCAACTTTTTCAAGTGATAAGTCTATTTGAGCGTAACTTCCGAGGCACCTTTTCATCCCTAGGTGGCTTGAATCATCACACCCTTTTAATTACCGATTTGAAGTTTCTTGGAAAGGTGTGAGGGCTTTAAACGCTATCATTTTGGATGATGTCATGAAGTATCTGTTTGAATTTTGAGAAGGTATAAGACATTTCCTTGACTTCTATTTCTTTCCATATCAATGTTGCTTTGAGAGAGAGAGTCGCCATTACCCTTATGCCCTTTGATTTGTCCCTTTCTCAGACTCCTCTTTCGCCGGAAAAGACTTCCTTCGGCCGTCGTCAATGGCTGTAAGTTTCCTTGCAACCTTCTCCGCTTTTCTTGCATAGTAGTTTTTAGGATTTTCTGGTTACCGAATGGGCTTTTCGCCATGGGAAGGTTTAGGAGTCTTTGTGATAATGAGACCCATGTGGAGGCCTTTTGCCACCATTATGAAGTCCCTGATGATGTTAATCTTGTCCTGGCTCCTCCTGGCACTGACACCCACGACTAAACTGTGGATAGGATTCATGTTCCCCTTTAGGCGTTGTAGAAGGAGGTGTTAGGTTCCCTTTGCTAGTCGAGATCTACAATATCTGTCGCCTGACCCCTCTTCAACTCTGTCCCAACTTTTATCGTGTGGTAATGGGAGTGGTGGCCTTGAATAGACTTTTGGGCACTAATCTGGATGGTACGACATCCATCGTCTTTACAGCGTCTACCCCACTACCAATGGTACTTACTATCTCAAGATCCGGGACAAAGAGCATCGTCTAGTGACTAATCTTCCCAATTCCTATTGCGGGGAGAATGACGATTCTTTTATTGTGATTGGGAATTTCTTGCGCAGGGATAAGGGTGGCAACATCGTGGGGCCTCCTTGCCCCCACTCTTTTGGGCGTACACGTCGGTTTTCCTCTTTTTTGTCCTTTGTTAATCTTCTTCACTTTGACTTTTTGCATGTTGCTTATCATGTCCATTCTTTCTGTTCCTGCAACAGAGAACATCAACGAAGGTCACTTGGTGTTGCACGACGGTGTCCATCTTCTTGACATTGAAAGAGTGCTCAAGTTTCCGGGCATCAGGGGGATTGATCCTGAAGGGCTAGGTTGGGTTTTCACATGTCCTACTAAAGTACAATCCCTCATACCGTGGTAGTATCTGTGTAAGTGAGGCTTCTTCTTCTGCATGGAATTTGCGCAGGGGAAGAGGTCGTATTGGGGTAAGACGTTCTTCTATTTAGAGGCTTTTTCTCCATAATCAAGTTATCCATGCTTCCCATACGAACAATTATCTTGGGATTGATTTTTCATGTTCAAATATTCAGAGTGAATTATCTGGAGAAAGTACTAGCAGTGTTCCTGTGAGAGACCAATCCCCTGCTACAGCTATGCAGAGGATTATACCCGATTTTTCTGACTTTATCGTTTCTGCACCTTGTATTAGGTTTCCCCCTAATTCCCCTAATTTCGTTTCTCTTCTTCTTCTCCCATTCTTCTTCTTCTTCTTCTTCTTCTTCTTCTTCTTCTTCTTCTTCTTCTTCTTCTTCTTCTTCTTCTTCTTCTTCTTCTTCTTCTTCTTTCGTACGCCCCACTCTCTCCTCTCTGATTGTGTGTGTGTGTGTGAAGTCAACAAAAGAGATAAGAAGGAGACTAAATATCCCACTTAGGAAAATTATTGGGCATAGCCACCCCACATCTCCAAACCTACTCCCACCCAATGAAAACATTTCACTTCACCTAATTACAAATGATGCCAATTAACGCTAGTAACGCGCACAATTAAAATAAACACGCACAAAACCAAGCACATAAACATAAATTAAAAGCCAGGTGTTACAAATGGCATCTCGACGATGATGATGGCATCTCGACAGGCTGGCATCTCTAACTCTGACTCTGTTTCTCATCTTGATGTATGGCCATGGGTGTTGATGTCATGAGGTGTGGGGAGAGAGAGAGAGAGAGAGAGAGAGAGAGAGAGAGAGAGAGAGAGAGGATGGATAGATGGATGAGAGAGAGGGGGTTGCCAAGCGGTAAAGAAGTGGGTGAGGAGAACATTTAGATCCGGAACTTTGGAAGTGAAAGTAAGAGAGTACAAGATTTCTCTTGGGCTATATGTATGTATGTATATATATATATATATATATATATATATATATATATATATATATATATATATATATATATATATAAAGGAACTAAGTATTCTAATAAATATTGTTATTTTGTAGTTTAATCACAACGGCTTGGCCAGCCAAGTTGGTAAGTGATGTTGGTTTCCACGCGAGAGGGCGGAGTTTGATTCCCAGCCCCTTCTATTTTTCGTGTAAGAGTAGATTATACTATATATTTTATATATAATATATAAAACCGGTTCAATTCGAAAAATGACAAGAACTGAGAACCGAACCGGTTCCTAAATTTTGGAAGTCTGCCAAACCGAACTGGTTAATTTTAGAAACCGAAAATAAAAACCGATTTAGTTCGGTTCTCCGGTTTGGTTTGGTTCCTCCAGTTTTTTGGTTCAGCCCTAGTTGGGAACATATGGTTTGAGCCAAGGAAAACAAGCATAACCAAAGCGTTTTTAGAGCAAGATAATCAATTGTATGTTGAAATAAAAGAACATACAGAACTTGAAATTGTAATTAACTTCAAATTTATAATCTAAAGGGAACAACCAGGAATAACAATTGAAATCATCAATTATGACCAAATAGTATCTATATCTTTGAACAGAATATATAGGAGTAGGTACCCATACATCCATATGCAGCAAATCAAAAGGTGCTAAGGAAACAAAAGTTGAAGTAGGAAAAAGTTACTTGTAACTCTTTACTACATTACGACAGAAACATGTAACATCATATGGCTTTGAAACAAGAAGATGAAATTGTTTTATTAAAGCTTGAAACAATGGCAGACTGGGATAGCCAAGCTTCTAATGCAAAGAAACATCAGAAGAGACATTGGAACTGACAAAAGCATGAGAACCTGAAGGAGAGAAATCACTTTTAGAAAAGGTCTTAACAGGATACAGGTTTTGCACACAGGGTCCCTTGTGAAGAGTTTGATGTGTTCATTTGTCCTAAATAGTATACCCATCATAGTAAAAAACAAAGGAACAATTATTATCTTTGACAAATTGGTAGACTGAGAGTAACTTATGAGTGATAGGAGTGTGCAAAATATGATTAAGATGGAAATGAGTAGTAGGAGTAGTGAGAATACTATTACCTGAGAATCAAATGGGAAGAGAAGTATCATTCCTAACAAGCACTCCATCGCCAATAGGGCAAGGTTGTGGTTGTGAGAGATGCATGAGATCATTTGTGACATGACTAGAAGCACTAATGTCGAAGTACCAACCTGAGGTAGGTCGCACAGATTCCCCATGATAGGTGTCAGAAAATCCTTGACTTTATTGCCCAAAACTATGATACTTGGCATACAGAGGTGGAGTTGTCATATAAACTTGGGGAGATGGAAAACCATTGAACTCTGGTGCACCACCTGGCAACTGAAGATTTAGGAAAAACTGTGGTGGAGGTGAATACCCATTATGATAAGCAAAGCGTATTAGTCGAGGTTGAGATGGATTGAATGTAGTTTGTCCAATGGAACCATGACCAATAGGACCAGAAAATTGATGTCTATGAGAAACAGGAAAAGACCTTTGAGTCAGCATATCATTAAGAGATAATGACGTTATATTCCAAGTCTAATTCATCCCTTTTCTGGGGGGTAAGGAGAGAAAATTGATTCCAAGACTGTGGTTGATATTATAGATTCTGTCTATGATAGAAAAAGTAGGCAGTATGATTGTTCTTCCCACATATTTAACACTCAATTTTATTGTTCTAACCATAAGCTAAACCACGTCCACCTCCTTTGTCCACAAAAATTTGAGATTCAATTAGATTGAATAGGAAAATAAGGACCATAATCATGACCAATGTGAACCATAGGTTCTTATGCTTGATATATCTGTGGTGGTGGAGGTGCTTGATATATCTATGATGGTGGGAATAAAACTCCATTTTGTACCATCTGAAATCCAAAATTCCTTGCTTCATGGGAGTTAGACTGACAAGAAACTGCAACAGACACCTTTGGTGCACTAGTCCCTTCATCTTTATGAATTTGTGACTCGTCGTTCTTAAAAAAAGTTGCTAACTCATCAAAAGAACATCCCTTTTAGCAGTTAATGCACTTCTCAAATGTTTAAATTCTGAAGGTAATCCCATCAAAGCATAAAACACTAAATCATCATCATCAATGTGATAACCTATGTTTTCCCCTAAAAATGTGATAACCTATGGCTTCAAGTTTTTTGAGCATATCCTCTAATTTCATCAATTAATTCATCCATGGACCTTGTTTTACTCATAGTATACATGTGGACGGCCGACTGGAAATGGTTTGTGTTTGCGTTTGAAAAGATTGTGATTGTTAGAGTCGCTACCCGGATTTGAGGTTCGAACCCGAGAAACCGATAAGAATATGACTCGTTTGCCCATTTGAAAAAGATTTCACTGATCATGGCAGAACCAAAGATTTCTCGGATTCGGGGGTTTGGTTACGAGAGGGGAAGGGTTTTACGGCACCCCTCTTGCCCGGTCCGTGAACCAGCCTCTACTCAACATTTTGTGAGATTTTAGAAATATTTGAAATTCGATTCATCCATGAAAATAGGGAATCGGGGATGGAAATCACATAACGACAATATATACACAAAAGATAGGAATTTACGGTGGATGCTTGTGCACGTGATCTACATGAGTGATGATGATAACTATAAGGAAATTACTACAAATATTCACAGAAGTAAGTTACAGCAAAAACTGTTTAACAACTCAAGGAATTATGAACATGAGACTTAATAAACTGATTTGCAATTTGGATCCTAGAATAGGGATTAAGCGCTCAAGGGTAATGGATTGAGCGCTCAAGCTTCCAAACCAGTTTGCGCGCTCAAGGCTCGTGGATTGAGCGCTCCAACCAGTTTCTGGCTTCTGTGAGTTTGACCCTTTTTACAGCTTCTTTTCTCATTCTTTGCAAGATCAAACATTGATAAAACATTTTTCATGGAGAATCTGGTGAAAATAGGTGGCTTGATATCTTAAAGAATGATGAAAAGAGGAGAATCACCACGAATTAATAAAGGGAATGCTTGAAAATGGAAGAGAGAGAGGGCTTCAGATCATAAGGACAGGAAAAACAACTCACACACACCTAGAAAACACTTAACTACGATCCATCACCGAAAATAGGCATGAACATCAAACTGCCCAAGAACAGATTGAGCGCTCAATGGTGAGACCTTGAGCGCTCAAGCCATAACATGGCTCTGGGAGGGTTTGAGCGCTTAAGGTCTAAGGATTGAGCGCTCAACCCCTGCTGTAATTGCAGATTTCAAAAGTGTTTTAAAACAACTTTTTGACCTTTGTGAGTTCAATTCAAGTATAAAGAACTTGTTTGAACTCACTGGTCTCCCTCAGAGGGATCAAAACAGTGAGAATATCACATGTTTAACTACCTTTTTCACTTGGTTGAAGGCTTGAACTTGATTGTGGGTTTGGAAGTGGATGATAATGGATGTTTTGGTTAGTATTCTGGATAGGTGGAACAATGAGGGAGTTTGATTGATGATCAAAGATCAAATTTGAGGTTGAAGAGTGGTTTTTGCTAATGGTTTAGATGATGAATGGGTGATTTTTGTAGAGAGAGAGAGAGAGAGAGAGAGGACGTTTACTGGGGAATTTGAGAGCTGGAGAATGAGAGCTTGTCCTCCTCAAACCAGGGGTAATGGGTGGTTTTATAAAGTGAGTGGGAGGGAAGAGAGGAGAGAGAAGTAGTGGGTTACTATTTTAGGAGTAGTTTTAGGTGTAGCTTCAGGCAATGTGGATTGTATTATACGTGTATAAGACGTATACAGGTGGTTAGACGCTCCCCTCTGCATAAAATCTCATGATGAGATACTCTGCAGATTCCTGACTGGATCAGAGTTGAGCGCTCAAAGCCATGGGTTTGAGCTCTCAAGGTGGAATTTTTGGGTTTGAGCGCTCAAGGTCCAGGGCTTGAGCGCTCAAGGTTACTGGTGGCAGGTTGATGGTTTTACTTGGTTTGACAATGCTTGGGTTGGTTTGTGCTGTTTTGATTGCTTGGGAAATGTTTGGTTGATTTTAATCAAGTTCAAGTCATTCTCACAAGTTTCGGGTAGTCATGATTGGTCTGTTTCATCATCGGGAATGCTCGAGCGCATCCCGGATTCAAAATCGGGGTGTCTACAATACAATTTGTTCTTCAGTCTATGAATGTGAGACTTTGAAAAAGAGTTAAATCTATGTTCAAGAGTTTCCAAACTTAACCAGCATGCATAAACCCTAGAACATGAGGCAGAGTTGTGGAAGATAGAGTAGATGTCAAACACGACAGCAATTGATTATCAATTAAGGTCCCCAATGTAAATTCAAGATTTATTACCCTAGAATTTGTTAGTTTTGGTGAAGCTTTAGTACAATCTAAGTACTCTACGCAACCATTCGTTCGTAAAGCATTGATAACTTAGGTTCACCATAGCAAATAATTCCCCAAATCAAGCTTAATGTTAACTAAAGAGTGAAAATTAGATACCAGGAAGGCCAACGATGGTGGTATCGTTACAGAAGAAGTTGAAATTGTTGCAGATGAAGTTACCACTTGAAACTTCTTGATGAAAGGATTTCTCAAGTTGATTTCTTGTCTTGAATTCTTGATGAAATTGAGTTCTTGAACTTGAATGCTTGAGGCTTGATTTTCCATTTGCTAAAATGGAAATCTCATAAAATCAAGTGGTCGATTTTAGCAAATGAAGTGGGGAGGTGATTTTATATATGTCCAGATTTATTGGAGATAAAATCACATCCCCACTTCATTTGCTAAAATCACCCACTTGATTTTAGCAAATGTCCAATTTTAGCAAATGAAAAACCAAGCCTGATAAAAAAGTGGAATGATTTCAAGTTCAATTGATTCAACTTGCATCACAATGCTCTGATACCATAACAAAATCTAGATAATGTGATTTTGAGAGGGAGAAGAATTTCATTTGTATTGATGTAACTTCGATGCCTTTACAAAATGAGAGAGGAGCCTCTTTATACTTCCCTAGGTTTGGGTGAATTGGGAAAATTAGTTTTTTGATTTTTTTAGTTTTGTCCTAATTCAAAAAAAAAAATTGCATTTGTTAGTTTGGATTATTTTTCGTCTTTATTCACAAAATTTTAAGTTTTGCTAATAATTTTAAACTTTTTAGATTTTTCTCGTTGAGACAAACCAATAAACTACAAAAAATCAACCAAAAACCAACAAATGCAAAAAAAAAATTGAATAAAGACAACTAAAAAACTAATTTTTTCAATTCACCCAAACCAACCCCTAATGATATGATAGGTTTACTAAAGAACGACATGGATTGCTCAGCTGGACCCTCAACTGATTTTCCCTCCAAGCTTTAACTGACTCAACTGAACAGAAATTATATGTGAAATGATACTGAAATGAAAACACAACTCAAATCAAATTACATTAGCTTGACGTGGTTGACTTGGTCAATGTTGACAGCTGATCATGACTTGAGTTCCAGAGGAATCCCCAGCTGATGCAGAACCAATGACAAGCTCAACTGGAGTTGTTCCTAACAGTGGTCACACCTTGTTGGTTGCAAATCCAATCAATCTTTGAATTTGAATTTCATGATTAAGAGAAAGCTGATGAACCTGTTTTCATGTGGAGCGGTTTGTAACTGAAAAAGTAGAACAGTTTTTTTTTTTTTTTTTTGTCCTTTTTTTTTCTCTGTTTGCCCCTCCGGTTATGGGGAGTTGAGGTCAAAAAGATTGTAAACAGTTTTTTTCCGGAAAGATATTTTGTGATCCCGCCTAAAAAATAAGTCCACCCCAAATGGCCTGCTCCCCTTTATATGTTACTCCATAATAGACACTGGCAGAGGCATATGGGGGCCCGGGGTGCCCCGGCGGGAATTTGAAAATTTTACTAATATTATAATACAATTATTATTTCAATACTTAGTATAATAAATCTCTGAAAATTTAAATAGTTTCAATTTGATATAGTCTAAATTAAAAGAATTATGCATTGTCATGTAAAGTTTTCTCTATTACTTTCATAGACGCATACAGTAAGTTATATACGGGTGTTGTGATTGTTGATGAAAAAATAATGTCATATACAATCTACACGATGAACAAAGTACTTTTTTGGTTGAAAATATTTATTTTAAGTCAGCCCCCTTCGGTTTAAAATCCTGGCTCTGGCACTAAGAATAGATAGATTGACTTCAATGTGACATATTGGTTTGGGTGAATTGAAAAAACTAGTTTTTTGGTTTTTTTGGTTTTGTCCTTATTCAAACTTTTTTTGCATTTGTTGGTTTTCAGTCGATTTTTTGTAGTTTCTTAGCTTGTCTCGACGAGAGAAATCTAAAAAGTATAAAATTATTAACCAAACGTAAAGTTTTGTGAATAAAGACGAAAAATAATCCAAAAAACCAATTTTTTGGATTATTATCGAAATTTTTTTCCCCCATTTCAAGTGGAGTATCGTGGCACGCGTTGGCCTTACGACTTCGCTAAAGTCATGGTCCGCTGTTGCGTATTATTATCGATTTTTTTTCCCCCCGTTTCAAGTGGAGTTAATGTGTTTTTAAAATGTAATGTTGTTCCACTGGTATACATGTCAATTTTAAGCCACATTAGCATGTGAGATTTGGGTGTGTTTCTCGTAATTTTTTTTTTGTTTTTAAATTGTAGACAAAATTATGATTGTTTATATTATTGTGATTTTTTGAGCTTTTGAAACTTTTTTTGTGATAAGAGACTTTTTAAGCTTTTTGAGCAAAAAGTCAAAAAAGTCAATAAGAGAAACACGGTAGAATACAAAATTTTTGGAGGTATTCACTCCGTCCAAAAAATTGGTCCATTTTTTGGAATCCAACTTTTATTGGGACATAAATCACATAATGATTACATTGAACAATAATTATTTCCCACAATTGGCTTTATTATTATTTTATTACTACTTGGTTGTGAGATATGTTTGGGTGCTAAAAAACGGGCATAGGAAATTTATCAATATTAATTTGGACTTTAAATTTCGTAAAGGGGACATATATTTTGAGATAACCAATTAAAAATAAAACTTGGCCAAACTTTAAGAAACAGAGGGTGTAGAAAAAATTGATGTCATTTATCCACTTACCACCTAATACCAACCCTGCAATTATGTGAATCTAGGGTACGGTTTCCCAACAGTCCATGTGTGACTTTTGCGTATAATTCTTTCTTTAGAATTTTGCTTGGCGATGTGGCCAAATAACTTGTGTCAGCAATAAAGAAATTCGAACCTATACAATGTGAACTAATTGCTTTCTTTGGTTGTCCGTTGAGATAAGTTTTTGTCTTTCTGAAATAAAAATATTGTATGAGGTTGTGTATTTTTCGTCTACAGTCAATTTTTTAAACATTTTACCAAACTTGTTTTATTGTTTTTATCAAAGTTATGCCATATGCATAAAAATAAATAAAAATTTGTTAAAATAATCATTAAAGATGAAAAAATACAAATGACAAAACAGTCAAGAATTATGAAGTCCAGTTTGCGTATAGTAGGGGAGTACAATATATATTAATTTACAAAATAACTATCACTTGTTACAATTTGCTTCTTTTTTTTTATCATAAAAAAAATGGCTCCAAATTGGCTCCAACATGCTGGGACCAACCCACTCAACCTACCAAAAAAGAAAACAAAATTTTAAAACCCAGATGGCTCGTCTCCCTCCCTCATTTTCTTCGACCAATACAGATAGATTAGGAGAGGGCGAGCAGCGATCACCACCACCGGCAACCCACCTCCTCCCTCTCCACCTTCGGTTTACCTCGCCACCGTCCTTGAGTACGTCTGCGCTAAGGTATTTACTCTCCTGTCCACTTCTTTTAATCGAAAAAAAAAATTAGAATTTCAAAAAATTGTGTTTAGTCGTAGTTTTGAGATTATATGTTCAAATTTGTCTCAGATTTGATTCCTTATAATCGATTTGCATTTGCTCAATAAAAAGCCCTAATTTCTAGGCTTCTCAACTACTGTGTTTGGTCGTGGATGTGGTTAAGATTTGAAGGATTCCAATCAATTTTCTTTTGCTCGAGTAAAATCCCCAATTGTGTAGCCTCCAATCAAATTTGTTGCAAAAAAAAAAACCATTTCTTAGGGGTTTTTTTTTTCCTTCTAATTCTGTGATTTCGAAGTTGTGTAATTGGGTCGTTAATTGCGTGATTTCACGTCACGCCCTCAATTTTCAACATACAAATAAATATTTGTTAATAGAATACGTCCACAATTGTCCAAAAGTCAAACTCATATCATTCCAAGTTTATAACTTAATAAGTGCTAGTCTAGATAGGTTACCCGTCCCCATGAGTAAAAACATAAGTCAAGTAATTAAAGTTATTACATTTATCCCAAATGTCAAAAAGGATGAATCGGTAGAGTTATAAAATTATCTTCCAAAAATAAGTTCATGAGATAAGAAAATAACTCTTCAAAGTATGTTGTTCATCCAAAGCATGCACTCTAAGAATCAAGTCATGCGCCGCGAGTAGTACCTGAAAATGAAATAGTGAGCTACATTAGCCCAACAGGAAATCTTCTACAAACTCTAAATGAATATACAATGAGATGAGCATACGATAGGTAAGGTAATCTATGTCGAGGATAGAATGTGTAACGTCTAGATATAGGCCAACTGTGAGAAACCAAGTGTCAACGTTATCTGAAAATTACTAGTTTATTCATAAATATCGTTTTCATTAATATTTTCTCAAAAACTGAGAATTTTGGGTCCCGTAACCCCTGTCGAGTATTTTGGGCCTCTTAACCCCTGCTGAGCATTCAGGACATCTCCCTGGGACCTTGTTGCCCTCTGTTAAGATTCGTGGGCCCCATAACCCCTGTCGAGATTCACAGGCCACGTAACTCATGCCTAGGTCTCACCGAATGGTTGCCCTAGTAAACAATAAACCAACTTTAAATCAAGTATTTCTCCCTTCCACAAAGTTTCAAGTGTCCATTTTGGTGTCCATCAAAATGTAACGTTCAAAACATGACCCTCATACTTCTCAACAATATCAGTAAGTGTCCAACATACGTGAAAAGGGATGATCATCACTGTATTAGTGAAACAACTAAGTATGCATATAATAAACCAGTGATGAGGATTTCAACTCAAATAAGGAATTGGTATTGATCAAGAGGAGAGAATACCAAAGAGAGTTTTGAGCAAAACCCAAACAAAACAAAACCAATACTTGACCTCCAAACACCAAGAATCACCTCCCTCCGAGTTTGAAATCAAGATCCAAGCTCAAAATGAAGTAAATAATGTGCTACAAGAGTGAGATTTCACTAGTATACAGGGGGGGAGAGAGAGAGAGAGAGAGAGAGAGAGAGAGAGAGAGAGAGCGAAATGTGGAGGGTGATTAAATAAGATCAAGAGGACAAGCCCTTACCTGAGAGAGAGAGAGAGAGAGAGAGAGAGAGAGAGAGAGAGAAAACCACGATCCAAGTGATAATCGAGCTTTGAAATGCAAGAATCTTCAAGATCGAAAGTGGGTTTGTGTTTAGATTGAGTGATTTGGTGTAATTTCTAGAGAGAAGTCATAGGGAGGAGCTCTAGGGCTAAAAAAACAGGGTGTGGGGGTGAAAAATGGGTTAATGGGTCTATTTATAGAACCCCTAAATCACTCACAAAAGTTATAGAAAAAGACACTGGATACCAGTAGCAGCCAAACGTGGATACTGTTATCTTCTAGGAATGTAAAACCGATCACTGGATACTGGCAGCTTTAAAAGGTGGATACCAGTATCTCCTGGAAATAAAATTGAAGGCACTAGTCATTGGATACCGGTAGTGGCAAAAAGTGGACACCCGTATCTCGTGGAAACTTTTGGAATTTCATTCTATTTCCAAATATTTATCTTTCACCTCATCCTCTCTTTCCCACATCAACTCCTCACTCCCAAAGTCATTCCATAAAACCCATACTAGTTGAATCATCTCACCCCGTGGCACTTTCTCACTTGAATCTAAGACACAATTTTTCCCCATAACGGGAGCTACATAAATAGGTATTCCTGGTTGCGAAAGAAAGAGATTGATTTCCTGTATTACATCCATACGCTATAGTACCTAAATATCTTACTTAATTCCTAGGTTTCAATAAAGAAGGAAGGGGAGATCTCTACAGGACAAGGGGCTTCTAGTTCTAATTTGGCCCATTGTAGCACATGTGATGGATCCCGCTCGTACTTCTTTAACATAGACATGTGGAACACATTGTGAATACCTAATAATTTGGGGAGTAAAGCTAAACGGTAAGCAATTTCCCCAATCTTCTCAATGATATCGAACGGCCCAATATATTGCGGTGACAACTTAACCCCTCATCCAAAATGAGTCAAACCCCGACGCAGTGATATCTTGAGAAACACATAGTCTCCCACCTCAAACGACAACGGACGTCTATGGCAATTGGCATAACTCTTTTGTTGGCTTTGAGCGGTCAATAATCGTTGGTGAATTACTTTGATCTTCTCAGTTGTTGTTTCTTGTGCAGCTTTAGGTATTTTGCGAATCCACCTCATGTCCGGTTTTGAGAAGGATTTGGTCCTACTATTAGAAGATCAACTCCACGTGTCCACAAGGGACAACCAAGAAGTTGAGGGGCAATTGTAGTGGGACAAATCCGACGCACATACGAGTCGGTTTAATTAAAAGATACCAAGAGTATGCTAAGCCGGGTTGTGTTGCAAGTGTGGCATGGGCAGATGGGATAAGTATGGCGTAAGGTTCTGAATCCCGTACCGGACAAGGTACTAGTTTTTTTATTGGTACGGTACAGTACCGGTACCAGTACCGAGCCAATACCGGTACTGTTTCAGATCTGGCCGTTCTATTATATATATATAGACACACACACATACATATAAATTGATTTTTTTTTCACATATCAATCAATTCGTCATAAAATTAATGGAATAAAACCATTACATATACTTTTACTATATAACAAATTTTAGTATACTGCCATTTAATAGTGTCTAAAGTATATCAAAATTACCACTCTCAATACAAGCACAAAAAAAAAAGTCATAAAATTCTACCCACTGTTTTTGTTCTTTTCAAGGTACTAAAGTCACTTTTCAAGGATCCAAAAAATTGAGAAAGAAAAATTGAACAGTTCTATTGGTACATATAGTTGTGCATAGATAGTGCATAGATGGGTCTCGAGGACCCAAGTTTGGGTCTCACACGAGCGATCCGAGCCGTTCAATCATCTTAGAATAATTTTCCGAGGGGCCCCGCGAGTAATCAGCTCCATCGAACTTGTGTAAGTGGTTGATCCAATAACCTCCGTTTCATTTCAGATCATTCGTGTGAAACCCAAATGTGGGTCCTCGAGACCCATCTGTGCACCATTTGTGCATAGCCATCTGTCCATGTGATTTCACCGAGAAAAATTTCCTCGAACAAAGTTCCCATTTTAAAGAGAGGGTTTTTGGATATTGACCCCCTATAACCCACTGGGCAGAATCAAGAGAAAGGTGAGAGAAGTTTCCATCACCACTCGTCTATTCTTTCTTTTCCCCATTTCCGGCCTCTGGTTCACCCCGGCTCTCTCTCTCTCTCTCTCTCTCTCTCTCTGTGTGTGTGTGTGTGTGTGTGGATAAGCCCAGCCAAGCTGACTTGACAGCACAGCCACAGTAGAAGTCCCATGGCCATCTCTCTCTCTCTCTCTCCCTCTCACCAATCCGAATTGCGTTTGTATCTGGGTCTCTACAATATGAAAATAAGAAAAAAGTCAGAAGTTTCCATCGCCGCTCGTCAAATTTGGGGCAAAAAATCAATTTCAAGCTTGGAATTTGATGTCAGGTGCAAAATTTTCAAGCATGCAAAATACCGTCTGAAATCACCGGTAAAGTCATCTCGGCCGAGATCGTCCAAATTTGCTGGTACCAGCCAGTAATCCCTGGTATTATAACCGGGACGGTATTGAAAGGTCATGGTACCATTTTCTCTCTAATCCGGTACGTATCGACTGGTATTGATACTGGTATGAGATTCACAATCTTGTTGTGGCGTCACCCATACGTATCCAAGTGGTTGGCGATTCATGGAGGTCTATGGGCCCGATTTAATGAGAGATTATGTCACCGCACGTGTGTGAGCACGTTTAGCTTGGGGAGCAAGCACATGGGAGGCTATAAATACCAAGGGATAGACCCTATAGGTATACACACCCTTCTAGATCTAAAATTACTCTCTCACTATTGTGTTTCTCTCTCTAGTTGTTGAATTTAGCATCGCAGTGTCCGCCGGCAAGGCACTAATGGGTTTTACCGGTATAGGTCGAAGCAACGAGGAATATGGTTCAACCTGAGGAGGATCCACCAGCAAATTCATCCACCAACAATTTATACGAGAAATATACTAACTCAACTCTTCAGAATCCTTTAGAAGACATGAAGAATAATCAAACTTGTAGTGATTATTTTAATATCAGGAAGTCGTTACAAATCTATGTCTCAATTCTCATGGGTGGGTTGGGGGGGGGGAAGAAGAAGGAAAAGGGACTGAAAAGAACAGGCAAACAAACACACAAAATGATAAACCAATCACATTGACAAGAATCAAATTGCTAGGACAAGGTTAAAAACAAAAGGCCGTAAGAGTAGTATAACAAACTAGGCTACAAAGATAGTATTTGGATTTTTGAAGCAAGCAACTATTTTGTTGAACTATTTTGTTCAACAGCGACAAGTAGGAAAACAAACGTCAGTGCAACAGCTAAAGCATATGTGAATTGTGATATTATCCAAAATAGCAAAATAGGACTCCCAGGTGTAAGCAATTTCTATGAGTACAAAGAAAAACGAAGTTCATAGCTTCTAACCTAAGCTACTGAGAACCCTAAAAATCAAAATGGAGAGATTTGATAAATTCGAACTAGGGGTTTTCGAATAGGATATTTTAATTCCCAAATTGGAACCCTAGTTCTTTTTTTAAACGATTAGGGTTTTCAATTGGGGTTATCTTTATGAATGGAACAAGCTGAGAGAGAGAGAGAGAGAGAGAGAGAGAGAGAGAGAGAGAGAGACCGACCTTCTATTTCGGAGGAGATCGCTAGAAGCCGGTATTGGCCATCTAATTTAGAGCGTTGTTGGCGGTGATTGCCAGAGGTGGAGAGGGACACTGGAAGAGGTGGGTCGTCAGTGGGGTTACCAGTGTCAGTGCTCGCCGGTTGGGGTCGCTATTCGCGCTCTCTTTGTGGTCAAATGAAATTGGGCGGGGGAGAGAACAAGCAATCTCGGTTTTGATTTTTTTTTTTTTGGGTGGGTTAAGTGGGTGGGTCCCACCATGTTGGAGCCATTTGTTGTAAACGTGTCTTTTTTATTTTTTTTTATCGGCAGTACTTACCTTTACTATTTTTCAGATGTCTTATATATTTTCATTTAACGCCTACTTTGCCCTCTGAAACTTATGACTATTTTTTTCTCAAAGGAACTTGCAGTGCTAAAAACTAAAAAGAAATACAATTCAGCACTACATTTCGTTTTCTCTGTTGTAAATTATGTCAGAGAATGGATGACCACTACAAGAAAATCCACCAATGACAATTAGATTGCCAACGCAATGTATTTTTGGTCGGCAAAAGAATATTTTTGCCAACGCAAAAGTAATTCATTTCGGTAAATACAAATGTTTTGGCGATGGAAATAAATGTGTCGGCAATGTTGTCGGCGAAAGCAAGGTTGGCGGGAAAATTTTTCCTAGTAAATTTTTGCCGACGAAAGTTTTTTCTAGCGATGAAATGTGAATCGGCAAAAGTTGAATATTTTGGCGATGACATTTTTGTGTCGGCGATAGTCCTGAAGGGGAACTTTTAGCGACAGAATGTGCATCGCCGTTGACATCTTAGTGTCAGCAATGATTCCTGTATTATATATATATACTACACATGCATTATACAGAACTTAAAAAGTGATTTTTTTCAAAAAAAAATTAAACTTTAAAAAATCTAAATATATGTATAGTATATGTGTTATTTGTGTGTGTGATATATATCAGGCGAGATCCAGTCAGAGATCCTTGACTTTGCTAAAATACGGACCTCATAGTTCCTAGCCATATTTTGATGATCGGAACCATTCAATGTGTTTAAAACATGTTTTTAATGGTACACATGAGGAATCGGCAAAAAAAAGGGACCAGAATCAACCAAACAAATTTTTCATGAATGCGTATATATACTATATAATAGCCTTTCAAAAAATAAGGGAGTGATTTTTCCACTTCTCTTTTTGATGTCCATACTCTATTTTTTGTTTTCTTAATGTATGATAATGTATGTATTTTTTTGCTAAAAGATAAAAAGGGAAGAGAGAGAGAGAGGATTAAAAAAAAGTGTGAAAATAAATTTCCAAAAACAAGTATATAATTTATATGCATTATACATGATATAAGTACGCATATACACTAGAAATAAGTATGTATATTGTATCTAGTGTATATCTAAGTTATATATTAGATATTGGAATA
Source organism: Vaccinium macrocarpon (assembly GCA_022606695.1). Taxonomy (NCBI): domain Eukaryota; kingdom Viridiplantae; phylum Streptophyta; class Magnoliopsida; order Ericales; family Ericaceae; genus Vaccinium; species Vaccinium macrocarpon. Next base: position 23,320,006 of record CM040177.1, on the reverse strand, counting down.
ATATTAACAAAGAGTAAGTTGGTGTAGTTGATAGACACATGGTAATGTAGAGTTAGAAGCCAAAGGTCTTGAGTTTGTAACATGGGGTGTGCACAAATTCAGCACCAGCAAATTTTGTGTTTTTAAATTGACTATTGCCAACTCAAAAATCTTGTCGGCAAAAGTGTTATACTACGAGATTTTAGAACTCCATTTGCCGACACACTACCATTTGCCGACAAGTTTTGCCGACAAAAAATCGCATCGCTAAAACTATACTTTTGCCAACACGTCAAAATTTCACGTTGGGAAAACTCTTTCCCGACATATCAATGACGACGACATGCCGAAACAAAAAAATTTATCGGCGAAAACCTTTGCCGACACAAATGTACTTTTGCCGATGCATTTCGTTGTGTCGCCGAATCTGCATTTTCTTGTTGTGGACCATCCCTTGAATTGTGTGGTGGTCTTTAATGTTAGATGTACTAGTGGTAGCCTTTTGGCTATATAAAGATGTCGTCCAAAGAGATGTGATATACAAAAGCAAAGAGAGAAAAGAAAAGACAGTATACCACTCTAAATAATATTTGAGTAGTCCAGAAGACTAACTTTTCTACATATTTGTGCCCACCAATTTATTTACTTTTCAGCTCTTATTATTTGTTTGGTTTCATAACACGTTATCAGCACGAGACCCTAACCAACTGAGAAAGCTAAAAATCTTGTATCCTATTCCTACATATTTGATTTTATGTACGGTTCTATATCTTTTTATTCATATGATCAGTATCTCATACATTCATCAAAATAAGATTTTTTTTTAAAGCAGATACACTGCTACAACATTCTATTAATTTTGATTTCAGAAAGTTCAAAATCGGACAATGATATCAATTTTCAGAAACCTTTTAAACCACCAATAGCAAAATCTTAAACTCATGGCTACTATGCTTTAAACGATTTTTTTTTGTCATATTGTATGCCAACAACAATGTAAGGAAAAGAAGAAGAATTGTTGTACCAGAAGTACATATCAACTATGAATTCTAAAGTATTCTAGTTATGAAAAAAGAAAAGAAAAAAAGGGAGATTGTACCTGAAGTACATATCAATTATAAATTCTGAAGTATTATACTTTAAGAAAAAGGGGGAATACCAAAAAGAATTTTACCCAACAAATTCTTATATTAAAAAAAAGGTAAAATACCTGAAGTATTTTTAGCAACAAGGTGGATGGGTTTTCAAAATTTTGAATCCACCACACTGCCTTGAACCCGTGACCTCCTTAAGGGAAACCACAAGTTTGGCCATTGAGCTAACCCTAGTGGTTGAGTTGAAACTGACAAGTTTATTTATATATAGCATCTTGTTAGTAAATTTAGTATCTCTAATTAGAATTACTAAAATTGTGTAGAATTCTTGTAACAATAGCCTTTTATTATGTTCGTTTGGAAATTGATTCAAAGAGCAGATCCATACTCTTTTATTTCTCCTGCCAATTCACATGGCAATATGCCATTTCCTTCATTGTCTAAAAAAAGGGGAGTAACCTTATAAAGGCATAGATTTGCCTACGTAGAATTCAATGAGCCTATGTAACTAGTAAAATGAGTTTAGATTTTTTTTCTTCAACACAAAAAAAAAGGAATTTTTTTTCCTTCTACAACAGAAAGCTCTCACATATTTCTGCATCCTGTCACTGACTATTTCAAGGTAGATATATATTGTCGAAAAAAAAGTGGGGGAAATTTCATACTCTAGTTTTTTTTAATTATGTTATTTCATAATTATTTGTCTAATCAAAGTATCTTGTCTTTGTAGACAATGTCAAACTACACAAAATTGGAATTTGCTGCCGTTGACATTTCGGGAAGAAATTATCTGTCATGGATCCTTGACATAGAGATTCATCTCGATGCAATGGAAATCAGGAAAACGATCGCAAATGGTAATAGTGCATCCTTGAAGGATCGGGCAAGGGCCATGATCTTCATCCGACATCACCTCCACAAGGACATGAAGTCCGAGTATATCACTGTCAAAGACCCACTAGTTTTGTGGAACAACTTGAATGAAAGATATGGGCACCAAAAGACAGTCATGTTGCCTAGAGCTCGTTATCATTGGATGCACCTAAGATTTGAAGATTACAAATGGGTTAGCGAGTATAATTCTGCCCGATTCAAAATTATTTCACTTTTGAGACTGTGTTGGGAGAAAATTACTGAAATCGATATGTTGGAAAAGACATATTCCACTTTTCACGTCAAACATATGAGTCTATCATAAATATATAGACAAATGGGCTATGAAAAATACTTGAATTTCATATCCTATCTCCTGGTAGCTGAACAAAGCAATGAATTATTAATGAAAAATCACGAGTCTCGCCCAATTGGATCTATGCCGTTTCCAGAAGCAAACGGAGTCTCATTCCTTAGTCAGGAAGGTGGCCGCGGCCAAGGTCATGGGCGTGGACGCGGACGGGGGCGTGGTGGCCATAACTACCAAGTCTGTGGAGGACATATCAAGAAGCCCAACAAGAAAACTAATTTTTCCCGGAAGTGGAATAAGTGGGATAGGTCGGATGTATCCCAAGGAAAGGGAAAGTATTTGCAAGCTAAACCTTTTAAGAATACAGAAGATTCATGTTACAGATGTGGAGTGAAAGGTCATTGGTCGCGTACCTGTCGTATGCCAAAATATTTGGTTGATCTTTACCAGGCATCCATCAAGGGGAAAGGAAAAGAAGTTGAAACTAATTTCCTTGATCAAGTTAATCAAATTGACCCTTTTGAACCTTTGGACTTTTCATCTTTTGCTATATCTAATTTACCTGATGATTTCTTTGATGATGGAGATGACTACCCTGATTGGTCCATGCATTTAGACTAAATAAGTATCTTTGCATATGTTTGAAATAATAGTCTAAGGACTAATCTATCTTTCAATAACGTTGTAAGAGATATGTCATGTTGTATTTGATTTTGGAATAAAAGTTTCAAGATGTGCTTCAGTTACTTATTTGTGAAATCTTTAAATTTGTATTTTTGCGTTTAGGAGCATGGATACTAATGGGACATTACCAAATGCAAAGATAAATGGTGAAGATATATGTCTGGCAGACAGTGGTACAACACATACTATTCTTCGAGATAACAGATATTTTAAACATTTGACAAAGATAAAAGCTTATGTCAATACAATATCAGGTTCTACAGACCTAATTGAAGGCTCTGGAAGAGCAAATATTGTTCTAGCAAACGGAACATATTTAAATATTGACAATGCTTTGTATTCTACCAAATCCAAAAGAAATCTGTTAAGTTTTATGGATATACGTCGTAATGGTTATCATATTGAAACCACAAACAAAGGCAAAAAAGAATATTTGTATATCACTTCTAATGTGTCTGGCCGAAAGCTAGTATTAGAAAAAAAATTCAACATTATCTTTTGGGTTATATTATACGATGGTTAGAACTATTGAATCTTATAATGTGATGCACCAGAAGTGTTCTAACCCAAAACTTTTTATGCTATGGCATGATCGCCTTGGGCATCTAGGTTCAATAATGATGCATCGTATTGTTGAAAATTCACAAGGGCATCCGTTAAAGAACCAGAAGATTTTATTACCCAAGAATTATCCATGTAATGCCTATTCACAAAAGAAACTAATAATTAGACCAGCAATCTCCAAAGTGATTGTTGAATCACCATCATTTTTACAAAGAATACAAAAAGATATTTGTGGGCCAATACACCCACCATGCGGACCATTTCAATATTTCATGATTCTAGTTGATGCCTCAACTAAATGGTCACATACCTGTTTACTGTCTACACGAAATGTTGCATTTGCTAGATTCCTTGCTCAGATCATTAGATTAAGAGCACAGTTCTTAGATCATCAAATCAACACAATTCGTCTTGACAATTCTGGAGAGTTCACATCTCAGACATTTAATGATTCCTGCATGTCAATTGGTGTTGATGTTGAGCATCTTGTTGCACACACTCATACCCAGAATGGTTTGGCTGAATCTTTTATTAAAAGACTTCAGTTAATTGCTCGACTATTGCTTATGAAAACAAAATTGCCAATTTTTGCTTAGGGACATGCTATTTTACATAATGCAACTCTAATTTATGTTAGGCCAACTGCATATCATACATATTCACTCACACAGCTTGCTCTTGGTCAACAACCGAATATCTCTCACTTAAGAGTTTTTGGTTGTGCTGTGTATGTGCCTATTGCACCACCCCGACATACTAAAATGGGTCCACAATGTAGGCTTGGGATTTATGTTGGTTTTGATTCTCCATCTATTATTAGATTCCTTGAACCCATAAAAGGCAATGTGTTTAAGGCACGTTTTGAGGATTGTCATTTTGATGAATCAGTTTTCCCACTATTAGGGGGAGATAGGTCGAAGCCAGAAGCTCGACGTGAAATTACTTGGAATGTTTCGACATTATCTCATCTTGATCCTCGTACTAATCAATGTGAACTAAAAGTTCAAAGGATCATTCATTTGCAAAGTATTGCAAATCAGTTACTGGATGCATTTACAAATGCAAATAATGTAACCAAGTCTAATATACCAGCTGTCAATATCTCAACACGGATCGAAATTTCCACATGACAAATTACTAGTACGACAGTTGATGAATCTAAAGCACGCCAGAAGCGTGGGAGACCTGTTGGTGCCAAAGATAAACTTCCCCAGAAGAAGAAAATCCAAGGCAAACAAATTGAAGTCCCAGAAATAGTTGATACTCCTGAGGAGATCAAGCTAATAAATGTAAAAGCTCATGAGGAGGCTAAACCCACAAATGAAAGAATGAATTTATAAATATTTCCTCTTACTTTTTGAATCTCCGAAGAGTTATTTCCTGAAATGGAACAGACACCTACAAATAATGAGATCTCAATACATTATATGAGTACGAGAGAAATGTTGGACAGAAATAAAATTGTTGTCAACAACGCGTTTTTATTTAAGGTTGCTCTTGACATTACTAGAATTGATCATGAAAGTGAACCACAAACTGTCGAACAATGTCGGCACAGAAACTATTGGCTAATGTGGAAAGGAGCAATTCAAGCAGAATTGAATTCTCTTGCAAAGATAGAAGTATTTGGACCTGTAGTTCAAACCCCTAGAGGAATACAACCTGTGGGATACAAATGGGTGTTTGTGCAAAAGTGCAATGAGAAAAATGATGTTGTGCGATATAAAGCACGACTAGTTGCACAAGGTTTCTCGCAAAGACCTGGAATTGATTATGAGGAAACATACTCTCCCATCATGAATGCTATCACATTCAGATTCTTTATTAGCTTGGTAGTTACAGAATGTCTAGACATGCGCCTGATGGACATTATGACAGCATACTTGTATGATCACTAGATGCTAACATATACACGAAGGTCCCCGAAGGATATACTATGCCTGAAGCATACAATTCAAAACTCCGAAGTGTTTATTCTCTTAAGCTACAAAAATCTTTATATGGGTTGAAACAATCTAATCGTATGTGGTATAAACCCTAAGTGACTACTTGTTAAAAGAAGGATATGAAAAATGATCATATTTGTCTATGCATTTTTATTAAGAAATCAAACTCTGGTATTGCAATTATTGCGGTTTATGTCGATGATTTAAATCTCATGGGAACTCCGGAAAAGCTCATAAAAATTGCTGAATATTTGAAGAAAGAGTTTGAGATGAAAGATCCTGGCAAACATAGTTTTGTCTCGGCCTGCAAATCGAGCATTTGTCATTTGGTATTCTAGTACACCAGTCGACATATACGGAAAAGGTTCTTAAGCAATTCTACATGGATAAAACACATCCATTGAGTACTCCTATGATTTTTCGATCATTTGATGTGAGCAAAGATCCATTTCATCCCCAAGAAAAAGGAGAGGAAATTCTTGGTCCGGAAGTACCATATATGAGTGTCATCAGTGCACGTATGTACTTGGCAAATTATACATGATCAGATATTGCTTTTTCAATCAAGTTATTGTCTCGATATAGTTCAGCTCCAATTGTATGACATTGGAAAGGAATTAAACACATATTTCATTATCTCCGAGGAACGGTTTATTTGGGTTTATTCTATTCAAATGGATCGAAGTCACAATTAATCGGATATGCAGATGCTGGTAATTTATCTGATCCACACAAAGCTCGGTCACAAACAGGATATGCGTTCACTTGTGGTGGTACTGCTATTTCATGGCGTTCTGTGAAGCAAACGTTTCACAGACGTTTACTACTACTTCTTCTAATCATTCTGAAATTATCGCAATTCATGGAACAAGCCGTGAATGTATTTGGTTGAGATCTATGATACAGCACATTCAGGAAAAATGTGGATTATCTTCTATCAAAGATAACCCGGCCATATTACATGAAGACAATGCCGCATGTATCACACATATTAAAGCTGGTTATATCAAAGGAGACAGAACTAAGCATATTTCACCAAAATTCTTCTACACCCATGATCTTCAGAAAAGTGGTGATATTGATGTTCAGCAAATACATTCTAGCGATAATCTGACAGATTTATTTACAAAGGCACTACCAATTGCAACATTCAAGAAGCTAGTTAACGGTATTGGAATGCACCAACTCAAAGACATATGATGCAAAGTTGAGGGGGAGTAATTGATGCTAAAAGATAAACGATTGTACTCTTTTTCCTTTGTCTAAGGTTTTGTCCCATTGGGTTTCCCTTTGCAAGGTTTTAATGAGGCAATCTATACACAGTTTTTCACTGCGTACTCTTTCTCCTTTACCTAAGGTTTTTCCCATTGGGTTTTTCCTTGGTAAGGTTTTAACGAGGCATATTTTTAGTTTTTGGTCATCCAAGGGGGAGTGTCGTAAATTATGTCAGAGAATGGATGACCATCCCTCTGAGAATGGATGACCATCCCTTGAATTGTGTGGTGGTCTTTAATGTTAGATGTATTAGTGGTAGCCTTTTGGCTATATAAAGATGTCGTCCAAAGAGATGTGATATATAAAAGCAAAGAGAGAAAAGAAAAGACAGTATACCACTCTGAATAATATTTGAGTAGTCTAGAAGACTAACTTTTCTACATATTTGTGCCCAGCAGTTTATTTACTTTTCAGCTCTTATTATTTGTTTGGTTTCATAACACTCTCTTTATTTTTCGTTCATAGAGTTCAACTATGTGTACTGATTGTGCAGTGAAAGTGCTTGACAAGATCTACGTAATGTATGACTCCGATAACAATGTGGGACCGGTACGGGCTCGAAAAAACAAAAAACAAAAACAAAACTAGACGAGAAGCTTCTCTCCCATTACTGGAGAGGAGCCCGATCCTAATAGCATGTTTGTTAGAGGGATATGTTTATAAAGTTATTCCCAATGGCATACTCAAAACCGAAATATTGCTAAAGTTTGTAACGTGTCGCTCAAGAAGTACTCGCAATTGAATTAATCCAAGTTAGCAACATCTAAACCAATGCTCAAATTTTGGCATTTGCCTACTCAAAGTTATCAATCTTTTCACAATTTAATGGACCCCACATTTCCTCAATTAGGTACATTCATCATTACAAAACATTTTTCTCTATTTTCACTCTTTGTCTGTCTCTTTTTCAACAATTTTTTCACAAATTTATTGAATTTTTTTCCAAAACTATTCATTTTAAACTTTTTTTTTCAAAAACGGTTTTCTTGAAAACTATTTTTTTAAAACCGTTATTTTGAAAACTGTTTAATTTTTTCGAAAACTTTTTTTTGTTGGAAAACTGTTTATTTTTAAATTTTGGAATTTTTTTTTCAAAAAGATTTTTTGAAAACTATTTATATTTTTGAAACCATTATTTTCACAAAATTTTTTTGTTTAAGATAATTTAGTTATTTTATAGTTTGAAAAAGTGAGATAGCACTCAATTTTGATTATGCCATTGTGGGCTTCTATGTTGTTAACTTTAGACATCCTATGAATGGATAATCAAAAAGTGATGTGACAACTTTTGATTATTCAATTTTGAGCATACCATTGGATATAATAAGATGGGGATAAACATGTAGTTATGGTTAGAGGAGGTATTATTTTAGAATGAGAGATTTAAAGTTACTTGATTTGTTTTTTTGTTATACGAGGGGGATAGGAGAGATCAGATAAGGTAAAATTGTCCTTTTTGTCCCTAATAAACAAATATAAAAAAATATAAAAAAAGGTGAAGCAGAGTGGTGGGGCTCTTTCTCTATCTCTCCATTTAAACCACAGCTTGCGAGATCATTCATCATTATCGGGTGTTGCCCAAGGCGGGAGGTTAAAACATTTACAAAGTTAATTTAAATTTGGTCTACAAATGGTTTCCGGCCAGGGTTGCCCGAAGAAGAAGACAATGGGCCTTTGTGCCTTGCAGAAAAATCTAGAACTAGTATTACGGTGGGTGTGTGGGTTTTTAGTTTTGGTTTTTGTAATGTTTAGAGGGAAGAATAAAAATAATAATTAAAAATAAGAGTTAATGATTAGAGAGAGATAGAGAGAAAAATGTGAATGATATTTGAAAATAGAGGAAATGATTGGATAATAATTGAGAAAATTGGATCTTGAAACCCGAAAACGAACCAGGCCAATATTACTTATCCACTCCTATAATTATATATATATATATATATATATATATATATATATATATATATATATATATATATATATTATAAAATGGAAGGTGAGATATGATCAACTATCCAAAAACAAACATGGGATGCCATGCATACATAAAAAAATTGTAAGGGGAACTCACTTCCGTATTATGCCAATGAATGCGTATGGTTGGAGTATATAGAACCAGAGATTGGTGCCAGAAAATGAATGAGCCAGTCGACCCGGCCAGCAATTCCATAATCCTCTTCCACTTAAAATCTCTCCCTCTCAAGTCGAAGTATGATCTATATTTTTTACTTCACAATATTAGCTGTAAAATGTTGGCTCACAAAAAGAAAACGGTTGGACATGTTCATGTTCTGCAGCAATTATTTTCATGCGTTCAAAACCATGGCGACCCATGCTTTAATATATGAATTAATCTAGGAAAATATAACACAGTTGAATTTCTATTACGCAAATATAACACAGTTGATACCCACAGTTCATTGTTTTCATTCTTTTTGTTCGAAATTATAAACTGCATTCAAATGAACAGACAATTACAACGGATTACTTATCCAAAAAAAAAAAATACAATGGAATCAAAAAGCCCGAATAACAAAAGGAAAAACTCACTAGAACAAAACAAACACAACGAAAAATAACCAAAAGCAACAAAATACAAAGAATAACCAGCTTCAACATCAGACTCATCGATCTGCTCTGCTCGTGGAGATCGGTGGAGTGTCCATGGATATCTTAAGTGGTAAGCTTGTTCTCGCTACTGGATCGCTAGCTATGCTATGGACGCCTTCACCGCCGCTGCCAGAGGGCTCAAAAAATCTGTCGCCAAGTCAATTGGTTTCAAGAGCTTGGACACCCTCTGAAAAATTCGATTCGGAATCACTACCCGGGTTTTAACGGATTGTCACCGAGAAATCAAACTCGACTGACTCTGCCTCATTTTTTGATGCAGCGCAGGCTATAGAACAGAATCAATCGTGCAAGAGGAACACGAACAATAAGATCGACCCAGAGGTGCTCCCTCCTTAAATGATCAAAGTATGAGTAAAACTCGTTTTCTGTAATTCAATAACAATCAACCCTAGCCGCTTAGGCTTACAACTTATTATATAGGAAACTAAAAACCCTAATTGATTTGCTCCGAAAAAAGGAAGTCAAATCAATGAAAAACGTAAAATTACCAAAAAAAGGACTGAATCGGAAATAACAGCAAATAACGTAGTAAGCTAACCGGACGATTTTAGGACACTCGGTATCGATCTGGGGAGAATCCGTGATCGATACGGTTGATTCCCGTTTCGCCAACTTAGCGCCGGTATCGACATACAAAGAAAAACGCAGCGAAGATCGATACCCACAACCCACTTGTCGATTCTTAGGCCTTTTTAGGCCTACGTGGACGCAACCTGTCCATCCATGTTGACGCAACCCGGTCTGCATCATCCTCCCCTGCTTGAAAAGAATTCGCCCTCGAATTGCAATCATCAGAAGATGAACTATCGCCCACAAACGGAATCAGATGCTTGACGTTGAACACATCCGATGTGCGCACGTGGCTAGGCAGATTTAAACGGTACGCATTTGGATTGATTTTCGCAAGGACCTCCAAAGGCCCAATCTTCCTGGCCTTAAGCTTGTTGTATTCCCCTTCCGGGAAGCGTTCCTTGGTCAGCACAACATATACAAAATCGCCCACCTCAAATTCCACCAAACGTCGCGTCTTGTCGGCTGCTTCCTTGTACTTGGAGGTAGAGACCTCCAACTACTTTCGGGTAGCCTCATGTACTTCCTTCAAATGTGTCATAAAGTCTTGAGCCTTCCAATGCACACGCTTCAAATCAGGCACCGGAGCGAGATCGACAGGGGACCGCGGATTGCACCCATACACAATCTGAAATGGAGAATGACCCGTACTCCGATTCACTGAATGATTGTATGCGAACTCAATCTGGGCCAGTTTCAGATCCCATGACCCGAGTTGTTCTCCCACCAAACTGCGCAGCATGTTGCCCAAAGAACGATTGACCACCTCAGTTTGGCCATCAGTCTGTGGATGATATGAAGTACTAAAATCGAGTTGTGTATTTGCCAACCTCCACAAACAACACCAAAAGTGGCTCAAGAAATGTGTGTCCCTGTCTGAAACAATAGATACAGGCAGCCCATGTAAACGATAAACACTGTCAAAATACAACTGTGCTACCTTAACAGCATCGGTGGTCTTCATGCAAGGAATAAAGTGAGCCATCTTCGAGAACCTGTCCACCACCACATAAATAGAATCCTTGCCTCGCTGGGTACGAGGAAGACCAAGGACAAAATCCATACTCACATCCGCCCATGGTTGTGTAGGAATAGGCAGAGGCATATAGAGTCCGGCGTTAGTGGCCCCACCCTTAGAAACACAACAGATATGACAAGCTCTCACAAACCGGTAAACATCCCGCCTCAAAGTAGGCCAAAAATATGATGCAGCCACCAAAGCAAAGGTCTTATCATGACCCACATGCCCCTCATTATGCAAGTCAGTAATAATTTTGAGTCGTAGACTCGACTCTGGAACACATAATGCATTACCCTTGAATAGAAAGCCATCATGAAGGTGAAACGCACTCGGTTCACCCCTTGAAATAAAATCCAACACACGCGAGAAAAAAGGATCCATAGCCAACAGTTCACGAAAAGAATCGAAACCAAGTACCTCGGTGTGCATGAGAGTTAGCAAGGAAGAACGACGGCTAAGGGCATCAGCAACTCGATTCAACGTCCCTGCCTTGTGCTTAATCACAAAGGTGAACTGTTGGACATAAGCAGCCCACTTAGCATGCCGATGGGATAGTTTGTCATGACTATTCAAATGTTTCAGTGCCTCATGATCAGAATACAGCACAAAGTCACTGTGAACGAGGTAGTGGTACCAATAGTGCAAAGCCCGCACAACTGCATAGAACTCCACATCATACGTGCTGTAATTCACCTTTCCCCCATTGAGCTTTTCACTGAAATAAGCAACCAGCTTCGAATTCTGACTAAGAACAGCCCCAATTCCCACCTTCGAGGCATCACAATGTAACTCAAATGGCTGCGAAAAATCTGGAAGGATTAGCACTGAAGCACTAGTTAGCTTCAACTTGATCTCTCTAAAAGCCACTGTTGCCTCGTCTGTCCATGTAAAACTTCCGCCTTTCATACACTCTGTGATCGAGCCATAATAGTCTTTGAAGTGTGGTATGAATCGGCGATAGAACGACGCCAATCCATGAAAGCTCCGAATATCAAACAAAGTCCGTGGTTCGGGCCATTGTTTAATCACCTCCACCTTTGACTCATCCACAGCAAGTCCATCCTTCGAAACAATGTACCCCAAAAATAGGATTGAGTCAGTCATGAAGGCACACTTCGCCAGACCCCCAAATAGCTTCTCCCTTCATAGGACCTCCAAAACTTCTCTTAGATGCTGCATATGTAAGTCCGGCATGGCACTATAAATCAAAATATCATCGAAATATACTACAACAGACTTACCAATAAACGGTCGCAGCGCTTGGTTCATCACACGCATGAAAGTACTAGGCGCATTTGACAAACCAAATGGCATAACTAGTCATTCATACAAACCCTCACGAGTCTTAAAGGCAGTCTTCCACTCATCCCCTGGTCTGATCCGAATATGATGATAGCCACTCCTCAAGTCCAGCTTGCTAAACACCTTGGCCCCTGACAATTGATCCAACAAATCATCTAAGCGAGGAATGGGAAATCGGTATATCACAGTGATTTTATTAATAGCCCGGCTGTCTACGCACATCCTCCATGATCCATCCTTCTTTGGAGTTAATAAAAGCCGAACGCGCACAAGGACCGAGGCTCTCTTGAATGAAACCCTTGGATAGCAACTCCTCCACCTGTCTACGCAACTCCTCATGTTCCTTCGGACTCATCCGGTAGTGGGCTCGGTTCGGCAAGTTAGCACCGGGCACCAAATCAATTTGGTGTTGAATGTCACGTAGCGGTGGCAAGCCCTCCGGTAACTCCTCTGGAAAGACATCCCCAAATTCCGACAGAAGGGGCTAAATAATAGCTGGAACTGCAGCCTCGGATTGATCCTGCCTAATATCCTTCCCAACCAGAACATAAGCAATCCCAGACTCAGCGATCTCCTCTTCCATCTGCGCTCTTGCTAATAGATTAGGACCCGCAGCAGCTGACTCTTTCGATGGTAACAATTTGATCTTTATACCACCATAAATTAAACTGTAAGTGTTAGACCCTCGTCATCTTGGCGACCTTACGATCATTTGCCACGGGCCCAAAAAAAGCAGATGACAAGCATCCATAGCCACAACATCACACCATGCACTGTCTTTATATTTAGAGGCCATTGAAAAAGAAACTAAACATCGCTTAGAAACTTTTACCTCATTACCTTTCTTCAGCCAACTCAATTTGTAAGGATTGGGATGCGCCTCTGTCTTCAAGTTCAATTTTTGCACTGCCTCTTCTAACACCACGTTCTCACAACTGCCCGAATCAATCACATAGCGGCAAACTTTGCCACCAATTGTGCAAGTGGACTGGAATATGTTGTTGCGCAACCACGACTCCCCTTCAGATTCTCGGGGTGCATAACACACCCTTCGAACCACCAGCAGTGGCGACCCTGTGTCACCTGTACATTTAATCTCCTCCATCTCCCCATTATTGTCATCGTATATAGCCTCCTGGTCATAACCTTCAGTTGCCTCCTGAACAATCCCCTCCTGGTCTAAGAACAAGGCCTTTCCTGGACGATCGCCTTTCCTGCAATCCGACATACGATGACCTGGCTCGCCACACTTAAAGCATTTAAAGCCAGTAGTCGCCGTTCTGTTAGTTGCTGGTATTGCGGGTTGAGGAATAACTGCCCGTACAGGTGGTGCAGCCCCCGCAGTTGTTCGAACATCACTATTCCAATTACTCGATGGTCTCCTATTGAACCGTTTTTCTAACACTAAAGCTCTCTGATGGGCATCCGAAACAGAACACAAATCATACATCATTAACTCATCTTGAATTTGTTGACGTAAACCTCCAATATACCTTGCAATCTGCTGCTCCGTAGACTCTGCTAAATCGTTTCTGGCGACAAGTTGATAGAACTCTTCGGTGTAATCGTCGATAGAACGCGTGTTCTGGCGAAGATTCTGCAATCTCTGATACATGATACGGGTATAGTTATGGGGAAGGAACTCCACCCGCATCTTCTTCTTTAACTTTTCCCAATCAGTAATCTTGGACTTCCCGTTCCGGCTCCTACCAATTTTCAGTTGCTGCCACCACGCAGAAGCTCTACCTCTGAATCTGGTTGCCACAAGAGGAACCCTCCTATCCACAGGAACCCCTTTGAAATCCATGATTTCGTCTATAGCATTCAGCCAGTCCAGAAATTCCTCCAGTGATAGATTGCCCTGAAATTCGGGCAGGTCAATCTTGATATTTTTTTCCCACGAATGAGAGTCATGGGTTCTAGCCACGATCTCCCTACCCCTTCCCTATTTGTGGTAATGACTAGCAAAAGGGTTAGAACCTTCATCATCCGAAAGACCCTCCTCCTCCTGAGGATTAGGTCTGACCAGACGACGGCGAGTCAGATTCCCAACTTCTAGGGCCTCAAGGCGCTGCATGATTGCCTAGAGTGTTAACCCCATCCGATGAAATCCGTCCTCAATCCAAGCTTCTCGAGCGACTTCATCCCGCTCATAGACTTTCGGCCAAGATCACCGGCCCGTGCGTTTGCCGTCCCACCCGACCTCCAAAGACGTCCTCGGCGACCATCTCGGGATTGGAACTTTGACTCACGATACCAAGCGATGCAGCGCAAGCTATAGAACAGAATCAATCGTGCAAGAGGAACACGAACAATAAGATCGACCTAGAGGTGCTCCCTCCTTAAACGATCAAAGTATGAGTAAAACTCATTTTCTGTAATTCAATAACAATCAACCCTAGCCGCTTAGGCTTACAACTTATTATATAGGAAACTAAAAACCCTAATTGATTTGCTCCGAAAAAAGGAAGTCAAATCAATGAAAAACGTAAAATTACCAAAAAAAGGACTGAATCGGAAATAACAGCAAATAACGTAGTAAGCTAACCGGACGTATTTAGGACACTCGGTATCGATACAGGGAGAATCTCGTATCGATATGGGTTGATTCTGCTCACCAACTTGCGCCCCGGTATCGATACAGCAAAAACGCAGTATCGATACCGACAACCCACTTGTCGATTCTTAGGCCTTTTTAGGCCTACGTGGACGCAACCTGTCCATCCATGTTGACACAACCCAGTCTACATCATTTTTAGAATAAGGTTTTAGTACCAATCCATCTTCACAATAATATCTTAGGTTTAGGAGCTTGGTTACGAGAGTAAAAGGGTTTTATGGCATGTTCCTCACCCAGTTCGAAGACCGGTCTATACTAAGTATTTGTGGGACTTAAGAAAATGTTTATTATTCAACTTCGTTCAAGTAAAGGGGACGGGGAATTGGGAAACAAGTAAAGATGCATGTGAATGAGTGGTTGCTTGTGCGATGTGTAGGAAGTGAGTGTTAATGATGCATTGGATGCATAAAGAAGCATGATGTATGTAACATATGCAAGACATGATCTTTACTTAAGTTAAAAACAAGCATAAACAAGAGTAATCACATGTGATATATGTTAAATGAGGGCATTTTATGCAATAATCTATATAAGAACATATTGAAATGCAATAACTTAACTACAAATAGAAGCTAAACTAAACAATATACATCAAATAAGGATTGTTTTTATCTAAATGGATCTGCTCCTTAGTCATGATCTAAGCGCTCAGGTGAAGATGACTTGAGTGCTCAAGTGGACTTGAGAGCTCATGAACTTCCCTCTTGTTATCCCTGTTTTGCCATCTTCTTTCAAGTTTGGTTCTTTTTTGCATGGTTTACCATGCTTTGATGTTTATAGCCATTGTTTTCAAAGCAAATGTACCCCAAAACTCATTTTCAACTTACTACAAAAGCAGATCAAACCATAAACAGGCCCATCTTGGAATTAAACAGTAAGCAAAATAACTAGAAACAATTTTAAACCTGTTTTGAACCATTAACAAGAAAATATGAGAGACATGGGACTTGAGTGCTCAGATGGACTTGAGCGCTCGAGTGGGGGTGACTCGAGCCCTCAAATATCAACATGAGCTCTCAAGCCATCACTTCTTACTGTCTTCATTCTTACTCTTATCTCAAAGATACTCCCATTTATCCATGTTTATCATGTTTTCAGACTTTTCACCTTGATTTTTAAGAGAAAAGAGCTATAAAACTATGATTTCACCACATCTCTGAGGCTGATCTAATCTCAAACAGCCCCCAGTTTGACACCAATCACCAATAGAATGGATAAATGAGTTGAATCATTGATCTAATCAATAAAAAGAAGAAAATGTGGAAAAAGGAGACTTGAGCGCTCAAGTGAGCTTCAACCCATGATTTTTCAAAAACAGTTTTATGTGATTATTTGACAAAAAACAATACAATATATTTCTACCTTTTTAAAGCTTGAAACGAGACTATTTTTTATGGATTTTTGGTGAAATGAAGTTTAAACTTGGGTTAGGGGGGCTAGGGAGGGAAACGTGATTCGAAGGCTAAGGGCGCCGGATTATCAGAGGAATATCATGATTTTGCTCAGAAAATGCTCTGCAACAATCTGCCACGTGGACTCAACTTGAGTGCTCAAGTGGACCTACAGAGCTTTTCCTTGTTTTGGGTTTTTGAGCTATTTTGGTGGGTTTGAAGCCTTTGTTCAAGCTTAATTAGTACTGTTTTGACTAATTCCTCACCATCGGGAATGCCTAAAATTATTCTCGGGTAAAAATTGGGGTGTCTACAAGAGGCAAAACCGAAATCTAATTCCCTACTTCTTGGTCTCCACATGCAAAAATAATATGAAGATTGGGAGAAACCCTCATCCAAAACTCTCTCAATGTTCATCGCGTGGCTAGCGTGAGATGATGAAACCCTCACCCATAGCTCTCTCTCACTCTCTCAATGTTCATTTCACCGACACCTAACCAATAACTGTTCAACCAAACACATGTAGAATTAGCCATTATTACAAATGTAAGAAATGCCTTTTCAAAAAAATAATAAAACACAACTTCTCAATTTCTTTTACTCAAAAGTAATAAATTTATCATTTTCGACCAAAACAAATTGTGAGTTGTTAAAGATAAATCATAATTAATAAATTTCACCCTTTTTTATCAAAAAAAACTCCTTGAATGAGAAAAAGTTGATAGTGTTTTAATTACTTTTCATTATCATAAAGGGTGAATTTTTAGATGTAAGTCATTTTTGGCTCACAAGCTCCATCACGTGTTTAGACGGACGATTATTGATTGGGGTTGTGTAGACACCCCAATCTGGACCCTCAGGATTCCGTGACTTCCCCAAGGATGAAAATGTCTAATATGAAGCATACGAGGCTTGATTGAAGACTAGAGGACTCACCAAAAACCTCTCATGAGCCCACCAAAACACCCATTGAAACCCTAGAATAGAATAGCCCAAAACCCTAAAGCACATGCACCTGGATTGCTCCCATAGGCACCTAGATTAACCAATTCTAGGCACCTAGAAGGAGTCCAAGCGCCTGGATTCCCTATTCCAGGCGCCCACATTGAATCCAATCTCCTGGACCTGCACAATGCAAGCACCTGGACCATAACTGATAAGCCCCCAATATTGTTGTTATTCAAGGCTTATCTAGCCTATTTTCCTCACACACACGCGATTTCGCGCATTAAATATCTGATTTGTGTGTAGTGGTGTTTTTAATAGTTACAGGTTTAACACATTTTGGAGCATATTGGGAACCGTCTCAAGCTACCAGGGCCACTTACCCATGGCATGTCAACACCGGGCCTCAAGAGCAAAGGAATGACGATTCGGCTAAGGCTCGGGAATTCGAAAAGTCACCAAGTTCAGTCGATGGCTTGGAAGTCATGCTTGATTCTCACAATAACTCCCGATCGAATTCAAGAGTGAACAAGCACTCAATTGACCAAGGAAACACCACCCCGAGGGTTGCACAACTCATTTCAGGTGTTTTGGAGAAAGTTCGAAACACACAATCCAATGGGAGTGATCAAAGAAGTCAAATTCAAGTCAAGACCAATCTGGATTGATACAAGACAAATATGGATCGATCCAAATTCATCAAGGCAGCACCAGACCAATCTGGATTGATTCAGAATTATTTTGGACCAATCCACTTCGCTCCAAATTTCAGCATACCAATCCAGATCGATCTGGAATTATTTTGGATGGGTCCAAAAATGCCCACCAACCACTTTTTGAGCACTTTATGCACTTTCTATTAATGGCAAGTTTTTTGTTATTGTGAGAGCTTTATGGATATCGTGAAAAAGAGAAGTTGAAGACTATACGAGATTTTCTCTGTAACGCCCCCAAGATTTGGACACGTTAAATATTATTATTACAACCATAATTAAGTTAAATCCTTAAACTTCAATCCAAATTTGCTTGACCGTTCGGGTGATTAATAATTAGTTAGAATTTCGTCCCAAGCGTAGGACTATCGACCGGTGTAGCAGAATAAATCCGGAAGTACCGGAGTCGAACCACAGAGACGGTCTACGGTGCTTAACTCAAAAGTGTGTCAGTTCTATGTTTGTAACTGGCTCTCAGGTAGCCACCCCTTGATCAATTGGTTTAATTAACTAACTAAATTGAACTAATTTCAATACTGAACTCTGAATTAAAAAGGAGAGCACAGCCGTGGGCACTACGGTGCCCGCAACTAGTCTAATCCACATTCACTCGAGCCACAATTACTTATTTAATAGATTTAAAAATATGGAAAAGATAATTCCAACAAATGCGCACCGTTTGTCACCAATCCCTGCGCATTTAAAATTGGTAATGCTTGGTTTGTTTGCTAGAAAAGTTCCGTATTCAAAAATTGCGCATTAATTAGAGTAATTCGGCACCGAGGTGGAACGTAAATTAGCCTAGCCACGGAACACCTTGTCCCGCGGCCGCACTCGATGCAACTACTCACGCATTATTGGGAAAACAATGAAAATAACGTTAACCTTAGATCTAAGCATACCGAAACAATGAAAAAGATAATAGAAAATTATGCTAAAGATTGTGCAATGAAATTTACCCTTGAATAATCAAAGCAAAACATCCAATCCACACTTCGAAACTTGAAAACAAGCGTTGTAAAGAAAAAGCCGAAGCTGTAGCCGAAAACTTGAAAACCTCAAAACTTGTAAAAATTCGTGGATCCCTAAACTAGGTTAAAACAAGAGTATTTATACTAATCTCTAATTTCTAATTTCTAATTAAAATCCGAGACAGAATAGGATTATACTTTGCGGACGACCAAAACGCTGCCGTTCACTGGCCAAGATAAGCTGTTTGTAGCGCTACACCAAAAGTGGTGTAGCGCTACCGCTTGCTTATCTCCCCCTTTGACTGGTTGACTCTTCCCGTTGACCATTGACTTCTAACAATCCGGTAGCGCTACACCTCTTTTGGTGTAGCGCTCCAGAACATTCTATTCACTTTTTGGACCTTTTTGTGCCAATCTTGAGCGCTCCAAATAATTAGAGTAGCGCTCCCGGACATATTTTCTTGAAATCTTGCTCCAACACTTAGTCTCCAAGCGCTCCTCTTCTCAATCCACGTACACGAGCCATACGGACACTTCCATTAGCACCAAATCACCTCAATTCCCTGCAAATTAAGCATAAACACCTAATGCAACCACGTGCACATATTAAATAGAGAATGAGGATTAAATCCATGATAATTAGGCCAATTCTACCCTACTCAGGCGCTCAAATGCAACCATTTCACGCACCAATCAAAATTACAATATCCGTAATCATTATTAAATAGTGACCAGGGTGGTTCAAGGGCGACGTCTGTTCCTGCGCCGGGTCATCCCCCACTCCAGCAGCGTTCCCTGTGTTGGGAAACTTATCCCAGAACCCAGCAATTGCGCGTACAGATTAAACAACAAAAATAAACACAAACCCTACAAGGCGGAATTAGGGTTTACCTCTCATCCGTAGACACGAACGCTGGTTGACTTGTTTATTTGAGAACTTGACAGACCTAATTATTGTATTCAACAAGCTTCATGATCTTCTGTCATATTCCCTTATATCTCGATCATGTAGCCAAGTGTGGACTTCTACATGATCTCTTTGTTCTCTCTCCCACAACCTTTATTCTAAATTTCTGAATGACTATTTTTTGACCTAGAGAACATAACGATATATTTATAAGGCTAGAGCAGGGACCTGAGAAGAAATAAATCTGGGCTCCTTGTGTAAATAAGAAAACCTAATCCCACCCGGATTCTATTCTTATTTCACAAATTATAATTCACACCACTAAAGAATTATAATTGCACTCCCATCTTTATCTCGATTATATTTCGAGCTCCACGTTATTAAATACTTATTAATCTCCCCACGTTAAGATTACAGATACCCGTTGATTAAATGTCGATTACTAACAATCTCCCACTAATCAACATCTTATAAAACACCTTGAGACTAACCACTTAACTTATTCGATATGTTGGATACAAATATCCACCTGCAGCGTTTGACATAACCGAAACTTATAAGTTTACTCAATGGGGTATCATCAATCTCTAACGAGACGTGGATTCTATCAATAATTAATATCCATATATTTCATGCATATAATGTCGTGACCCAACTCACCAAGACTATTGACCGTAAAAAAAATCTCATTTTATAATGAATCAAAGTCAACAACATTAAATGTATATATGTATTAATTATCCAGATTAAGAGCATAAGTATTCTTAATAACTATAAGGTTCTAATTGTCCTAAAATGTCAGTATGAAGACAATTACCTTAAAGCAGTCCTGTTCAATACACACAAAATGTACTAGCACAATGAGTCGGAACTAGAACCGTTCTCTATAGTCAAGATAAACCTACTAAAACATTGTACTACAATCCTACTGATGGTGTGTCAAATTCCACCTAAGATTGTGAACCAAAACTTATATTCCACAAGAACCGATGATCCAATCTTCTATGTGTAAGTCGTACTCTACACACTGGATCATCTACTATGTAGAATAAAAGACACGTGCACAACATACAATTATATCATGCAAACATTGCCCATAATAGATTCTCATAAAAAAAGGATAAAACTGATTAATAATTAACTAATTAAATATTAATCCATTACACAAAAGCATGGCTTTTAGTATAAGTTTCTAACAATCTCCCACTTAGACTCAAAACCATGTTGTCACGCATCTCACTTCCATTCCCTTTACATGACTATCAAAAGTCTTGGCATGCAAGCCATTCGTAAAAGGATCTACTAGGTTGTTTGCCAATGCAATCTTGGTCACAGCTACATCACCTTTCTATACGATCGCTCGAATAAGGTGATACTTACACTCGATGTGTTTTCCCTTCTTATGAATCTTTGGCTCCTTCAAGTTAGCAACTACACTACTATTGTCACAATAGATTGAAAATGCTAACTGTATCGAAAGTACCACTTTTAGATCCATCAAGAAGTTCTTGAGCCAAATGGCTTCTTGGCTATTTTAAAAACTGCCACATACTCAGCCTCCATGGTGGAATCTACAATACACGATCACAAGATACTCCACCAACTCATGGCTCTACCTCCTAAGGAAAACACATATCTCGATGTTGACTATCTGGAACTCTTATATAACATAAAGTCTTAATCTGCGTGCCCACAAGGCATTAAACTGTCTGACTGGTACACCAACGTATAATCCTTAGTTCTTTTTAGATACTTGAGTATACATTTTATACCAGTCCAATCTTCTTGTCCAAGGTTAGACTAAAATTTGCTAACCATGCCGACAACAAAGCAAATATCAAGTCTAGTTCACAGCATAGCATACATGAGGCTTCCTATTTGCTGAAGCATTTGGAACTCCCTTCATTTTCTCCATCTCCTCAGATGTCTTAAGACACTAATCCTTGGATAGATAGACTCCATGTCTGAAAGGAAGCAATCCTTTCTTGGAATCTGGCATGCTAAAACAGGCAAGGATCGCATCGATATAGGAAGCTTGAGAAGCCCAACATCCTTTGCTTGATCTTGCAAAAATTTAATCCCAAGGATGTGACCAGCTACTCTTAAATCTTTCATATCGAATTGGCTAGATAACCACAATTATACCAAAGATAACACTCTGACATCGTTTCCGATGAACAAGATATCATCCACATATAGCAATACAAACACCACCACATTTCCATTGTGCTTCTTCTACACACGACTTATCCAAACATTGATCAAAACCAAAAGATTTGATTACTTGATCAAAACGGATGTTCCAAGACCTAAATGCCTGCTTAAGTCCACAAATAGACTTCTTAAGACTGCACAACATGTGCTCTTGATCTTTTGCCAAAGTTCTGCATCTTTTTCTTGTAGTGCCTCTTTGTAGTTTCAGGGTTTGACCAGTTGTTCTTCAGGGATCATATCATAAGACTCTCCCAACAACGTATACCGATTGGGTAAAACAATAACCCTCCCACTACAACAAGGTACTGGTGTGTTAACAATAATTTCATGTGATGTAACCTCTTGTACTATAGGTATTGAAGAAGTCTGTGCCGGTCTATTTTCTCTCAATTCTACTAGAACAATCTTACTACTGGGCTTGTGATCTATGACATAGCCTTCCTCTAAGTATCAAGCATTGGTGCTAAAAATGACCTTATGATCCTTAGGACTATAAAATAGAGCAACTTTCATTCCTCTAGGGTACCCTACCAAAACAAACAAACAAACATTCGTTCTTGATTCCAATTTATCTGTTTTCCCTGTCAGCACATGTGTTGGACTACCCCAATTCTGAACATGCCATAGACTAGTTTTCCTCCCAGTCCATAGTTCTTTGGGTGCAATTGGTACTAGCTTAAATGGTACTAAGTTAAGAATGTACGCTATTGTTTCTAGTGCATGTCCCCAAAATGAATTAGTAAATATGAATAACTCATCACTAATCTCACCATATTCATAAGAGACATTTCCTTCTTTCTGCTACACCATTATATTGTGGCATACCTAGCGCAGACAATTGGGATGTAATCCCTTCTGCTGTCAATAGTTCCTAAATTCCTCCAAGAGGTATTTGCCTCCACGATGGGATCGCAGTGTCTTGATACATTTATCTAGACGGTTTCCCATTTCCAGTCTATGCTCCTTGACTTTCTCAAAGCGTTTGGACTTACGGTATATCAAATAAATGTAACCATGTCTTGAGTAATCATCAATAAAAATATTGAAATACTTAAAACCACCTCTATCCTGGATGTTCATAGGTACACACAGATCAAAGTGAACCATTTACAACGTTTCATTGGCTCTCCATTTTCCTGGAAAAAGGCATCTTGGTCATTTTACCTTCCAGACCGAATTTCACAGACTGGAAGTGCCTCCACTTCTAATGAACCCAAAGATCCATTTCTAACCAGTCTAGAAATTCTATTTAGATTAATATGACCTAGGCGTAAGTGCCAAATATACGTTTGGTTCAACTTACAAGGCTCCTTTCTCTTATATGGCAATCTATTAGTGTTATTCAATTCATGTAGTTACATCGTAGGAACGATATGATTAATTACGTATAGATTGTCATTTAACGAACCAGAGCAGATAAAATGTTTATTTAACTTAATAACCACAGAGTTATTAAAAATAAACCAAATATCCATTTTCAACCAAATTAGAAACCGAAACTAAGTTTCTCCTAATTCAATGATCATAAAGACAATCTCTCAAAATTAAACGCCTATTGCAACTGCTGCTACTTTCGTAGCACATCCCATATGTAGATAAATCTCTTCATCACTAAGTCACCAGGTTTCCTGGAACCTTTGCTATAAATTGCAAACATGATTAGTGGCACCCGTATCTACACACCAGGTACTGGTAGATAACACTGCTAAACATGATTCAACTACTAGTGAAAAAAAATTCCTTGATTATTCAATTTATTGAGATAATTCGGATAACCTTCTTCTAGTGTCCTTTCTGCTTATAGTGAAAACACTTGCCGTTAGGCTTTTCCACTCTACCTCTAAACTCATAAATTGTCTGAGGAACTATGACTTGTTGTTGAACATTTTCCTACTTCTTGTTGCCTTCGGCTAAGAAGTAGAAACCTCTTCAACTACACTCACAGTTGTCTATTTATTAACCAAAAGACCATTAGCTTATTTAACTCTCTTTCAGCAGTTTCGTCAAATAATAAAGCATTTTGTTCATATTGTAATTCAGGCGGAACTGCTGAAAAAACTTGGTAAGCAATTGGAGCACAATATCAACCTGGGTTTCCCCATTGATTTTAGCTTCTGTGATTTCTAGTTCATTCAGAAGACCTATTATCTTCAGAACATAATCTCCTTAGTAAGGTTCCTTCACCCATGGTTAATTCCCCAAATCCCACATTGCAACTTGCCTAGCCGCACCCCAAACGTTTATTTTAGGTTATGCATCATGTCATAGGCAGTTTCTAAAAACTGATGCTGATGTTGCAATACATTCAACATAGAAGCTAAAATGTAACACCACGTCATCTCGTCAGTTGTAAGCCAATCCTTATATACCGGATTTTAGGTTCTATTGCAATTTCAGTGGGTTTGATAGAGCACACCTCAGAGAACACAAATTTGGTCCCCTAAGCAGTCGACACAATATCCAGATCCTTTTCTAGTCAATATAATTAAGACCAGTGAATTTGTTTGACAATGTCATCAAGTGGATTGAAAGAGACCATTTTTTGAATCGGAGAATCACATAATAACAATTATGAAGGGCAAAACTTTTTGTACTTCTATTAAATTGGTTCCCTCAACCAGTCTATTAAAAGAAAAACATTAGCAACCCTACACACCGTGAAGAGTATGCCTCGATGAGTAGGTCCACTACTCTTCATCATTCGTGTAGATAGGCACAACCTTTTAATTTTACTATCAAGGCACTAAACCATGCCCAATAAAATTAAATAGCTAATTTACTTCGGTCCAATAAATAAAAGCAGTGACTCAGATGGAAAGGATACTTGTTATTTATAGCTAAGTGTATACCATTACCTAATCTCAAAATCCATTGTTCCGTAATGAACTACCCCAGATAGAGGAGCAATCCATACAACAATTATCTTGGAGTTATCCTCTAAGAAAGTAAGTACTGATGATGCCATAATTAATTTCGTCCAATAGGGAGGAAGGTACTAAAACCAATACACAAAACTTAATTATATCATCTACATACTAGTAATGGAGACCATGGGATTTATACAAAATAAACTCCCTCTCCCACTTAGTAATTTAAAATTTTGTGAGGGTTATCAAAATTAAATGTTTGCAAAAATCGTAATCTAGGTCAAAAACTAAATATTACCATGTTGTCCAAATATGGTAAACTATCACACATGCAAACAAGATGAATATACAAATATTCATAAATAAATAAAAAGAAACATAAATAATATGTATCCCAACTATTATGGTCAAAGATGCAATCTTTGA
The DNA here is from genome assembly GCA_022606695.1 of Vaccinium macrocarpon. Taxonomy (NCBI): domain Eukaryota; kingdom Viridiplantae; phylum Streptophyta; class Magnoliopsida; order Ericales; family Ericaceae; genus Vaccinium; species Vaccinium macrocarpon. The sequence continues at coordinate 23,294,703 of CM040177.1, read as the reverse complement.
GCAATAAGGAATTCTTCCCATCTTGAAATCCTTAAGCAGTCAGGAATCCTTCGAGTCTTGAAACCCTTAAGCAGTAAGGAATCCTTTCCAAACTTGAAATCCTTGAGCAATACATATGTTAAAGACTTAGATATTTTGAATCAATCAAGGAAAGCAAAATCCAACCATACTTAGGCCCAGTTTTCCAAAAGATTTTAGCACCCAGTTGCTAAAATCACCATATTTCAAATCAAAAAATGAAGTGATTCAGTGTATCGTCTTTCGATTTTTTTCACACCAAATTAAAGTACTTGAGGAGTTCTTTAATTTGGTGCGAAAAAAATCGAAAAATAATACACGGAACCACTTCATTTTTTCATTTGAAATATGGTGATTTTAGCAACTGGGTGCTAAAATCTTTTGGAAAACTGCGCCTTAGGCAAGAAAAATCGGATCTGAAATTTTCCCCGAGTAAACTGCACAGCCTTCAGTATTTTGGACTTTTCCTCCTCATCCGAACTCCGATTGAACTGATTCCAATTGGGTTGGATTCGAAATTCAATTATCTACAAATTCTATGAATAATAGAATTTCCAATTCCAATGTTTACTAGGTCAAAACAGCCTTGCAATCTGACCCTAAAAATCTAGAAAAATTCTACTGCGAGCCAAACATTCTTTTTTCTTGACAAAACTTATCTTCTTGTCAAAAAAGTTTTTTTTCTCCGCATCTTATGCCCCATTACAGAATCTATAATCTTACAACAGATCTATATATCTAAAACGATACAACTGAAGAAACAAAGATTACATCAAAAACTAATACCTCCCACATACTACTATTACAGATTACAAAACTAAATTTGTAATCACAAAACAGTAATAGTAACCACGCATAAAACAATTACAAAGCGTGGGATCCAATCACACAATCAAAAACATGCGTGACCATAATAGTGGGATAATCGATTCTGCAAAACAGACGTTAGAACAAACTAGAACTCTGCAAAACAACGGTTAGCATTATTCTATATCTATGTTCTACAGACAACATGGCTTGTTTAATCCATACGCATGATTACAGCCCGCTCTGATACCACTGTTGGGAAACTTATCCCAGAACCCAGTAATTGCGCGTACAGATTAAACAACAAAAATAAACACAAACCTTACAAGGTGGAATTAGGGTTTACCTCTCATCCGTAGACACGAACGCTGGTTGACTTGTTTATTTGAGAACTTGACAGACCTAATTATTGTATTCAACAAGCTTTGCTCGACAGTACCTCATGATCTTCTGTCATATTCCCTTATATCTCGATCATGTAGCCAAGTGTGGACTTTTACATGATCTCTTTGTTCTCTCTCCCACAACCTCTATTCTAAATTTCTGAATGACTGTTTTTTGAACTAGAGAACATAACGATATATTTATAAGGCCAGAGCAGGGACCTGAGAAGAAATAAATTTGGGCTCCTTGTGTAAATAAGAAAACCTAATCCCACCCGGATTCTATTCTTATTTCACAAATTATAATTCACACCACTAAAGAATTATAATTGCACTCCCATCTTTATCTCGATTATATTTCGAGCTCCACGTTATTAAATACTTATTAATCTGCCCACGTTAAGATTACAGATACCCATTGATTAAATGTCGATTACTAACAATCTTCCACTAATCAACATCTTATAAAACACCTTGAGACTAACCACTTAACTTATTCGATATGTTGGATACAAATATCCACCTGCAGCGTTTGACATAACCGAAACTTATAAGTTTACTCAAGGGGGTATCATCAATCTCTAACGAGACGTGGATTCTATCAATAATTAATATCCATATATTTCATGCATATAATGTCGTGACCCAACTCACCAAGACTATTGACCGTAAAAAAAATCTCATTTTATAATGAATCAAAGTCAACAACAGTAAATGTATATATGTATTAATTATATCCAGATTAAGATCATAAGTATTCTTAATAACTATAAGGTTCTAATTGTCTTAAAATGTCGGTACTAAGACAATTACCTTAAAGCGGTCCTGTTTAATACACACAAAATGTACTAGCACAATGAGTCGGAACTAGAACCGTTCCCTGTAGTCAAGATAAACCTACTAAAACATTGTACTACAATCCTACTAATGGTGTGTCAAATTCCACCTAAGATTGTGAACCAAAACTTATATTCCACAAGAATCGATGATCCAATCTTCTATGTGTAAGCCGTACTCTACACACTGGATCATCTACTATGTAGAATAAAAGACACATGCACAACAGACAATTATATCATGCAAACATTGCTCATAATAGATTCTCATAAAAAAAGGATAAAACTAATTAATAATTAACTAATTAAATATTAATCCATTACACAAAAGCATGGCTTTTAGTATAAGTTTTAACACCCTGCTCCATAGGACTGGTCTCCACAATATTGTCACTGTCCATCTAGATAATCTGACATAATACGTCCGAGTCGCACAGGTAACATCATGGTATTATGCCAGGGTCACACGAGTGCAACACCGTGAGCAAAGCCCAGAAGTTCACTACACTAAACTTCTAAGTAGCAATTCTAGAACAATATGTGTAAAGATAAATCATGTAACTTATGAGCGGTAAAACCATACAATGCACCATGCTTGTCAATGTGGATCAAAGTAACCATGCGCAGAAAACAATGTCTCGTTTCAGTATCTCGAAATTTTGCCACGTGTCATTTCTCGCAATAATCTTAATTGGTTATCTCGGACTTAACGCATTTATCAATAATTTCCCAAAAATCTATTTTTTTTTCTCAAATCAGTGCCTCTTTCAGCATTCTTCTTCAAATTTCATATATCTCCCACCACTCGAAAGTTATCGGTCCGTTTACGCCTCCTTTCAACTGACGGTACCAACCTTTCCGCTCGAGGTCCCGGCCGTCGTGCATCACCGATCTTAACAGCCTGTTTGCACGGTCCATCCACCCCGCGACTCACACGACACAGTCCCGGCCATCTCATATCACTGAACTTAACCAGTTTGTTTATGAGATCCGTTCACCATGTGTTGTGCACGCCTAGCCCAAACATCCAAGTTCTCTCCGCGAACTGGAAGTGGCGCTCTTGCTGCCCTACTGCATCACGACCATTCCTTCAAGTTCTCTCTGCAAACTTGAGGTGGTAACAATCCATCTCATCACATTTCATTTTCAAATTTCATTTTATTTCATTTCCCGAAAATCTCGTTTCTCGTTTCAAAAATCTATTTTCATTCTCATCTCTGTTTTCCTGTCAATTGTTATTCAAAATTTTCAAATCCGGTGTCATAACGTATCGTGTACATGCTGGACGCCACATGCTCAAATCATGCCCATGCAATATTCCGTAATTTCTTCTAAAATTCATATCTCTACAATTAGACATTTCTCATATAAAATCTTACAATTAACTTCACCCACTCTCTAAAATATAATATTTTCTCTAGAAGTTTATCACATAAAATCATACATTTATTTCACCAACTTTCTTCAAAATAATATTTCCAAATCTCTCGAATTCATTTCTCATCAAAACCTCATTTTCTATCTTTTCTTTTTATCTCTTCCAAGGAAATAAAACTAGTCAACTTGCTCCCTCCCTCAAAAATAATTTAAATATATACTTCTTTTCTAGAAATCTCTTATCAAAATTTTAACTCTTACTAGTTATGACTTTTTCAAAAAGAAAATATTCCATCTCTCCAAAAGTATACCCTTTATTTTCTATGAAACTCTTCTTCCAATAAACTCATTTAAATCATCTCTTTCTTTATTTAGTAAAAATTTTCTTTTTAAAAAATTTCATCAACTCTCTATATTTCTTTGCTTTTCATTAAGACCATAAATTATACTTACAATAATTTAGTGAAAACATTTCTAGGAAGCTTTTTGTAGAAATTTTCTCTTCCCATTTATTTATCGAAAATATCATACTTTCTTACAAATATTCTCATAATGTATTTATTCTTTCTTTCTAGAATGTAACAATTTTCTCACTAAATATAGCACACATATTATTTTAGGAAAATCATTTTAAACAATAACCATTTATTAAATCAACAATGAATAACTAATTCTTTCATGAAAGGTTAACACAATCACGCTAGAACCTTGTCTAGAAAAATATATAACTTCTAATCAACTTCTAATCACTTCTAATAAACTTCTAATCTCTTTAATCTTACTAATCCCACTTCTAATTTCATGAAGAACCACTCTAATTAGAACCTTATTAACATTCTTGTTAATCTTTCAACTTAAAATCCTCTTTCTTAAACACTAAGTAACATGCTTAATAATTTAATGCATGCATAAATTAACCCAATCAAACTCTAGAATCATGCTTAGAAAGTTAATTAGAACATCATAATAAATCTAGAAATAGCTAATTAGAATGTTAGTTTAGTAACCTACCTTTTTTTTTTGGTGTAAACCGGAAGCTGAAAAGCTTATCCTTGGTGTGAGGCTCCTAGCTTGTTCACTAATTAGCTTAGTAATGTGGCTAATTAGAACTTAAAATAGGTTGGCTAAAAGGTGGTAGAAGTTGGTGGTTTGTTGGGAATAAGAGAGACAATTAATTGTGGAAAGCACAAAGGTGGATCAAAGCACAAATAGGTGGCTATTTATAGACAACATGGGACCTCTCCCTCCCTCTCTACCTCACGGCACACACACACACTTGGCCGAAAATTTCCATATTTGGGGAGGGCGGGGAATAAGTGGTGTTTGTAATGCACATGGCAAGTACACTAGTAGATTCTCTAGGTTTTAGGCTAGAACTAGGTTGTTTCTTGCAAGCAAAGGGAGAATCTTGGGGGAAGTACATTGATGTAAGGTGAAAAATAGTAGTGGGGGAAAATATGCTCTTAGTTGTGTAGGTTTTTGCATGGTCACCTTAGCTATGGGGTGTTTATAAGGTTAGATACACAAAATCTATGTATTGTGTGGGTATGTATAGGTTACTATCAAAATAGCAAGGCTAATTCTACTAGTTTGGGTACAAAATGTAGGCTTAGGTGGTTACCCCAAAAAATCGCTAATTTGCTTGTGCAAGTGAGCAAACAAGGAATCTTGCATGTGAAGTGTACCTCATGCACACACTCACACTACACCTCTCTCTCTCTCTCTCTCTCTCTCTCTCTCTCTCTCTCTCTCTCTCTCTCTCTCTCTCTCTCTCTCTCTCTCTCTCTCTCTCTAACTTGGTTAACACCAAGTTCCTAGGTGGGGAGGTGATGAGACTAGGTGGTACCGAGGTGGTTGGTTAGGGTAGAAACGGTGGTTGGGTAGGTTTTGGGTATTAAACTGGGTCCTCGGGTGCTACGGTAGTGTAACGGATGTGTTACTCGGTCTCATGCGCGCATATACAAGGCTAGAATTTTTATTTATTTGAATTAAAAGATTTAAATATCATTTAAATAGAAAAATATTCCAATAAACCGAAATTTAAAATAATTAATCATATTTTTAAACGAAATTATTATTTATGGAAATTCGGGTCGTTACATTCTCCTCCTCCTTCTCTCTCACTTTTACTCTTTCATTTCCTAGTTTTTATTTGCTCTCCATTGGAGGCCTTTGGAGCTTTATCTCTTTAGGAATCTCCCGTAAACTTTCTTCTCCCGTAGTTTTATCGTGAATTAAACTTGTTCCTTGTGGTTAGCTCTTTCAATATGTGTAATTTATTTTCAGTTCCCTCAAGTATTTAATTTTCATGTTTCTCTAGTTTTTTCCTTAGTTAATCCTAGTTCTAAATCATATTTGTTAATTTCTCAAGTACTAATGGGGTAGGAAAATCCAGGATACAACTTAAAAATCAATTTATTAAGTTACATGTCATGTTCTTTATTTCCTTTACAAAGTTAATCATGTTTTTCTTATTTATGATCAAGTAGTCATTTTAGGCTCAGTCTTGGTGTGAGTACCACCCCGTGACTTAGGTTGATTCGCTCTCCTCAACATATTGCAAACATCGCTTGTTAATCAAAGAATTAGGATTAATTTTATGTATCAAAATTTGAATTTGTTAATCCCTTTAATCACACGTAGCCAAGGACTTAACCACTTGGTACGTTTGATGCTTAGGGCTATGTCAATCAAAATGTTTGTCTAAATGACACAAGAATTCTACTCTTTCAGAAACACCATTTCTAATCAAACGAGTTTACAAATCAAATCTTTCGTTCGGAGTCGTTTAACATCCCCGAGTCGGTTATCTTAGAGGAGAACGAATCAGCCTAAGGCATGAGTGTTGTGAACCCTTTGACTTAGCCTCGTTTTAATTAGTCTTATTTTAATCTCGCGTCATTCATGGAGTTAAGTGAATTCCACCAAACAAACTCCAAAAGCCAAGTTTGTCGCTTTAAGGCTAAAACCATCATTCCCTAATCAACCATCATGCGTTGCGCATTCGGTCTCTGTGGAATCGACTCGGACTTACCAATTAACATGCTACCACTGGCCTAAACCCTACACTTGGGGAAATAACATTGGAATACAATCCAAGGGCACAAGCAATAACCCAAGTTGAGTGTAACTTAAGTTGATAATGGGCGGGAAGGGAATTTTCTGAAGATTTGCTACATAATCAGTTAGAGGAGGGTGTGAGAGAGATGATGGCACTACTTAATCCCCTAAGATGGATCTCTAAGGGTTCAAGTGACCCTTTTTGGACCTTGCCTTGCCCATTTATACCCTCATTCTCCTCCATTTGAGGGGATGCTGAAAAATACTCCCTCTTCTTGATGTTATGCTGTCAAACTTACTCCAGAAAACCATTTCCAGTCAAGCCTTCCCATTTTCACTCACTCTCAACATCAAAAACCCATCCTTACATCACATTAACCATCCATACTTCACCCTCTACACACAAACCCCCACCATTCAACCATAATCAGCTCTCAATAGTTTTGAAAACCCAAGTCCAGTAGCTATAAGCCTACAAAATCCACTTTAAAACCCATTTCAAGTCCTTTGATCAATCCAAAAAGGTAGTTAGTCCACCTAATATGCTCAAATAGGCCTTGAGGGGTCACCATCCACAATCATACTAGTTCCTCATACTAGATAAAAGTTTGGAAAGGTTTCAAATTTCACAACAGAAAGAAATCTTTCACTTGTACCTATATCAGGTCCAGGCGCCTAGACTTGCATAGTACAAGCGCCTGGATTCCATTCTCCTTGCCATGTTTCTTGTTTTCTTCATGTTACATTTATTCATTTTTATCACTAATGCATCATTTGTGTTTGATATTGACATTGTATGATCTAAATGATTATTTTAAAAGGGTGTTTAGTGATGCTTTGAAGAGTAAGTGAGGTTCAAAAGAGGAGGTTTTGCATTTTTAGGATTGCATGACATCTTTTGTTAATTTCAAGCTACATCAGAGATTTCTCATAAAGTGAAGAGAGTGTATTGGGATCATTTTCACTCATCATATGGATTTTCAAGGAATTTTATGGTCAAAATCCACCTTATTCTCTTTTCTTCTTCTTTCCTAGTCATAAACTCATTAGAAATTCATAATATGCATAAAAAAAAAAGTATGATGCATGCCAAGGATCAGTTTGTCATATTCCATTTCAACCATTAAGCATGCTAGAATCAAGGCTTTCTAGGTTTATTTCATCTCATGAAGTTAATTTTGAGATTTATCCGGTCTATGGAGACGTTAAACACCATTCTGAGCATGAAAGAACAAGCACTAAGAGTTGCATTTGTAATTTGCTTTGAAGCCTTGATTGATGAAATTTGTCTCTGAAAGTGTTCCAAGTGCATGTATCAAGAGATTCCAAGCGCCCATAATGATTCCAGGCGTCTGGATTCTCCTTTTCTAAGCGCCTGAACCAGTTTGATCCGGGTGTCCAGTTAGGCCCAATTTTCAAAAAGATTTTAGCACCCAGGTGCTAAAATCATGATATTTCAAATCAAAAAATGAAGTGGTTCCGTGTATCGTTTTTCGATTTTTTTCGCACCAAATTAAAGTGCTCGTCATGTACTTTAATTTGGTGCAAAAAAATTAAAAATGATACACAGAACCACTTCATTTTTTTATTTGAAATATGATGATTTTAGCACCTGGGTTCTAAAATCTTTTGAAAAACTGAGCCTTAGTGATCCAGGTGTGACTCGCATGACTTTTGTGGCTGACTCTTGGAGCTTTTCAGTACAGTTTAAGCATGATTTAGTGGGGATTAAGTGTTTTTATGCATGTTGATCATTCACTCATAACACTTTGGACGAGCGTTCACTTTCATTACATTAATGGCATTGGTGTGTTTATGTGCTTTCACATGAATTTGTGATGAAGTCTATTTAAACAGTGTTTTCAAAATCCCTTAAATATTTAGTAGAGAACGGTTATCATTCCGGGTGTGAGGGTGCTTTAAATTCCTTCCCTTCAATTTGAATCATCTTTTTAATTCATAATATCTTTCATTAAAAAAATCTCAACATCAGTCTTCGCTTCATAGTTTTGATATACCAATTCATAACCTTTGACGAAAAATTTCTGACGTGAACTTTGAATTCATACATACCATTTACATGTAATGAATTTTAATTTGTCTAATGTATTTACTTTAACCAAATGTTACTAATTTCCATGCATGTGTTCTGTATGCGCTAATCCCAAAGGAACCGATCAAATTGGTCCTGATTGGATACAGACGGGTCACGGGGTCCATTTAGGGGTCCCGCAAAAATGATTCGGATCATTCAAAAGATTGAAAAAAAAATTTGGGTGTACTCGCTAGAAATTAGCTCGAATCAATTCTCGTGACTAGTTAATCCAATGCACCCATTTTTCATGGATCAAAAAAAAAAACTAGTCGAAAGGATCAGTTTGAGCTGATTTCTAACGAATGCATCCGAAAAAATGTTTTAAAATTTTTAAACAGTACAAAGTACGAATTATTTGTGCAGGACCCCTAAGTGAACCCCGTGGCCCATCAATACCCATTGGTACCAAAGTGATCGGTACCTATATTGGGTTCGGTCTGTATGGTAGTAGTAAATGAATTTTTAAAAGCAATTTAACCGAGTGCATGTCATTTTCAAAGGGGTATACTGTATTGTAGAACTTCCCTGACATTCATGCAAGAAGCACAGTAGTTAAGGCAGTTTTGGTTGGGCAACATTAACTAGCACAAAAATTTAGGTTGTATTTTCGCATCTCACTAGTTTTATCCGGCAGCAACTTTATGATCGATTTTATATGGATTAAAATATGAGTCCGATTTTGTTCATCCTTGTTTAAAGAGTGTAAACGTTACATTCACTTGGATTAGTGAAAATTGTGTATAGTCCGTGGGATAAATATACTCCATCCGTTCCAAAATAAATGTCCCTTACTCTCTCTCTCTTACCGTTTTTAAATTAAAAAATTAATTACTTCCGTGTATCGTGTTTCGAATTTTTTTGCACCGAATTAAAGTTCTCAATCATTGTGAAAAAGTTTGAAAAATGATAAACGGAAGTACTCAATTTTTTTATTTGAAAAATGGCACAACTTTTTGTAGTGGACACGTATTTTGGAACGGAGTGAGTACTTTTTAATACTTATGGGACTAGTTTGTAGTGTGACCCACACTCTTTTGTCACCAATCAAAATGAGGGTAATGTTCATCATTTTTTAAAAAGGGTGAACAAAATCATTCTCGTTTAAATAACCCAAAACATGCTTTGATTAAAATAAAATTAAAAAAAGGAGCACAAAAATTAACAAGGCCACTCGAAAGTGTATCCGGGGGTGCACAATCCTCGGCCGTCCGATAGTATTTTGGACAGTCTGGATGTATTTTGATTTTTAACTGATAAAAATAAATCTATATTAAAGTAAAATTAACGTATCTAGACTGTCCAAAATATTATTGGACAACCAAGAGGTGCAAAGCATCCGGGTGCGCAGAACCCCTGGTCCTTCAAAAGTTTTAGCTGTGCAACATTAACTACCCTTGGCAATGTAATTACGGTTATATCACCCCCTATCAATCGGAGTATTTGATTATACTGCAGCCTCCAAAAAGGAAATAGAATATGGAAAAAGACCTTGTTCGGATATGCACTGGACTGCATATTTTTTGTTCTCAAAAACTTATTTGTGACCGGATACATACTGTAATATACATATTGCGAGTCCCGTTTCTGATGTTTACTTTTCTTTTCTCCTCAGCGAATCTATCTGAATCTCTATCTTTTTTCAGAGTGATTGGCCCCACCATGTACGCGTATGTTTTCTGCTGGCTTTCAGAGAAACAGGATTTTCGGTGGGATTCTCTATTTACTATTTCGGTCTAAACTTGGAAAAGTAGGCCAAATTTGGAAAGTCAATTTTTAAAACTTGATTGAGGGGATTATTTTTGAAAAGCTTTGTAGAAGTCATCCGAACAAAAGCTTTGTAGAAGTTATCCAAACAAGGCCGATCAACTACAAAGTTGACTTTTTAGTCCACTAATAATTTGGTAAAATTTGACTGCTACCTTTTCTTTTTTTTTTGGTTATCCCGAATTTGACTGCTACTCAGAGTCACGAGAGAGACAGTAGCCGAATGGGAGCCCGCGTTTTGTTGGGTATAATTTTGGGTTTATGGGGACGCCACGGTCTTTATATACCTATCACTGCCCCAACTCTTTCCCTACCTCGCTAGTCTCTCTCTCTCTCTCTCTCTCTCTCTCTCTCTCTCTCTCTCTCTCTCTCTCTCTTCAATCCTCTGCTTATTAATACTATACTACTAGTACAAGATTTACAACCTTTGGAAATCCACAGTTCGCACTTGATCACATCTTCTCTCAATCAGGTACCTCTCTCTCTCTCTCAATAAACAAGAAAAAAAAAAATCATTAATCTTTGGCTATGAAATTGTGAACCAGATCTTGTATTCTATTGAATAATTAGATGTCAGGATTACTTTACACACCTCCATTAATTTCGGACACTTGAAATTAACGATAGGACAAACTCCGTACGTTCTGGTCTTCCAAAGGGAATTAAAAAAATTCATGCATATCCAAACTGGTGTTTGTGGGTGCACCTCCCATAGGAAAAAAAAAAAAACGAAGGCCAACTATATATTAATTTTATATATGCATTTCCATACTGGTGTAGTGGTGTTAATTTGTTGTAGCATGATGGTTTGCAACTATTTTATTCATCGTGCGTTTTAAAAAGGTGTTTTGATTTACTGAAGTAAATCGTGAAACATGTTTTGATCTTAACAATTTGTAAGATTTAAAAGAAATTATGATCTACATACTGTTTTTTCTCCTAACTTTTTGCCGTGAATTTCATGATCTACATACTGTTAAAGAGATACATGTTTTTTTTTTTTTGGTAAATCAGAATGAAATATAAAAAAAAAAAAAGGCAAAAGAATGTTCAGTCTACAAGGGACATATCCAGAGAGGACAAAAAAAAAAGAACAAAAAAGAATAACACGCGTTACAAGTAAGGATTTACATATCGGTCGATATGTATCAGTTTTTTAAGGAACTGATACCGATATTTACCGATATACGGTCCGATATAGGTCGATATTTGACCGTATCACCGATACCGTTACATATCCCAATACCACTATTTAAAACCTTAGTTAAAAGGCATACTATCTCATATTGTTTGGGTATCAAAATAGTGATCACTTGATATAATATTGGTGTATGATCTTCACCCATTAGTTTTTTTAAAAATAATTTTTAAAAATTTACAGTTGCGACACTTAATTTCTGCTATGTATCATTGAATACTGATTCGTAACGGGAGTCACTACTGTTGTTTAAAACCTTGGAGATGTTTTCTTCTATCTAGCTATTTCCTGACATCCAAATTGATGATGAAGCAACATTAATATCGATCTAATGAAATATAGAAATATTGGTAAACCAAGATTTCATAAGTTAACAAACATTAGTGAGCAGGAAAAAATAGGGATAATAACAAACAAACAAAAAATAAAAAATTCTGTCGGTCGTTCCATATATATACAGTCGGAAAGCACAAAAATAGTAGTGCACATGTTAGTTGGCGAAAGATAAGATAGGATTTATATGCCTCAATGGAAGAGCAACGCCTTTGATTTGGTTTCTAATCATTTCAATGTGGACATCCATCCGACTTTACTCTCTCGAGCTCACCGTGTCTCTGTCCGATATAGAAGAATAGTAGTCCTAGTAAGGGGAGTTTATATCGATGTAACGATGATTGATATGTTCAACCACTTTTGATCGATATAGAAAAATAGTACTTCTAGTAAAGGGTGTATATATCGATGTAACATTGATTGATATGTTCAACCACTTCTGATCGCTTTAAAATAATGACATTAATTAGGGTTGCTTTGGCAAAAAAAAGTGAAAATTTGGCTTTTTGATTTTTCGTTTTGTCTTTATTCAAACTTTCATAATTCGAATCGTCTAATGTTTTTAAAACATGTTTTTAACAGTCTATGCAAGGAATCATAAAATAAAAATTGACCAGAAAAGGCTTCATTCAATCAATTTTCATGATTCTTTACTTTGACCATTTAAAACACGTTCTATGTACATTAGACAGTTCGGGTCATAAAATTTGATGAAAAAAGTGAAAGTGTGGAGGGATCCCAATTGGACGGTTGTGGATGAGATCGGGCCAGTATATGAAAGTATTAGTCTTCTAGAATATGAGATCACTATTCACAAGCAGTATCACAGTGGAGTAGTAAAGTTGTTTTTCATCCCATCCGAATAACTAACTGAATAGTCAATTTTTGCACATTATAATACTTCTTGGTGGAAGTGGACCAACCTTCGTGAGAGGCAACAAATAGTACTACGTAATTTTACTTTTTCAACAACTTCCACAACTAGGACATTATTTTACTTTTTCAACAACTTCCAAACTAGGACATTAATTATTAAACAAGGATTTTAATTTGAGAGGCAGAAAAAGGGGTAGTACTGTCCTTTTATTGTTTTTTTTTTTTTTTCAAATTTAGGAAGAACAGCTTTTGGCTCTCTAATTTATCCAATTTTGGAAGGGAAATGATTTTCACACCCCCATTTTATAATTCACACTTTTTTTGTCTTTATCTTACATAAATTTACAATATTGCCCTTTTCAATACACCTTTTTCATACATCTAAGGGTAATATTGTAAATTTATGAAGATAAAGACAAAAGGGAATGTGGATTGTAAAATGGAGGGTGTGAAAATTATTTCTCTTTTGGAAACTCAAATTGACAAATACCACTGCCATTATTTTAACTACAATTTGAGGAGTTTTACTCCATACCAAAATTCTATGTAGAGAACATTCAATTTTGAAACTTTTTGGAATATTATCTAATGAATTTGGCTTGCAAAACCACAAACACCAGCCGCACATTCTTTAGATAATTATGTCAAGTTCCGTTTGTCAGACAAATAAGGTTTTGCGAGATAAGGAATAATGGAGATAAAGGGTAGATATGTTATAAGGAGATCAGTTAAAGATGGGTGATAAACTTATAAGTATGGGTAGTAGTTGATATGGATTTATCCGATAAAATGAGAAATTACTTTTTGTCCTCATTATATCATTGCATTGTTAATAGAAAACGGTTTGAGGGTTAAGTTGGCCTTTTAATGTACCCGGATAATAATCTTAGGGTTGGGGGTGGTGTTTGCAAAGACACTTGGAAAGGGATAGGCTCCCCCCCCCCCCAAGGCCAAGGTATCAGTATCCCTCTCTCTCTCATCCTCCTAATTAACAAACACTTTCTTACTTATTCGTGTCTCTCTCTTATCCCTCAAACAAACGGTCAGTATATATACAGCTGGAAAAGTGACGAAATTAATCATTACAAAGCATTTGTTTTAATGTAATGAACACCTATATTTCTATACAAGGATTAATCTCTATATGTGACTATATTTTATTTTTGCGTAAAATAAAAAAATAAAATCAGGGTTAGATAATTTAGATATCTTCTTGCTAAATTTGCGGGGCATTTTTTATTATATAAAAAAAAAACTGTTTGTTGAAAAATTAAAGTAAGAGGTGTATACTCGTTTTGTAGAGAATATGAATGCCAAATACCAGAAGAACAATATGAATGGTTCTAATTTGAAAGAAAGAAATTAGAGTATTATCGAACTCTCGCTGTCCTATGAATATTTAGTCTATTATAAAGTCTTGCTATTTTCGATAGGAAATAAAATATTTTCGTTCATTATTCTTATACTTCTTTATGCAAATAAAAATGTCATAATCACTTCTTGAACTTACGGATAAAGTTTAATAATTGTTTATGAAATATTATATTCTTTCATTTAAATAACATTATTACTTTTTGTTTGAGTTGAAATTCCGAGAGCAGTATTATTATATTCCATATAAACAGAAATACTAGTTACACATCTAATTTTATATTAATTCTTATTAAAAAAAAAATGAATGTAAATTGGGATGGTTTCCTAACATTACCAGTGATTGCCCGTGATGAAGCCGCCGCTTTTGACAGCGTTTGTCGGCTTGTGTGGTTTCCAAATTTGACAAAGCCGTTCTCGTTATTAATAGTATTAAAAAATTGCTTGGATCGGAACAGAATTCAAAGCTCTCTTTCAATTTAGGTAGGCGAGAGCTCTCTTGCATGGTTCGGAACAAGTGCTTTCCCATGCTCCACGTGTTTAGGAAAAAATGTTCCACGACAACCAAATTTCAGGAGTCGGCAGTCCAAAAAACTTCACCATTGTGGTAATGTAACGCCACCATTTTATTAATCCAACCTATAACAACAGAACACGTCTAGTTCTCATTTTCTTTTTAAGAACTAAGTCTTCGTGTTAGTCTACACACCGTGACTTATTTTCGGATATTAAAGTGAACGTTCAAACTTAAAAGTGAGCAAATCCCAAAATCCAGACCTCGAATACTAGGCCAACATCTTGGGTTCGGTCTCATTTGTTTGTCTGATCAGTAATAGCAAGTGCATATGGGTATTCAAAAATGCTATGGGTAGCCCAAAAATGCATCTCAAATGCACACCAAGTGGGTTGTGTAGTGGAGAGAAGCCAAGCGTGGAGCCCACCCAAAAATATAAGTGGCTCTCCATTCGCCACATCATCTGGTGTTTATTTGGGGTGCATTTTTGGGGTACCCATAGCATTGTTCTGTAGGCATTAAAGAAAATGGTTGAATTCAAGGTGGTAATGGGTTTGGAGCTTTGGGGTTGGGTTTTAGGTATTTTCTTGAGGTTTTGGGGAGTTTTGGTTTGGTGTGGTTTTTGGTTTGGCTTCGTGCCTTCTTTTGGGTTGGTTCTCAGTTGGCGTTTACTCGTGTTCCCGAGATCCTTTAATCTTGTAACTCTTTCAAAGGTTATAAAATCTTTTTTGCCAATAAAAAAAATTTTAAAAAAAGGGTTGGAGTTACATCATTCGCTAAAATATACTCCCTCCGTTCTATAATATTGGTCCCCTACGAAACTACGTGCAATTTTCAAACTAAAAAATAATGTACTTATGAACATAATTTGTTCATCAATATGGATTTTGTTTGATAGATCTCATTGTGAACTTTTAAACGGTGCGGAAAAAAATCCAAAAATTATTTTATAAATGCTTTATTTTTTAGTTTGAAAATTGCACGTAGTTTCGTAGGGGACCAATATTATAGAACGGAGGGAGTACTATTTGTTAGAGATGCAAAAACTCTAGCCAACTTAGCCCAATAAAAAATATTTTCTAAAGTGTTTTCAAATATATACGTATGATTCAAGTTAGTACTCCAATATAGATATGTAAAGGAGGTGAAGTGTATAACAATTACCTTTAATGCAGGGGGTAGAAAAAAGAAATCAAGATGTGGAAGCTGAAAATTGCAGAAGGCAATGGACCTTACTTGTACAGCACAAACAACTATGTGGGTAGACAAATATGGGAGTTCGACCCAGAAGCGGGCACCCCTGAAGAGAGAGCTGCAGTTGAGAAGGCAAGGGAGGAATACAAACAAGTTTTCAAAAAGGATCGAGCCAGGGCTTTGCCTTGTGCTGATCTTCTTATGCGGATGCAGGTAAATATAACTCCTATTACTAGTACTACTTGACTCCTTAAAAGATGTATTTGCTTAATGAAAACTTATTCTTAATTTCTTGAGTTATTAATAGATAGGTCTTTTGGTTTGTATTTCTAGTTTTTCAAAAAATTAACAAAGTTTGAAAAAATGTAGGAAGACCGAAAGAAATATTCCTGTGAATAATGTCAAAATGTCGACTGTTTTGTATGAAGATTTTATTGGCTCTCCATGTTTTTGTCTCTAATATAGGTAAAGTTACTCATGCATTTAATGAACAGAGACAACAAAAAAAAAAAATGGTGTGCCGATATCAATTCCCTTTTTCAGTTCATAAACGAATCGACAAAAACCAAATAATACTGTTTCGAAACTTATTTAGGTTTGAAAAGAAAAGATAATTCCAACCCAAATTATCATACAAGGCTAAGCACATGCACATCCAATTGGATGGACATTATCAATAATGCTATGCTATGTTCATAATTTGCAATTATTTTGTAGTAAATCGTGATGATCTTCAATCCATATATATCTACAGTTCAAAAAGGAAAACAGTCATATCGATCTAAGCATACCACCAGTGAGGCTGGGGGACAAAGAAGAAGTAACCTATGAAGCGGCAACGACAGCTTTAAGGAAAGCCGTCCGACTAAATCGCGCAATCCAAGCACCCGACGGCCATTGGGCAGCAGAAAATGCTGGCCCAATGTTTTTTACTCCACCCCTCGTAAGTCTTCTTAATTACTAATTAATTCCCAATTTGAAATTAAACAACAATCTTATTCACTGTAACAGAATTCCTGCTTACACAGTGACTGTGCTAATTGTCTGTATTAATAATCCAGCTCATTGTGCTACACATAAGTGGAGCAATCAACACAATTTTGACAGCAGAGCACAGAAAGGAATTGAAACGTTATATTTATCTCCATCAGGTACGTACCGTACGTACGCATTATTAGCATGTGATCCAAGCTTGTATGTATGTATGATTATGTATGTGTGTTATGTTATGTAGAATGATGATGGTGGATGGGGATTTTACATAGAGGGGCACAGCACAATGATTGGGTCAGCACTTAGCTACGTAGCCCTGCGATTACTGGGAGAAGGCCCAGATGATGGAGAAGGTGGGGCAATGACCAGAGCCAGGAAATGGATACTTGACAATGGTGGTGCCACTGGGATACCCTCTTGGGGCAAAACTTATCTCTCTGTGCTTGGAGTTTATGAATGGGCAGGCTGCAACCCATTACCCCCTGAATTCTGGCTTTTCCCTTCTTTTTTGCCTTATCATCCAGGTAAAAAGGAGATTAAATCTACTAGCAACATTCTTAAATTAGTAGTTCATATTTGCAACACTCATGTGATGTGCTAATCCTTGTACAATTATTGCAGCAAAAATGTGGTGCTATTGCCGAACAACTTATATGCCGATGTCGTACTTGTATGGGAGGAAGTATCATGGGCCGATAACGGATCTAGTCAAGTCGATTAGACAAGAAATTCACACAAAGCCGTACGAGGAGATAATTTGGAACAAAGCACGCCACGATTGTTGTAAGGTTGGTGAAATTCCACTGTTGGAGTCATCTCTCTAGGATTGCATGAAAAACAACCATATCCTAATGTAGTTGTGCAGCTCCAATAATACTCTGCTATTTATTTTTGCGAAATTTGGCACAAAATGATTACCATAATAGAAAATAGCTCAATGGATGGAGTGATACATTGCTAGAGCAGGTTGTAGTAAATCTTCTTTTTTTAAAAAAAGTCCGACGAAATCTTTAACGTGTTATGTCATACTGAATCCAAGGGTGAATTTTGAATGCAGGAGGATCTCTATTACGAACATACCTTCGTACAGGATCTCCTTTGGGATAGTCTTCATTATTTGAGTGAGCCGGTCATGAACCGTTGGCCCTTCAACAAGATCAGAGACAGAGCCATTAAGAAGACAGTCAAGTATATGCGTTATGGAGCAGAGAATAGCAGATACATCACTATAGGATGTGTGGAAAAGGTGAGTAACACAAACATTTTCTGCTTCATTTTATTGGTGTTAGTATTACATAACATTTGGTTATAGTTGTCAAACTCTTGACTGATTTTTTTTTTTTTGGTTCTGTACTGCAGAGTTTGCAAATGATGTGTTGGTGGGCCGAAAACCCAAATGGCGATGAATTCAAACACCATCTTGCCCGAGTTCCTGATTACTTGTGGCTTGCTGAAGATGGAATGAAAATGCAGGTTTGTATCCTATTTTGAGGTTTGCATTGGTGAAACCGAAATAAAAAAAATTTATCGGTGCAAACAATAATAGTCCATCAAAATCATTCCTAGTTAACAGGAGATGTTTGCTGATTATTTATTGTTAATTGCAGAGCTTTGGAAGCCAAGTATGGGACACTACTCTTGCCACTCAGGCACTTTTAGCAAGCAATATGGTTGAAGAGTGGGGGGATGCTCTTAAGAAGTCACACTTCTACATAAAAGAATCACAGGTTTTTAATTTGTACAAAAACAACCCTTTATCAGTATTTTTCACTTGTCATTTACTGAGATTGCATCGATCTTCATATAATTTTCAGGTCAAAGAAAATCCAGCTGGGGATTTCTTAAGCATGTATCGCCAATTTACTAAAGGATCATGGACTTTCTCCGATCAAGATCAAGGTTGGGTGGTCTCAGACTGTACAGCTGAGTCACTAAAGGTAGTAATCTCACTTCAGAGTATGTTGTTGTCATGGGCAATTTCAACTTGTTTTACAAAAGTATGTTCAAATTTTTTTAGAGATATCCCTGGCACACTTCGGCGATACCAGCAAATTAGAAGTTGTTTTAGACTCGAATAAACCTCCTTTGTTGTTTTTGGATATATGCAGTGTCTACTACTTCTTTCTCAAATGTCTCCTGAAATTGCCGGGGAGAAAGCTGACGTTCAAAGGTTGTATGAGGCAGTGAATGTCCTTCTATACTTACAGGTAACGAGTAATATAGATTTGGAAATATTTGCATATTTGTCCGAATTAATTTTTGGACAAAATTTACGTACGAAATGAACAGGTTGTATTTTTGTACTTCTTTTATGTCAAGGAAATACTATTGATTTTATGTCAGTGCTACATTATTCTGATTGCAATTTCGGTACGTTTTGAAATCAAGAGATCAATAGCAGAATAGCAGCTTATTGGCTTTTTTTCTTCTTTTTTTTTTCTTTTCATGTAGCACCCTGACAGTGGTGGATTTGCTATTTGGGAGGTGGTTGTTCCATTACCGGCTTTACAGGTAATATTCAATAGTATTATATCAAATCCACTTTTTGATTCAAATAGAATTCTTCCTTTCAAGATAAATTTTGTAACGAGGTTTTTTATGTTATTTCCCTATGATGTTCAGGCGTTGAATCCTTCAGAACTGTTTGCTGACATTGTCGTTGAAACTGAGTAAGAACTTGTCCTTCTATGTTACTGAATCTGTTATTTGAAAATTCTCAAAGATAAGTATTTTTCAGACCCGAAAGGTTTTCTAGACCGATGGCAAAACGATTGCTCATTTGATTCTGGACAAGGGGTCTCCACACCATTTTTATTCTAGCTATACACCATTAATGGTTTTCTCCCATTTAATTGGCAAATCTAGGCATGTGGAGTGCACTGCTTCTATAATTCAGGCTCTGCTAATGTTCAAGCACTTGCATCCGGGCCATCGGGAGAAAGAAATAGAGATTTCTGTGGAAAAAGCGATTCGTTTTCTCGAGGGGAGACAATGGCCTGATGGTTCTTGGTATGGATACTGGGGAATTTGTTTCATCTACGGGACATTCTTTGTGCTTGGAGGGTTAGCTTCGGCTGGAAGGACGTATAACAACTGCCAAGCAGTTCGAAGAGGGGTCGAATTTTTGCTTAATGCACAGAATGAAGAGGGAGGCTGGGGAGAGAGCCTTGAATCATGCCCATCTATGGTAATTCCCATGTCCAATTAGCTTAGGCTATGTTTGGATGACCAAAATCTTAAGTAGGAACAAGAATATGATTATCGGGAATCCAATTCCCTGGTAATCGAATTCCTAGGAATTTGACACCTGGACGAATTTCATTTTGGTGTTTAGATATTAATTCATTAATCTTACGCGGAAAACAATTATTTTGAAAATTTATTAAAATCAACATTTGCTTTTCTTAATGAATGAGTCGAGAATCTCAGATTCTCGTGGGATAAGGGAGGGATCAGATTCCCACTTAGTCTGGGAATGTGATTCCTGGTTGAATATGTCATCAGAAATCACATTCTTATTCTCCGCCAAACATTGGAATCAGAAAAGTCTGGCTATTCCTGTCTCTTCCAAACATTGAAATCATGGGTAAAAGACATCATATTCTCATTCCCCCTTAAAATTATTGCCATCCAAACACAGCCTAAGTGTCTAATTCATGCTCATCTTCTTGTGTTGTGTTTACTAATTTTTTTATGAACAAAACAGAAATACCAACCGATGGAAGGAAAGCGAACAAACTTAGTACAGACATCATGGGCTATGCTTGGTCTCATTTATGGTGGACAGGTTAGCATCAAATTTCAAAATTATCACAGATTTTAGTCATCTGAATAATTTTAGTAGAGCTAGATACTGATTCATAGTTTTCTTGTTTGTTTGTTAATCTCATTAACTAGGCTGAGAGAGATCCAACACCTTTGCATAAAGCAGCAAAGCTATTGATTAATGCACAAATGGATGATGGTGATTTTCCACAACAGGTACTTTTGCTTAAGCACACTCATTTTCTATAACTGCTTTGTTGTTTTGAATGTTTTGTAGTCTATTTGGTTGGAGCTTTTTTTATTCATTTTGGAGAATGTTTTTCGAAAACTTTGTAGTTGACATTTTTTAAACTTCTTATCCGGTTTTTTTTTTTTTTTTTTTTTTGCGTACATGCCCGGTTTTGAGAAAATTCTAATATATAACCTACTTTTCCAAAAAGCATATATCATCGTAATTAGTCTTTTGAAAGTATTTCATTTTTTTGGCTCATAGTAACAAAAGCAGAAACAAAAACCATGCAAGCTATTAAAAAAAACATGCACAAACTCCTTGTTGTTACTTGTTACTATATGGTTGAATTTTCATGATATAAATTATGAATCACGTGCAGGAAATTACTGGAGTGTACATGAAGAATTGCATGCTGCATTATGCACAGTACAGAAACATATTCCCAATGTGGGCCCTTGGAGAATACCGCAAGCGTGTTTGGCCTTCCCAGAATGCGTAAAATTCAGTTTTTTCGTCTCCCGGAAAAGTATGACTTGGAGCCATAGCTTACCCCTTACCTCCTGTATCAATCCCATTGGCCACGTTGAAATTTTTATTTCAATAAGAAAATATGCTGGATTTATGGAAAATCCCCTGCAAATTTCCTTTGTCCTCCTGTAATTTAGTGTGTGAAGCACTTGTGTCATTTTTTTTTCCCCTTGATAATCATGAAGCTCTTGTATCAAGTCCCTTGAAAGGGAAAGCATAATATATATATATATATATATATATATATAGGAGAATGAAAATATGGAACAACTGTATCTCTCTCTCTCTCTCCTCTCTCTCTCTCTCAAAATCACCAGTTGTCTTCAATCACAAATCATGGTCAAAGGAATATCTGTGTGAAGTCCCAACATAGAGGATCTTCTTTCGTAAAACAAGATAATATCATCTACTATGCTGCTTTTTGTAGTTTTTATTCTCTTGAAATGTAAATTTTTACCTTTCTGCATCGAAAGCTAAATGAATCCTCACTATAGTCTATTCGCATTTTCTGCTACAGCAACAAATTATTGCTCTGGCATTGAGATCTATATACATAATTTCATGTCCTTAATTCAGGTTAACGAATCTGATATGCTTTCGGTTCACAATCAACAACGTGAATCCAATAAATGTTGAATCAGCAACTTTATTTACAAGTTCAGTTTCTACTCTAGGCATTCATCTATTTTCCATGTTTTTGTCCTGATCCTAAGCTTTGGGTCCAACTCATTTATTTACGCAACTGGCAGCGCTCTCTTTGTTTGTTCCGACAACAAGCTGTGAAGCTGCTTTTGCAACTGCGTCCTAATCTGGTAATTTGAAGCCAAGCTTCTATCCAAGTTCTCTTTTGCAGCTAAAAGTTCAGATTTTCGCATCTCTGCTGCAGCTATCTCAGAGTCATTCAAATATTCATTCTTTGATTTAAGTTCCACAAAGATTGCTTTGAGCTGAAAGAATAACCTATGTCAAGGTTAATTATAATGGTGAATAAGAACAAACGTCACATTCTGAGGTGTCATTTTAAAAGTCATGCATCAATATGCCAAATTATGCTTCGGATTGAACACGTAATGGTGCTACAAATATAATTGCTACACTTATTGCTACAAGGAATTTATCACTAATCTAAATGGGCTTCATCATCTCTGCTTGAGCATTCATTTGTTCAATTATCGCAATACCAAGAATAACCATATAAATAGCTGGTCAGTTAAACTGTTTCAGTATGTATTACACCAACTACGTAGATATCACATGGCAATGTTCCTATCAGCATAAGTTTTTTGTGGTCATGGGTAATAACTGTAGTCAGTTAAACTGTTTCAGTATGTATTACACCAACTACGTAGATATCACATGGCAATGTTCCTATCAGCATAAGTTTTTTGTGGTCGTGGGTAATAACTGTAGGTTGGTCAAAAAAAGCTAGACATACAAGACAACATAAAAACTCAAAAACAGATTCATGGAACTTAGTTGCACAAAGCGGGTGCGGGAGCAGAAGCATGGGACAGGGGAAATATTGAAGCTTCTAAGGTGGGGAGAATGAAAGCAACGTGTACATATGTTACAGAATCAATGTAACACAGAATATACACTTTAAAACTACAATCATTTTAGGGAGTGAAAAATATGGGCCAAGTCTACCCCCAAGTGTTAGAAATGGGCTAGTGTTAGATTGTATCATTTCCTTTTCAAGATATCATGACTTGGGCTATATATGTGAGCTAAATCGAAGACCAATTTATAGAGCCAAGTAATAGATTACTGATTTCTATACTAGTACCGTACAAAATCTCCTTTCTTTGCAAGGAGCAAGCTCCCATCTCAATGGGAGTAGGCTACCATCAAGCTCCTTAGTTGGGAGCGCAGAATCACTCTTCTAAGGTGGGACCGGCACCACTTAAGTATTTCCTTGCAATATTTTTTTTATTATCGGCTATTTCCTTGCAATGGTTCTTATCAAAGATAACTATATTTTTCAAGGAAAGAAACCCCTATTTTTCAAGTGTTTTTTTCTTATTGGGCATGTAGCCAAGAACACAACTTCATCATATTGTTCATGGTTTCTATTTCAAAAGGTCACAAACACATAAACCTCAAAGTTCTCATATTACCCGGTTGAGGTACGGTTTTATACCCAATTATAATTTTAAAAATACCCGCTGGATGTCTAATCTGCAAACGGAGCCATTCTATTATACCATAACAAGTTCGAATGGGCAATCACTTGAGACTAACAGTCTATGAATCCAAATTTGGTTTCTGTTAATTTGTTAGCAGATTGTGCGATGTTATACATGCACAAACCCGCATAATAATGCAAACACAGATTAGATACATGAATTGATTGAAATCACCAGATGACATGTTTGGTTCTCATCAAACAGCAACACAATAAATTCCATATATGGTACACTAAAACCAATTTCAAAGCAAGATAGTGAAATGTCTCCTTTACCTCATTGATCTTGTTTCTCAACTCCTGGACTTGCATTTGACAGTCAACGACAAAGTTATCCACATGAGCCTGAAACCTCTCCATTTTACGCCTTTCCAAACCATAAAAATTCTCCTTCTGTTTCTCCGACTCCTCCAGCTCTTCCACCTCATTCTTCAACACCCTAATTACCAACCAAACAATTTAACCTATTTGCACGTAAGTATGCACAGGTAATTAGATGTCCATCTTTATCTGATATTAATGATTTTGTACGTGAGCTACTACTATAAGTTAGTGACATATTTCTTGTAGTTTAGCAATGTTGCTCTACTGGTATTCGTCCTAGTTCTTGATTGTGCACCTATGAAGCATACAGGAACGGATATCATACGATTCAAAGATTCGAATACAGCAATACGAGAAAGTCTAAGAAAATAAGATACAGGTACAGTTTTTAGCAACTTTTTTTGGTAGAATGTAGACTAGCAGAAGGAACACGACAAATCTAGGTAATCCTTGGACCATGTATTTTGGTTTCAATAAATTTAAGAACACAACATTCTCGGGGAGATTGACCACCAATCCATCCTCTGCTTGCCCCATCCAATACTCTTCTCCGGAGAGCCCTTGTTTTGGCCGATTTCATCCACAACCTAGTTGTTATTTTGAACTTCAAATCCCGATCTACGGCATCCGGAGCACTTTCAAGCGTAGCCACCTATGGTTTCTTTCTCATAGTCATGGGCTTCATCTACCAGTCTCCGTTCTTCTCCGGCAAAACTTTTCCTACGAGCAGCCAACTTAACAAAAAGCTTCCTATCTTTAATCCAAAACCAATAGGCTTTGGATATAGCCACCTCAGCCAAGGTAGCACAATTATACCGCACAAAACCAAATCTTGTATTGGTCACTTTGCTACGGTTAAACGAAATATAAGCATCCATCTTTAACAACCCCATATTGACTAAAAATGTCCTGAACCAATTAAGGCCAACATCCTTGGGGAGATTGTTAGCAAAAAGAGAAAACAATCCTAAATGTTCACTGTCCATTGACCCACAAAAAAGCTCACACGAACCGGCCGCCTGGAGAGAAGACCAAGAAAGTCCTCAACAATGTGGATCGGCCAATAAGGGAGGCGACTGGGAAAACCCAAAATCTTCACAGGAAAGGGCAGTAGAATATAGACACATTAGAAAAAGGGCGACCAAGAAGAAGAAAAAAACCTCTTCAAAAAAGGATAGTACAAGGTTCAACCAACATTTTTACAGGTGGAAAAAGTTCTAAAGGAGTGGACCCTTTGATAAATTATAGCTCTATCTTACCGGAGGAGTCAAGCAATAGAAATGATGTTGGTTATAATTTTCACTATGAGAAGTCAGGTCCTGTAAGAAAGGTTTCTTTTGCGGAAGTGGTGATGGGCAAGAATGTGGCTTCCTCCAAATTTACTACCAAAGCTAAGGAAAAACACTAGTGGGGAACGGGAAGATTGGCTAATGAGAAGCGCCATTGCTAAATTACCGTCAATTAGATCAATTAAGTCTATCAGAGAAAATTTCTACATGGAGGGTGTTATTGAAGGAAGCCCAAGAGAACATGAAGATGGGTGTCCGCTTTGGTGTAAAATATCATGGAAGGGAAAGCTATAATATTAAGAAGCTCTTAGAATTAAAGGGAATCGAAATTTCAAAACATGAGATTAAAGAAGAAATTAAAGCTTTGGACATTTTGGAGGGTGATGCATCCTTTCTGTGGAGGTCTGATTTGCCACTTGTCTTTTGTTGGGTGCTTTTGGTATTGTTTCTCGTTGTTGCTAGTTGGGAGTTTCGTCGTTTGGGGCTTTTTCTATTCTTTTCAGGATGTTGGCGTTGCTTTTGACTTTGCTTGCTCTTGGTTGGTTTAGCGGAAGTTTCTCTTAGGTTGTTTAAGTGTCTTGTTGTTGTTTTTTGCGGTGCCTCAGGAGTTTTCTTTTCTAGTATTTGGTCCAGGTTTCTGTTTGGTATCTTACCACCCTTCTTGTTATTGTTTTTCCCCTTTGGGCCCTTGGCGTTTTCAATCTCAGGTCCCTTTAATCTTTGTAATTCGTTTTCAAAGATTAATAAATTCTTTGCTTAGCAAAAAAAAATTAGATCTATGGGGGGAAATTACATGGTGCTTACATTCGCCACTGTTGAAGATGTAAAGGCTATGATTGAGGGCCCTAAGGTCAATTGGTTGGGAAACTTCTTTGAGGAGTTCCGACCATGGAGTCCTGACTCCACTACTGAAGCCTCTCGTATTGTCTAGTTGAATTGCTATGGTGTTCCTCTTCATGTGTGGAATTCATATACTTTCTTTAGCATTGGAAGGATTTGGGGAGAGCCAATTACCCTTGATGACACTACCTCGAAAGCTTTGTCTTTCTCCTCAGGTAAAGTGCAAATCTCTACCAATTCTTTTTTTGCTATTAATCAAGAAATCAACTTGGAGGTTAATGGAATAGTGTATCTAATTCGGGTAGTGGAAGAACAAATCGTGGTTAACAATATGATGAGGGAGGGTTGCGGTTGCAAGTGCAAAGGTAGAGAGAGCCTCAGTTCAGATAAGAAAGAAAGATGCTTGGTCTGATGATAGAGAAGGGGATAAACTTGAGGACGATGATGTGGCCAAAGACAGGGATCATTTTTTTTGAGATGGTAGCTTGAGAGAGGATGTAGAGAATGTGGAGTCAAACAATTTGTCTTTGTCTATTGTGGGGGGTGATAGGAACCACAATAAGGAGGAGGTAGAGGAGCCCAACGAAGTAGTGTATGGGATAGATGTTACCCGTATTAATGAAGACCAACATACACAAGTTCCAGAGAATGTTCTTCTATTGAAAAATGAAACAGATGAGGAGTCAAATGATATTAATTCTGATGCTTCGAGTTGATAGCTAAGATGACAACTGTGGATTCAAATACTAATGACTGCAATCTTGTCCCAACCGACCCTCTAATTATGTGGATTACATGTGCCATAAGAAGAAATACCAGACCTATAAAGAAAAACGTAGGAAACCTTTATGGAGTAAAAATCCTTTGAAAGCTGCGATATTTTCTAGGACGGTTAGCCGAGATCATAAAGAGAACAATTTGAGGAGTTTGAAGCTGGGCTTGAAGAAAGGAAGTAACGATGGGACCACACATTTGACTCAAGAGGAAGTCAGTAGTGACATTCGCAACAGGAATTAAAGGTTAACCAAACAAGTTCGTAAGAATATGGTGTAAAATATTGTGGGGGGTAAAATATTATGGAAGGGAGAGCTATAATTTAAGAAATATTTAGAATTTGAGGGAGTTGAAATTTCTGAACAGGAAATTGAAGCGCTTGATAAATTAGAGGAAGGTGCCTCCATTTCAGTGGAGTTTTAATTAAGTTTTCATTATTTGTGGGAGCTTTATGGTGTTGATCCTGTTGTCGATGGTTTGCTGTCTGGCTGTTTCGGTTTTTCAGGTTTTTGGTTTCTTTGGCTGGATTTTTGTTGCCACTGGTTTTGCTTTTATTCATAGCTGGTTCAAGGGGAGGATCTTCTAGGGTGGTTTTTTTCTTGATGTAGTTTTTTGGAGGTGCTTTTGTGGTCCTTCCTTTTGTGTATCTGGATCAAGTGTTTTGGTTGTCTAGGGTGTATTTTTTGTGCTTTGGCCGGTATCTTACCATCCATATAGTGTCTTGTTTTTTACCTTTTTGGGTCCTTGGCATTCTTAGTCTTGGGCCCATTTACTCTTTGTATTTTGTTTTCAAAGAATAATAAATTTTTTGCCAATCAAAAAAAAGAAAAAAAACTACATGTATGTGAGGGGTTGTGGCTGGTGTTGAGGTTGGTTTTTGTGTTCCTAGATTTATTGAAGGTTTCAATAAATCTAGGCACACAACAACCAACCACAACACCAACCACGTGTATGTGAGGGTTGTGGTTGGTGTTGAGGTTTGTTGTTGTGTTCCTAGATTTATTGGAACCAAAATACGTGGACCATGGAAGTATCCTCTGAGAGTCCAACACAATACAAGCAAGTGCACAACAGAATCAGAGAAAAGCCCAGAAAACAGCAAGACAAACACCTCCAACCCCTACACACCCAAAACCCAAGTCAAGAAAACAACTCCCAGCACCAAGACTAGGAATGAGGAAACAAAAACACCAAAACCAGAAAACAGAAACAGGAAATCAGTGTCTACAGTTTGCTAGCTTCTTCCTTCCCCTCTCGTATCGAAGCAAAGCATCCTCGATTGTCCCAAATCTCTTTTTTGAACCTTGTATCTTCGCGAAAAAGCAAAAGCCAAAAAAAAAGGGCAAAAGCAACACCCCAACACTGCAAGACTAAGCTGATTCTCCGTAGTATTAAGGAAAATTCGTCTAATAGGCTATAGGATATCTAATTCGAAATTATACTTCCTTCAACAGGCATTGCATATCCTTTTATATTCCCTTGAAAATTCGATTATTTCTCTCTCCCTAAAAAAATATAAATAGCTGCAGCAAAAGCTATTCAAAGAACCATAGAATTGAGGGATTTTCCTTTCCTTTTGGAATGGCCCAAGCCACTTCCCTCACAAGACCAGTAGGCCTCCTACAAGATCCCCATTTGCCCAGGATGTGCTTCCATAGCCCGTAGAATATGAGCACTTTAAAAGGAGACGTTCCTGAGTTTCAACACCATTTGCAAATAGCATACATTCAGTTGACTGCACCACTCCCCATTTAAACAGCCTAGGCTAGTAGCTAACCTTCCATGGAAAGCCATCCATTGAATAAGCGCCCAACAAGGAACATGAGAGAACCAAACTAGGTATGCCCAAGGAATAATAGGGTGTGGCAAGTGGAGTAGTAGCCCAACACTGCAAGACTAAGCTGATTCTCCATAGTATTAAGGAAAATTCGTCTAATAGGCTATAGGATATCTAATTCGAAATTCTATTGGGGTTCAAACCTCACTAACTACATCAAATAATACTAATTTTTGTTGAGCAGAAAAAAAAAAAAGACTAGGCTGTGGAGTCCTTACTACATTCCAGGCAGATGAGGAGGTATAGATCCCAGAAGGGCTATGAGCCCACACCAGCTTATCAGAGGTTTAATGCTAGCTAGCAGGGTTATTAGCAATGAATCGGGTAACAATATTCCTCTGTCTAGACCAAACCCATGTATTCCC
Organism: Vaccinium macrocarpon; assembly: GCA_022606695.1. Taxonomy (NCBI): domain Eukaryota; kingdom Viridiplantae; phylum Streptophyta; class Magnoliopsida; order Ericales; family Ericaceae; genus Vaccinium; species Vaccinium macrocarpon. The sequence continues at coordinate 23,265,745 of CM040177.1, read as the reverse complement.
TTGAATTATAGAGGCCCCCTTGGCAAATAAAGATCTACCCATATTGAAGACCATCTTGGCTCCATAACAGGACCCAAGTCATGCCAATTGTCCAGCCAAAGGAAGACAGATTTCCTATTTCAGGGCTGGCGCAAAGTGAAGACAGATTTCCCAACTCCCACTATCACTCCATTAAGGGCCGTCCCAAAGTTCTGAGTTTAAAGAGTTTACTGAGGGTCCAACAAGCATCAAGTGGAAGAGGCATTTCACCCAAAGGGTCTCAGCCTTGTAAGTTTTGAATATTATGTATTTACTCAGTCTGTTAACTGAATAGGCTAGGTTTGGCCTTGTACAATTCATTAAATACATCACCCTCTCAATTATCTGAGAAATACACCAATTGCAAGCAATAATAATTCTAGCCTCTGAATTATGCAAAACTGCTATTGCAACTAATTGCAATATTCCTATCACACATTGATTCTGTCATAAGGGAGAGATTGATACCGTGGGTATTTAATCTGGGTTGATACCCAGCCTTCAATCATCCAATTTCATAGCTGAAATCTAATTCAGTGCAATCGTAACGGATCGGGTTAGAAACATGCCTTGAACCACAGGCTTCTAGGTTATAAAAAGATAAGGGAGCTTGGGCCCAAGCCCAATCACTAGTTTAGCCTACCAACCAGCCAAGCCTAAGCCCAGTCCTAAGGACCAGGGACCTCGGCCCATGGGCTCATGCGCCCAAGACGCCGGCCCCGGTTATGGTCTGGACCGTCTGGTTTCAGGCAGGCGGCGGCAACACGCACTTGGTAATTGGGTCGAAACCCCTAACCACATAGTGTACGTGCTCCCTCCTTCAAAAACTTTGAGTACCCCAAAGGATCCAACCCTCAGGCCAATTTTTGTGCCAATATACCCACCAAAGGTTTCTTCTTAAACCAATGTGGCATTAGGTGCCTTACACCTTATCAACATACCCACTTAGAGAGACAATTTCTCATTCATCTTTAATTGGAATTTGCTTATTCTTTCACCAGATTTAACTCCTAACCTACAAGTGTCTAAACCCGTTACAGGCCCACCTCGCGCTGTGTGAGTCCCATTTTAATTTAAAGGTTAAAACCCATAAAACTATCATGGAAAAATTCCAATTTTCCAATAGTAGTGTCCTAATGGGTGGGTGGCGCTCAATCCATGATCCCACAAATAATTCAATGTTGTGAAATGCATTCTGCACATTTCTCTCACACACTCCACCTAGATTCAAAACACGGACCATAATCAAAAAATCCAAAAAGTTTAAAAGAAAAGCTGAAAAGTAAACTTCCAAATACCCTTAAATTTTGTATTGACTACCCTTACAAAAGTTTATGGAGCCGCCAATGTTACAGCACATTAGGTATCTGTAAAGTTGAGAGATGAGATTGAAAAAAACATACGGACTCCTACCTAATTTGTTGCAGAATGTGAGCGTACTTGGAGTCGAGTGAAACCATTTCGGATTTGAGAGACGATATGGAAAATTTCCGAGACGCAATCTTCTGCTCTAATTTGAAGCAGTATTGTTCCAGGGACCTTATGTTGGATAGCTTGGTGGATAAGAGCTGGGATTTGGTGATTTGTAGCTCTCTCTCCGTCTGCGACCGACAACAATTGCATCGTATTAATTAATTAGAAAAGGGTTTTCTCATCTTAAAGAAAGAGATTGTACAGTACTCCAGCAGATAGAGAGAGCATAACGGAGAGAGAGGACGGGGAGACCTGGAGGAGAGAGAGACGCTGGTTCCTAGTGTCCTCCATATGTTCAAGCCTCTCACGGAATAAGGACGGAAGCGCCATTGCCGCGCGCGCGCACAGAGTCACAGAGAGACGCACACAGGGAGCGAGAGGATTTTGAGATGTGTAAGCGTTATAGTGTTATACTCCTTTTCCAATTTATTTGCTCAATACGAAACTATATGCTTATTTTCAAACTAAAAATAAATGACGTACAAAAATAATTTTCTAATCAATATGGATCTTATTTAATAGATCTCATTGAGAGCTTTAATACGGTGCAAAAAAAATTAAAAAATTATTTTGATAAATACATTATTTTTTATTTTAAAAATTGAATGTAGTTTCGTAGTGAGCAAATAAATTGGGACAGAGAGGGAGTATATTCATTCGGATTTTGAGATGTGGAAGGGTTATATATTTGTTTTCGTATAGGGAAATGCCCCATAATCAGAATGGTCTTGTTCGTTTAGTATTTTTAGTTTAATTTTGAAAAAATGTGTAACAAGTAAAAAGATAGATAGAGAAACGAGTATAATAATTACAAAATAAAATTAAAACTATGAAAAGAACAAGGTCATTTCTTTACATTTTTGTGTGAACTAAGACCCACCAGCTGGGTACTGCGGAACAAGAATCGGGAGCTGCAATGAGTAAGCTCATTACATGCGTGTAGTGAGTTCTTTCGGTCGTTCAATCCGATATCAACGGTTCATATCATCTTACACTTTAAAAAAAATTAAATTTACTTAACTCCAAAAATTTCAGACAACTTATCTCGGATCGGATAGCCCCAAAAGCTCACTATATGCATGTAGTGAGCTCACTCACCACAAGGCCCCAGTTCCCCCATTAGGGGTGAGCATAAACTCGTCTGACCCGGTCAACCTGTCCAACCCGATGACAAACGTGTGGTTTTTGAACATTCACATGGTCGGGTATGGGTTGAAATATTATTTTTTCGGGTTTCGGTTCGGTTCATGGGAAATTACTCCAACCCGACCGATATATGTCTTGTATACGCATGGGAAGTGTACTGCATCATTACTGCCTTAGGCTCTGTTTGGAACTTGAGGATGGAAAGAAAATGGGAGAGAAAATAATAAGAAAGAAAGTTTGAGGGAAAATTAGGAAGAAATTTGTAGACACCCCAATCCGGACCCTCAGGATTCTGGAACTTCCCCGATGATAAAAATGCCTGATAAGGACACCCAAGGTTTGATCAACAACTTGAAAAACCTCTCCATTAACCTCCCATCAAATCACCAAAGCATCCCTTGGAGCTCCGGAATGTCCCAAGACTTTGAAATACATGCACCTGGATTGGACCTTCAGGCACCTGGATTGGTCAACTCCAGGTGCCTGGAAGGGGTTCAGGCGCCTGGAAATGTTTAATCCAGGCGTTTGGATATCAGTCCAGGTTGAATGTGTTTTAAGTTTGTTAGTGGGCAAGAACGAAATCTTGGGGGATTTTGCTGCAGAGATCAGTTAGAGAGAACATGGGGGAGATCATTGCACCTATTCTTTACCCCCTAGGTGAACCCTTACCCTTTTGAAAGGTTCAAGTGGCCCTCTTTGGACCCTTGTTTGCCTATAAATAAAGCCCTTCACTCTCATTTGCAGAGAGAGAGAAAAATCATACACTACTCTATTGTTACTCTGTTCAAATTTCTCCAGAAAACCCAACTCATCCTTTACCCTTCAAACACAACCCATTTCAACTCCAAAAATCACTCATTTGCTTCATAAATCCAACACTTACATACCTCTATCAACTGAATTCCACCAAGGTATCCATAATCCATCCATTTCGTTCCATGTATCCCAGAACCACAAGCCACATTCTCAAAACCCATTCCAAAAATCCATTTCAAGTCTTTGATCAAGCTAAAGAAGGTAGTTATTCTACCAAGTTGTCCAAGTAGGTCCTGAGGGGGACTCATTCAGGCTCTTTCTGGTCATCCATACCAGTAAAGAGCTTGAGAGAGGTCTGAAAAGCATCAAAGCAAAAAACATTTTTGGATATCGGGGACCGTCCGGGCACGGATCCGCGACCCTCCAGCGCTGGATCCTCCATGCTGCGGCTTCGGATCTCATTTTCCTTTGTCATGCATTCTGTTTTTTCTTACATTCTGATCATTTTTGTTACATCACATGCATGTCTGAATTTACGGTTCTTTATATCTTATGTTTGAATCATCATTTAACTGTTCATTTCAAACTTGTTTTGAGCTTGCATTCCTACTTTAAATGGGGGATTTCATTAAAAAGAGTCATTTAAAATAGGCCTATGCATTACTCTTGAGTTCTTTTCAACAGCTCTAATGGTTCACTTTGAGGTTTCATATGATATTTCAGCATAATCTCTCATAATAGTCTAAAATGCGCATCATTATGTTGTTATTGATGCATTTTGAGCATTATTTCATTAGATGATGAGTCACATTTGGGTTTTAGTCCTGTTACTGAGTTATCATAACATTTCCAGAATGTATGAGAGCTGATTAGAACATTGCATTTGTTGGATTCTGCTAGAAATATGATTTCAAGATCTCTGTCTGGATATTGATTCAGGCGCCTGGATTGACCCCTTTCGGGCGCCTGGATTCACCATCTTCAGGCGCCTGGACCCTGTTCAGGTGCTCATCCTATGATCAATTTCTGAGGTAGTTTAAGACATTTTGGTGGGGTTCTAGTGTAAATTTAACCTTTTCAGCATATAAATCACTCATTCACAACACTTCGCATAATTATGTACTCATATTCCATCGACATTTTTGTTGTATTCAATATGCTCTCACATGAATTTGAATCAAAAGTCCATTCAAATAACATTTTCAAGATCTTTTAAATATTTAGTAGAGACCGGTAAATATGCCGGACGTGTGGGGTGCTTTGAATTCCTTCCCCTTGCGTAACCTAGCTTCCGGACTCGAGAAATCTCATTTTAAAGATTGGTAAAGCATTTTCCGTTTCAAGGGCAAAAGAGTCATTTTTCAAATGGTTTCTCAAGTAAAGTTCTCAAATCCGGGTGGCGACTCAATTCAACCAATCAAATCATTTTTCGAAATCAAAGCCGTTTTCGTGGACATAACGCGCTCCGTGGTTCGCAAAATTGGAGGGAAAATTATACTTGTTTTTTAAACTTTCCCTTCTATTTCTTTAGGAACCAAACAAAGGAAAGAAAAATTTTAAAATTTTCCATCCTCTTTCCTTTCCATCCCTATGTTCCAAACAGAGCCTTAGTATTGGGATCGGAGAGGACAGTTGTTCTACTGCCTCTTGTCTTAATACCATTTTAAATTTTTGTTTTTCCAAACAAATAAATAAACACTTTGTCCAAAATATTAACTTCCCTCTTGTCATTTTCACTTGTATCACACAAGTGATGTTCCCACTTCCCAACCATTTTCACTATCTCTCTCTCTCTCTTCTCACCAGATATACTCTCTCTCTTTCCCAAAGCCTTCTCTTCTCAGTGCTCACAAAATAAACGTTCCCCCTCTTTCTCTCATACTACCTGTCCAAAGGCTTTACCCAGGGGAAAGGTATGAGCTTCGTCATCAGGGCGGAAGCATAGTGCTTGTCAACACTCGGAAGGGGGGATACGAAGGTTTACCACCCTGAACTAGATACCAGGCAAGAGTGCGCGAGGGACGACGTTCACACCGACCGAGAGGTACGCACAAAGAGACGCTCGTCCGAGTGAAGCAACGTACACATAGATGATCACGAGGCACGACACAGACAGAATGTTCCCCCCAAGAGGTTTTACGGGAGTTACCAGACACTCAACCTCAATCATCCCAGCCCCAACCAGTCTGACTCTCTGTTGGAGAAGGCCAAGCAGTCACCCTTTGTGGCCGAGGTCGCAGAGATTGTCCCCCCAGGGGCTTTAAAATTCCTAAGTTCAATAAATACGAGCCCACCACGGATGCCATCATGCACATGCAGCAATACCGGTTGGTCTCCGAGCTCTACGGATATGGTGATGCCTTCATGTGCAAAACCTTTTTAATGAGTCTCAAGACCATGGCACTCCTATGGTACAACCAGCTGGCCCCAGGGGTGATTGCTGACTTCGATGAGCTGGAGCGCGCGTTCACGTCTCGGTTTGTGACTAGCAACACACAACCGAAGATGCTCGACGCATTGGTAAACATGAAGAGGGGGGCCAAAGAGACCCTTAAAGAGTATATCGCCCGTTACTGGGAGGTGTACAGCCTGGTTGAAAACTGTGATTAGAAGGTGGCGGCCACCTCGTTCAAAAATGGCCTAGAGGACTCGTCAGACCTCATTAAAGGTCTCATGTTGCATCCCCCGAAGGACATGACCAAGCTCATGCGTACCGTGGACAGGTACCGGGAATTGGAAGAATTCCTAGTCAATAAAGCCTCCAAGGGGGTTAGTAGCAAGAGCTCCCTGAAAGAAGGGAAGAAACATGTGAATAACATCAAAAGAGGTGGAAGAAATGAGCAAAGCGACGAAAGCAGTAGCCGGGGCTACCGGGACAACGGTAGCCGAGTTCGAGATGATCGTTGAGGGGGATGGGAGAGACCCCCCCAAAACGACAACGACTACGTAGCCGAAACGACCATCTTTACCATGCTGATATATAAGTTACTCACCGAGATCGGCAAGAAGCAGTGGTTCCTCTAGCCCGAGGACAAGATGGGGTCAGATCCAACACAGAGGGGAAAGTGCACCTACCACAATGAGGTGGGGCATTACATGACCGGCTGTCGACCATTCAAAGCCCACTTGGAAAGACTTGTGGCCGAGGGGCGTATGGAGCAATGGATCGACCAAACCAAGACCCCGGGTCCAAGCCGACCACAATCCTAACTCCCCCCTCAACCGCCCGGGCAGCTACCCCTGTAGGGAGGGCAAAGGGGGTGGGGAGGAGTGGTTGAAATGATCCATGGACCGGTGAGCAAGCGCGAGGTTGAGGCGATGCATTGGGAGTTAGCACGAATAGAACAAGGCATGCAAGTGCTTTTGGTGGGGCAACCTCCGAAGCGGAAGCATCAGGAGCCCGAAGATCCGTTTACCATCTCCTTTACCGAGTTGGACTTAAAGGGATTGTAGCTTCCCCACGAGGATGCCCTCGTGATCAAAGTTGAGATAGACGGTGTGGATGTTTGGCAAACGTTAGTCGACCAAAGGAGCTTCGCTGACATACTTTACTATTCGGTGTTTAAAGCCGTAGGACGGACGCGTGACGAGCTGACCCCTTCCGACACACCGCTCGTGGGATTCGCAGGGCTTCTTGTGCACCCCCTCAGAAGCATCACCCTCCCAGTTTGGACAAGTTTGGTGCGACTGGAAGTTAATTTCATGGTAGTGGACTCCCTGGGCCCATATAATGTCATCCTTGGGCGGGGATGGCTCCACGCCATGAGGGCGATTGCCTCTTCCTTCCATAAGTGTGTCCGCTTTGTCGGCGCGTCCGGGAAGTAGGAGACCATTTGGGGTAACCAAATGGCCTCCAAGAAGTGTTTCGTAAACGCTGTCCAGGTGAAGGACCGAAAGGAGAATAGGATGTCGAGGCAGGTTCAGTGGATCGAGATGCCGGAGTCCACCCCTATCTTTGATGACGTTGGTTCCATGGCCAAAGAGAAATCCATCGAGGACCTCACTAAGGTACCAATAAACGAAGATGGCAGAAGATACTTCATGGTTGGCTCCGAGCTCTCCGACTCCTAGAGTACCGACTTAGTCGACTTCCTCAAAGATAACATGGAGGTCTTCGCATGGACACCCTACGAAATGCCGGGTGTGAGCCCAGATTTCATCACGCATAAGCTCAACATCGATCCGACTAGAAAATCAATGATAAAAAAAGCCAAGGCGGTCCTCTGCCGTCCACTCGGACGCCGTGGTAGAGGAGGTCCAGAAGCTCATAGAAGCCGAGGCCATTCGGGAGGTACAATACCCTACCTAGTTGGCCAACATTGTGGTGGTCAAGAAGAAAACTGGCAAATGGCGGGTGTGCGTGGACTACACCAACCTCAACGACGCCTGTCCAAAGGATTGCTTCCCGCTCCCCCGGATAGACCAATTGGTAGATGCCACGGCTGGGCATGCCAAGTTAAGCTTCATGGATGCGTACCGAGGGTACCACCAGATTGCCATGGACGTAATGGACGTGGAAAAAACAGCCTTTATCACCTCGAGGGGGACCTACTATTACCAGGTTATGCCCTTTGGTTTGAAGAATGTCGGGGCTACCTATCAGAGGATGGTCTCAAAGATGTTCAAAAAGGAGCTTGGGGACATTATGGAGGCCCACATTGACGATATGGTGATAAAGAGCAAGCTCGCGGAAGACCACTTAAGTCACCTCGGGAAGGTCTTTGTCATACTCCGAGCACACAAGCTACGGATCAATGCAGAAAAGTGCGCCTTCGGCGTAGTCTCAGGGAAATTCATGGGGTACCTTGTGACCCGACGAGGGATCGAGGCGGATCCTAACCAGGTTACCGCCATCCAACAGCTTCGAGCTCCCACAACCATCAGGGAGGTCCAAAGACTCACTGGGATGGCGGCAACCCTGAATCGCTTTATCAGCAAATCTTCCAACGCTTGCCGTCCATTCTTCGAATCTATCAAATTAAACAAGAGGGCGTTCCAGTGGACCGTTGAATGTGACCAGGCCCTCGCCGATCTCAAGGGATATATGCAAAAGGCTCCCCTACTTGTTACCCCGAGGGAAGAAGAGAACCTCTTCCTATACCTGGCGATGTCGAAGCATGCAGTAAGCTCGACGTTGGTTAGGCAAGACAACCTGGATCAGCAGCCCATCTACTTCTCCAGCAAGACTATGCTCCCGACCGAGACAAGATACCTGCCTCTGGAGAAATTAGCGTTGGCCCTTGTCACGATGAAGCGCAAGCTCCTCCCCTACTTCCAGTGTCACACGATCACCGTCATCAACGAATACCCCCTCAAGGCCATACTTCGGAAAGCGGACCTGTCGGACAAAATCTGCAAGTGGTCGATGGAATTGGCCAACTTTAACATCCACTTCGAACCTCAGACAGCGATTAAAGGGCAAGCCCTGGTAGACTTTGTGGCCGAGCTTACGCTGCGGTTGGAGGCCGAGGCCCACATGGGAGGTTTGCCTGACGCTATCCTCGGTGAGCCAACCTCTTCGAAGCCGGGCTCCATTCTCGAAAGGTCACCACCGAGAATGGCGACATTATATGCCGGCGACTCACAAAACGCCAATGGTGCTCCAATAGTCGAGGGCGAAATCGGTGTAGTTCTCATATCCCCCGAGGGCACCCTCCATGAATGCACCATGAGAATTAGTTTCCCAACCACTAACAACGAGGCCGAGTATGAGGCTCTCATCGCAGGACTTTTCCTCGCCTCTAACCTCGGTGTAAGTCTGCGAGGGTGCGGTGACTATGTTAGTGATTAACATTTCCGATGGTGATTATGGCTTGGCGTGAGCCGGAAATCTTGTAATATCTCGACCCGTACGTCGTAAGTTGCGAGGCTTCCAAGAAGGTGGACTTAAATATCGCCCGGCGCATAATCGCGGATCGCGTGCAGCAGCGCCCTGATTCGGCGTGCTCTAAAGTGGGGGATCTCCGGACGGTCATTCTAGGTGACATCCCCACCGAGCTTTAGGCGGCGGGAGGGCGTGCGGCGTCGCTCTTTTGGGACCCAGTTGGATGGACCAATTGCTAGCCTTCCTCAGGGACGCTAGGCTCCCAGAAGATAGAAAGGAAGCTCACTGACTCAGGTGCCAATCTGCCTCATACCTTCTCTCCGCAACGAGCCAGCTCTATAAGCGCACCTACATCGGCCCCGACCTGCGAGTGCTCCATGAAGAGGAGATCCTGCGGGTCCTCCACGAACTTCATGAGGGTAGGCTGCCGGATGTCACTCGAGGCGGCGCTCCTTGCGGCGTTACGTAACCGGGGTTGTGGTGGCCCAAGATGCAAAAATCTAACAAGAGCATGCGTGAAAATGTGAGTCTTGCCAAAATCACTCCCCCCCTCCTACACCAACCCACCCTCTCTCTCTCAACCCCGTTACCAGTCCGTGGCCATTTGCCCAGTGGGGGCTTGATATCGTTGGTGTACTTCCAACTGCCCCCGGCGGTTTTAGGCACCTTATCACCGCCACGGACTACTTCACGAAGTGGGTCGAGGCTGAGCCCCTCATCCACGTCACTGCCACTGAAGTGGAGCACTTCATTTGGAAGAACATCATTTTCCAGATTTGGTGTTCCCTACGCCATCATTTCTGACAACGGTACCCAGTTTGTGGCCGAGGCCATCAAAACGTTATGCAAACAAAGGAACATCCGAGTCTATAACTCAACGGTGGCATATCCTCAGGGGAATGGCCAAGCCGAGGCCTCAAACAAGTCTATTTCTTCCGGCCTTAAGCGGAGACTGACCAATAAACATGGAAAGTGGGTCGAGGAGCTCCCTAAAGTCCTCTGGGGCTAACGAACTACTCCGCGCCGAGGTACTGGCCGCACTCCCTTCTCCATGGCCTACGGAATGGAAGCAGTACTCCCTCTCGCTGCCACCGCCCCAACGGATCGCATTGTAGTTTTCCACCTAGCTACTAACACAGAGCACATTGCATCCGAGCTCAACCATATCGAAGACCTCCGAGACGAAGCAAATATCCGGTACGCAGTCTACCAATAAGAGGTTGCTCAGGGGTATAACAGGCACGTTCGAGTATATCCCTTCAATGTTGATGACCTTGTCCTCCGCGAGGTGGTCCAAAGGAAAAATAAGAAAAAATTCATGCCCAATTGGGAAGGTCCATTCCGGATCACGCCCAAGGCTGGCTACGGGGCTTACAAATTGGCTGAAATGGATGGCACCATCGTGAGCAACCCATGGAACGCCTCCAAGCTCAGGAAATTCTACGGGTAGTCTCACTTTTCTTATTACAACGTCAGCCTTGGTAAAAGTAATGTACATCTGGTGTGCTTTTTAATGAAACATCTTTTCCACGTTCTGTCTTAACGCTGGTTTTGTGCTCTAGATACCATCTTCACGTTCGGTTGAACGCCCTGGATGGGGAAGTACACGTGTTCGGTTGAACACTACCCCATCCATCAAACATTCTTTGCGCTCAGCTGAGGTAGGGGATCAGGGGCTATCTTGACATAATCCCCAACCTTTAGCCGGAGATTACTTCCATCAAATGGGATACCTTACCTTGCGTTTGGTGGACCCACTACTCGGTAGAGTACATGGGCAGGCCGGTTGGTCTCGGATGGGCTGTAGCACCTAGTGCCTCGGGTTGAACTACCAGGCCTAGGGTTTTTAACACATCTTCGGCAACAAGCAAAGATCATTTACTTCCTCCCGAAGAGGGGCTATTTTATAAGATCATTTTACAAGATCTCGGCGTAGCACCTACGCTCGGCTTGAACTACTTGGAGTCAAGGCAAAATTTGAAATCACATACAAAATTATGTAAAGGAGAAGCAAACAACCATTCATTAACATCAAAATTGGGGGCTCGACAATGGCATATCGTTCTTTGCCGACCCCCGACTACTTGTTTACATTACAAAATCTGAGACCTGGCATACTACCCTAACAGTTTAGCGCCAGTCCCAATAGTCTAAAAAAAACACAAAAAAAAAGAGAAATTAACATTAGGTCTAAGCATCCCGAGCCTCGGAGCGATCGTAATCCTGCTAATCCTCAGCATCCTCCTTCAGATCATTCGACGGCATCTCCGATACCTGGGGTTTGGGGGTAGGTGGGACGATCCTGGCTTCAGCTTCAGGGGGGAGCATTGCAAGCGTCCACACCTCAGATATACGCCACGGGAAAGCAGTCCTTGTGGCTAAGTCGATACCCCTTCTCGAAGGCTCACACCTCCATATCCTCGGCCTCTTTGAGGTACTACTTCCCGACCTCTTGCTCCCCCCTCCTATAGCCATTGTCGTTGGTCGCGGCCAGCATGTCTGCTTGCGCAGCCTGGAGCTCGGCGAGCTTGTCCTCAGCTACCTTGGCGCGGTCCATGGCTTCTTTGGCTCTATCCTCAGCTATTTTAGCATGCTCCTCCGCCCTCCTGGTGTCTCGCTCAGCATCAGCGGCCCTGTTCTTGGATGATTTGACTCGTCCCTCGGCTGCCTCTTTCGCAAGGCTCATGTCCTCCATTTTCTTGCTCAAGCTCTCCAGGTCTTGCTTCAGCCGGGCGAGGCTTGGCGCCCCTCTTTCAGCTTTGCCTCGGATGCCTTCGACACCTTCGCCAACACCACAGCCTTCTTGTGGGTGGCGATGGAGGCCTTGCTCGCCTGAAAAGAAATGATATTAGTACCGAACATGAAGAATTTCGGAGAATATGGGACTCGTGGAGTTAGTAAAAGAGTTACCTTCACTAGGTTTTGGTGGAGCTCCAGGAAATTGTCATCTATGGAGGTGGAGTCAGTATCCACAGGAAGGGTGAGCCCCCTTCAGAAGGACATTGGCCACGTTAGGATCCTCATGCACGCTATCTGCCCGGGTTAGGACCATGTCCCCGCGGCCAGTGAAGACAGGGGCCCAGGGTTTGGGAAGAGGTTTTACCTCGGTTGCTCCCCTCGATCCTCGGCCCGCTGTCACCAACCTATGATTGGGGGCTCGCGGAGGAGCCCGTTGGCCATTAGGGGCTGGAATTGAAGTCGCAACAGCTTCAGTGGGGGGTTCCAGTGATCGCGGAGGGGAAGCCGAGGCAGGGGTCTCGTCTTCCCTAGGACGCTTCGCCGTGGGATCCTCTTCGTCGCTCAGTAGCTCCTCCGGGCTGTGATGGGCGCGCTCGGTGAGCCCGTTGTTACTATTGTCTTAGCTGCAAAAGGGAGGGGTATCCTGCTTCTCCCGCCATTTCACCCCTCGACTGCCTCTCCCGACCCCAAAGTTGCTCTAAGTCCTCGTTCAGGATAGTAGCTCTTCTCCTCTTCCGGCGGTTGGTGGCCCTTGGCTCAGTATTTCTGTGTAGATATTCGTGGTAGCTTGGCTCGTAACCGAGGAGGAGGTGTGCTTGCTGTTGGCCGCAGGAGTAAAAGGCCTGAATTACATCGTCGTCCGAGAACTTGAGCAGCCTCTTATTGACAAAGGGAATCTAGTACGTCATCAGCGAAAATGAAGTAAATTAGCATTTAAGAAAGTGAAAGGGCTTGGCTTACTGGGCTTTCCTCGGCTGTGTTAAGGGGCCAGGTGTGAGGCTCCTCGGGGGCCCAGGAGTAGTTCCCCCTCACCACCACGTAGTTGTATTGGTGCTCCTCCGAATCGTAGAGGTCCCCTAATAAGTGGTCGTACTCGTTCCGAATGGAAAAATAATACTGTCAGAACCTTGGGCTGAGGGCCATACGATAAATACCGAGGACGTCATATACCGTGGCCGAAATCTTAAGCCTCTCGGCCAGCTCCAGCACCGAGAACAACACCTGGTACACATTCACGACGACCTGGTGGGGATCGAGGTCATAGTAGTAGAGGATCCGACGCACCATCTTCGGGAACGGGAAACGGAGGCCACCCTCGGTAATGGCCATTAGGGCTACCATTATGTGGTCATGCCCGTATTGGATTTTGTCACTGAAGAGGAGCTCGATCTCTACATCCTTCGGGATTTGATACCTCTCTCTGAAACCCACCAAGCGTTCCGGATGCTCGGGGTCAAACTCCTTCACATAGGAGCATTCGTCATCCCCGAATTTCGGCAGGGGGACCTCCTCCCAATCTTCACCAAGGGCAAGGGTGGGTGTCTCGGCTCGGTGCATCCTCTGGGCTTCGTCTTCTCCTTCACCTCCCTTGGGGGGGTTGGGTTCGGGTGTGCTGCCCAGGGCTGCGCTTTCATCCTCGTTGCTGTTATCGACGGCGGGCTCGGGTACTTCCACCTCGGGTGGTTCTATCCTAGGGGGACCCTAGTGCTCGAGGACCTGGGATGTTGAGGCCCCCGTGTCAAGGTTAGCCCTCTCTTCTTCCATTCTGCGATATTCCTCGAGGTAGATGGTTTGGAGGGGGGATATTGAGCGCGTTTGGGGGACAGTTCCAATACCCATTGCCGAGCTCTTTGATGTACGCTCGAGCCTCCTCAAAACTGGCGTCGTTCTTGTCGCTATCAAACATGACGATGGGCTCGTTGCTCATCCAGCCAAGAACTTAAAAAGAAAAGTGCACGAAGAAACCCATCAGCTATATGCGTTGGGGCACAAGTGTAAAAGCATTTTCCGAGGGGACCTACCCGCTCAGATTACTCTCGACTGGATCTAAGGCGTGTTGTGTGCACTCGGGAAAAGTGCCTTCTCACTCCCCCCAAAGTCCTTTTTATAGGGCAAGGGGGGGATGTCACCCGTCGCATTTAATGCAGAGACGCTGCATCGGTTTGGGAGACGGCGAGCGGTTAAGCGTGCCCAATCGAGAATGACACAATCGCCCAACTTTTGAACCATTTTGGCGCGAAACCAAAGCAACGGCGCTCGGACGAATGGAGAGCTGACACGTGGCAGGTAACGTCACACCACGTCACCGCATCTCTAACACCAGATAAGCCCAATCGTCACTTTATAAACGACATAACATCATGTGTCTTTTCCACTTCAGATCGATGTGACGTCCCGAGCATAGCGTTCAGCGAGTTTCCTCCTCCCTTGGTAGAAGATCTTATGATACCCTCGGCGAAGACCATGGGCTTCCGACCTGCCGCTGATTGGTAAACTCCCCAACTGACGCTAGCTCATCGTGAGGGTTGAAGGGCTATTATAGCGGCGCAGGGGGTGCCACGAGGACCCCCCCATACCCGGCGGTTCAAAGAGGCCTGACCTCGGGGGAGGGCCGTTTTATTGAGGGATCATTTGTCACCGGTGACGGATTGGTGTGGGCATCTCTCCTGAACATGAGTCCCCGAATGCTCTCACGAACCCGGGATCCAAGAAGGGCCCCACGGGCGAGCTCGGGGACCCGGACCAGCACTCTCTAAAGGGCCGAAGTTGATTGACCTCGATGCCCGGGATACGCCTAACCGGGCGGGGCTCGATCGAGACAATTCTCATCACCGGGAAAGAACGCGATTAATGAAGCCAACCACCCCACCTGCATCGCATTTATGGCGGGCCTCCAACCCTGCAGCGAGGAAGGTGGGGGATTTGATCGATGGGAATATCTGTCAGGAGATGGCTCTAGGAGGCAGCCGAGGATCCATTTGATAGATGGGTGTCGTACCCATGCATTCACGCGCTTATAAGTGACGGGCGATTGAGGCCCCCGGTGAGGCGCAGGCGACACGCGATTCTCGCGTTTATAAATATGCTCCTCGCCCCAGGAACGGGACGGCTCTTGACACTTCTCTACGTAGCAATGCAGTTGTTTTTCCTAGTTCTCTACTAAACTTCTTTCCCCATCGCTGACTTAGCCATCGGAGTGCCTCCCCGGACTACCATCGTCCGGGTCAGGCACTAACGTGGTTGTTCCCCTGTGCAGGTTCTCCCCTGGTGTTCACCAAAGATCCCTGCCACTCTCTCCGGCGAGCTTCTAAGGATTCCAGCAAGGTCCATACGAGCTCCTCCCCCACGGAACAGTAGTAGGCGACCAAAGAGGTCATTCCGGAGAAGCGCCTCCCACACTACCCAACTTTCCATGGATGAAACGAAGGCGAAGACTGAAAATTAATTCATTCGTGTAAGTTGATGAACATTTGATTTGTCCCTCTCTCTTTCTCATGGATTTTGAAGACCCCAAACCTTCAATCACGATCTGGGAGAGATGGATTCAAGAGATAGGCCCCTTGTAAGTTGATTTGTGAACTGTAAATTGGTCATTTGTGTGTACGGAATTCGTTTTTACAAACTGTAAATCTGAGATTTGTAATACATGTGGGTTTGAAATTTTTTTTTCCTCCGATAGTGGCCCAACCCACGCAATCCGACTAAACTGATCCGTCAATCGAAACAACATTCTTCAGGCGGTTTTAGTTAGTCAATCGGTCGGATTCAGGTCCCGAATTTTCCAACCCAGCCAGTTCGGGTCAGATAGCGGGTTGACATCAAACCCGACCCTACCCAACCCGTGCACACCCCTATCCCCGTAACGCGTGGCACAGTAGAAGTACCCAAATTTTTCTAAGTCGTCCAAAAGAATTATGGACAGTTTGGATTTGAGAAAGAGAGAGGACAGAGGGAGGAAAAGAAACATCGATCATTTAAAAAATGTTTGGACGGCTGAGATTGGTATAGGTGCTACGTGTACCCCTGTTTGCACGCACAATTTTCTTCATAAGTACAATTTTTGTAAAAATGATCTCCAAAATATTGTGTGAAAGTTTGAGGGTGGACACGATACATGAAGGGCGGCCTCCACTAGTTTGGTCTAGACTAAGCTTTACTGAGGCCCAATTGGTATTAGATACTAGTTTGGTATGGTTTTAACGAGGACAATTTTTATGAGTACTATAATAAATTTATTTTTGTACAAGTCAGGGTTATATGTGTTTTTCTCTAAGTTTTTTTCATTGGGCTTTTATAATTTTGCCCATGTCTTCGTAAAAATGTGGTTTCGTTCTTTGTTTTGTGCAATTTGCCACAGCCTATGTGGTGCCTTGTCTATTTTGTACATCACAAATTTTAAAACCTTAATTTTTGGGTAAATTGCACCTACCTCCCTTGAGCTTTCTGACATAATCACACACTTCTTTTACTTTCCCTGAAATTATATTGGCCTTGTTTGTTTAGTAGTTTTAGTTTACTTTAATTTTGGAAAAAAGTGTGATGAGTGGAGAGAAATGATAAGTCTCCAATATTGTACATATCCGGGGCTTATCTAATTCATTTTGCTCACACAAAAATGCAATTTCGCGCCTTATATGTTTGAAATGCGCGTAGTGTTGTTTTTGTTAGTTACATGTGAAACACATCAAATAAGAGCATTTTGAGACATTGGCAACCGTTCCAATTAACCAAGGGCCTGCCTTGTGGCATGCTAACATCAGGTCTCAAGAGCGAAGGAACGACGATTCGGCTAAGGACCGAGAATGCGAAAAGTCACCAAGTCAAGCCAAGGGCTTTGAAGCCGTGCTTCAAGCTCACAAAAACTCCTAGTGGAGTCTGGGAGTGAGCTTAAGCACTCAAGTGACCAAGGAACACCTCCCCCGAGGGTCACACAACTCGTTTAAGTGTTTTTGGAGGAAGTCTGGAAGCACGAAAGGCCAATGGAGCTACCCAAAACACACCAAGATACCATCAAGGCTACTCTGGATTGATCCAAGGAGGCAGTGGATCGATCCAACTTCATCAGAATTTCACCAGAGCAATCTGGATCGATCCATGGTCAATCTGGATCGATCCACATCCAACAAAAATCCACCATATTAATCTGGATCGATCCAAAAAGGGTGTGGATCGATCCACTTCACAACAAAAGTTCAACAGAGCATTTTGGATTGATCCAGGATTATGGTGGATCGATCCAAAGTAGCCCGGACAACACTTTCATGCAATTTTTTGGATTTTCTTTTTTGGTTACTTTTTGACTCTCGTTAGAGCTTCATGGATATTTTGTAAGGGAGAGAAGGTGATGAATATAACACTTCTCTCCTCTCTCCATCTCAACTACTTTCTCTTTTATTTCTTTAGTTAGTTCTTGCTCTCGCCTCTCTCCTCCATGGAAGAGGTTTCAAGCTCTTTCTCTCTCTCTCTCTTTAGTTTTTCTCTTGTAAGTGTTCATCTCCCGTAATTTTCTCGTGAATTAAACTTGTCCCTCATATTTAGATCTTTCAATATATGTAGTTTATTTTCAAATTCCTTAAGCATTTAGTTCTTGTGATTTTCTAGCTTAATCCTTTGAAAACTTTAGTTTATAGTTGTTATTTGTTAAGAATTAAAGTGTGAGGCAAACCTAGGATACACATTCAAAATCAATTTTTAGAGTTATTAAACATGTTTTTAGTTTTTTTCAAAATTCTATACTTGTTAACTAGTGTAATGGGTGAGTAGTTTAAGTAGGCTTAGTCATGGGGTGATTAGCACTCCATGACTTGGGTTTAATCCATCCATCTCATGTATAAGACATACACCTCTTGTTTATCAAATATTTGGGGCTTCATTTTTATGTACCAAAGCTTGGGTTTGTTAACCCGGTTGTTCCCACGTAGCCAAGGGTTTCACCATTTGGCATGTGGGATGTTTTGGGCGATGTCAACCCAACCGTTTGCCAAATGAACCGAAAATCCTAATATTTGTTAAACACATTTTTCTAGTAAAGGTTTTAAACTCTAAATTTTTCGTTCCGGAAGCATTTAACAATGTCCCGAGCCGGTTATCAAGAGGAGACGGATTAACCCGAGTCATGGTCGCTAAATACGCCTAGACTTTGTCTTAGTTAATTAGTCTTTTTAAAACTCCCGAGTCATTCTCGAGGTCGAGAGAATTCCACCAAACAAACTACAAAACTACTGTTTGCTGCTTTAAGGCTAAAACCCTCGTTCGTAAGTCAATCATCACGCTCAGCGCATTCGGTCTCTGTGGATTCAATCTGGTCTTACCGGCTTTGATGCTACCGCTGGCCTAAATCCTACACTTGAGGAAATAACATTTGTCAAACAATCCAAGGTCACAAGCAAGAGATAGAGAGAGAAATGAGTATAATGATTACAAAACAAAACAAAGCAAAACTAAAACTATGAACTAGTTGTCCTCCTTATAGTTTTGTTTGTGGGAGCTAATCACCCCTTCCATTAGTTGACCGTCAATTGACCAACGAAAGCTGCTAAACTCAGTTAACTACTTTTCCAGATTCCCCGTTTTGCCCTTAGAATGTATGGGTAGCCTTAAGTGCCTTTTTCCTAGATACAGTGAATTTTGGAGTATTATTTTTTGCCATTATTTTATAATAGCATATGAATGTATGACATTTATTTATTTTTGATATGAAAGTATGGAATTATTTGAACACTTGGAATTGAAAAACGTGTTACATAGATCCACTAAAGTAATAATTTTATTTTTGTATTTTCTCAACAAAAAATGAACCCAGTGATGAGTTGAGAACGAAAATGATTTCAACCAAAATTTTCTTTTAAGTTGGGTTTTTAAATAGAGCCAAAGCCCAAACGTGTACAATTGCCGTTGATTTCTATAGATTCGTGTATTGCATTTATAAGATACATAATGGCAAACAAATTAGTCGTGAATACAAACCAATGATACTGATGTACTTATATGCCTATAGTAATATATGCATGCGTGATGTATATATTTTTCCCAGTAATTTTTTAATCTTTTTATTATTATTTATTTGTCTCAACCATAGGAAAAATAACGTACGATCAAAAGCTTAAAAAAATCACAAAAGAGAAAGTAGTGCCCTAAAATAGACAAAAAAATTTGGGCCACTTAGCCAAAAATCCAAAACATTTGACATTTTTAAAGGGAAGGACAAAGAAATTTTGCAATCGAACATAAAAACATAAAACATTTGATATTTTTAAAGGGAAGAACAAGGAACTTTTGCAATCGAACATAAAGACAAAAAAATTTAGTTAGATGTTACTCATTTTTGAAAATTCTAAATTTGAGTATAAAATTCAAAAAAAAATTCTCCCTACCTCCGACTGACTACCACCCCCACCTTTGGCAACCACTTCCGGCGACCAAAAAAATTAGTGAGATGTCACTAATTTTTAAAAAAATTGTAATTTCGAATGTAAAATTCAAAAAAGTCTCCGCCCTAACCCTAGCCGATCACTGCCCCACCTTTCGCCGACCACTTCCAGCAACCAAGAAAATTAGTGAGATGTCACTAATTTTTAAAAATTCTAATTTCGAACATAAAATTCAAAAAAATCTACACCCCACCTCTGGCCAACCACTTCCAGCAACCAAAAAAATTAGTAAGAGGTCACTATTTTTTAAAAATTCTAACTTTGAACACTAGTTTAACCGACCTAGAATTTTCAGACTAATAATCATAGTATTTCAGGAGAAATCATTAATTAATTTTGCAGACAAATTCCAAAATTTCTTCAGAAACAAAGAAATACAGCAAAGATGCGTAAGTACAGATGTATAATAAGTATGTACATGGCGGAGAGGTAGTGGACAAAGATACAGGCACTCTCAAAGAAGGCCATGAGAGCTTCTTTGAAGACGGAAATGTTAGCACCATCCTTTGGACAGCTGGGAGAGCTTCTCCTTTCACCACCCTGCGCACGATAGCCTTCGAAAATTAGAATTTTTAAAAACTAGTGAATACTTACTAGTTTCTGGATGTCCTTCCCTTGAATCTGAAAAAATGTGTGTCCTTCTATTGAATCTGAAAAAATACTTGTCCTATCTTTAAAAGGGGTAAAAAAAATGTTGTATTTTTGGCTAATTTTTCCTCTTTTTTATTTTTTTGTCTTTTCAAATATGTTCTTATTTTTATAATTTTATGATTTCTCTCTCAACGAATAAAGTCGACTATGGGTAACGATAGTTTACTGATGAGTGTATAGGGCTCACTCCGGGGTTCCACAAAAATGATCTGAGTCGTTCATTTATTCAAATTATTTTTTTAAGTGATCCTGCAAAAAAAATCAACTCAATTGGGTAATCACAAAAAAATTAATCCAATCTTCCAATTTTTATTCAAAATTTAAGATAGTGGATTCTATATGAATTTTCAAGGAAAATTGGAAAATTAAATAAAGCGCTTAAAGTTATCCAATTGAGCTGATTTTTTAAGCACTCGGACATTTATTTTTAAACTAATGAAGGTCATTTGTTTGGGACCGTGAAGTGGCCCCCCCACACTCATTGTTACCCGAAGTATTTTTTGACGAATAAATAATTTAAAAAGTAATGCAAAACTAACAAAGGAAAAAATAATAATAATAAATTCCCTTCGTTTAAAAATAATAATCCACTACAAAAAGACGTGTAATTTTCAGTTCGAAAAAGAAAATGTTTCCGAGCACAAATTTTTTAAAAAATTTACACCAAGTTAAAGAGCTCAATTAGTTCTTTAATTTTGTGTCAAATTTTTTTAAAAACTATGCTCAAAAGCATTTTATTTATTTATTCGAATATTGCAAGTCTTTTCATAGTGAACTATTATTTGGAACAGAGGGAGTAGTGAATAAGTGCAAAGCAATAATCAAATAATAAAATTAGGCCAACTCAATCATTTAATGTAATCCGAAATCTATTGATACGAAAAGATAATTTTAATTAAGCATCCTATCTAAAAATCTTATTTATGTTCTCATCCTTGATGTCAGTGCTAGTTATGTTTATATCCTGAAATTGTATAGTTTGACCATTGTGCTCGTATTAACTCTCCCTAAACACCATTTAATAAATTATATCAATACCATTTATAGATTTTACTTATTTATATCATTATCTATATCTGGTTATGCATTATATTCATGTAAACATACATGTTTACGAAACAAATAAGGCGATTTTGTAACACCCCCAAAGTTTGGGCACGTTAAATAGTATTATTACAATCATAATTAAGTTTAATCCTTAAACTTCAATCCAAATTACAATATCCGTAATCATTATATAAATAGTGACCGGGGTGGTTCTAGGGCGACGTCTATTCCTGCGCCGAGTCATCCCCCACTCCGGCAGCATTCCTTGCTCCATAGGACCGGTGTCACGCCCTCGATTTTTAACATAAATAAATAAACATTTTCTTAAGAAATATATAAATCTAAAAGAAATGTTACATCGACACCCAATACCCCATCGAATTTTACATAAAAATATTACATTGTTTTATAAAAGAAAGAATAAATAAAAATTTACAATGTTTCAAATCATCCTTCATGCCATGATTTGACTATGCCATGCACATCATGCGCCGGCGAAACACGAAACAAACAAAAAGGGTGAGCATTCACGCCGCCAAAAGAGGTATCCCCTTTGGGTTCCAGACTCAAAAAAAAACTTACAAACAAAATCATATATATATCGAACAAAAGCGTAAAGCAAAATAAACATTTACAAGTAGGTTCTTGCACTTACCATTTGAAGTAAAAAGAAACACTTCTCGTATCACCCAGGGACATTTCCACAATCCAAACTCCCAATAACCAATTAATGGATACCCCTCGGGCCACACAACAAACCACAATTTTTCTTCTCATTAAATGCTCATATATTTCCCTCACATTCCAATTGATAGAGCACAACCACTTTCACACGAGGTAATCCACTTTTACCGTTCGACCATCATTTTTCATTTACACTCGCGGCCAAGGGTTCTCTTACCATGATTACCCATTATAATCAACCACTCACACCAACCAATGTATACACATACAACCACTAGTTATAACATACCATTCACGTGTCCCAATACATCTCACACATACATCCATAAACATATACATATATATATATATATATATCCATCATATGCTAATCTAAGTATTTCGCTGAGTCCACGCCCCACCTTACCCACACGCTTTATCAACATAGTCCACAATCACCAACGTATCTCACTAATACTCACATACGTCCCAATATGTCCCCTGCGTGCCAAAGCATACTATAAGTTCACGTAAGTACCGCTATACTACACCGTGTCAATGGTTTACCCACGTGCCCACTCAACACATCAACAATCAACCTATCACATCTCTTACACATGTGTACGTGTGTACGTATACCTGACACTATACTGATGGTCAATTACTTCCCACGTGTCCTAGCGTGCTCCCCACGCGCCCATGTATCCCACGTGTCCAAGGCACCTTAGGTTCACTTTGTTCATCGATTCATCACTTGGATTCTATAAATTTCAAAATCTCTTTTTCTCTCTCTCTCTACATTTATTTGGATTTCATAGGGTTCTTCGCATGACTCATCGAGCATGGCTTGCGTATCTAACGTGACACTCATGACGTTGGTCTCCTAACCCTTCCATCTAACCACATGTACATTTATTCCATAACTAATGATAGTTAACACGCGCTTCATAACTTAGGTTATTACTAGGCTTTACTCCAAACAATACCGAAAAGTGCAGATTTTTGCCCCAAGGCATGGAATTTCAACCCAAAGTCTAATGTAATGTCCAAACACAAATGTGATGTATCTAAACAGCAAAAAGGTACAGGGGAAGGATTAAACCTCAACAAATTCAAGGATTTAACAACCAACAACATAGATCAAAAATCAATGAAGCCCACAACCCACTTTCATGGTGATTTCTCAAATTTTCAGAAATTTATGATCAACCCAAGGAGTATAGCAACAAAATCAACACCATAACACATATCAATCAAGTAAAAAAAAAACCCCTACCTCAAGGTGTGGCTGGAAAATGGTGGAAGAGTGAAACCCTAGGTGGAGAAAAACCCCCAAATCCCGAAAATCACCTCTACCGAAGCTCCACTACGCGTTTAAGAAGCAAGATCAAGTTAAAAACGAGTTATAAGGGTGAGGTTTCACTCACAATCAAAGAGAGAGAGGGAAAAACGTGGGTGAAGTGAAAACAAAACCCAAATCAAGAGTTCTTACCTCTTAGAGTACAAAAACCCGAAATTGATGTGAGATCCACGAACCCAATGTGTAGATGTTGAAGATTTGTGGTGGAATGAGGTTTAAATCATAATATTTGAGGTGGGGGTGAAGAGAGAAGGTAGAGAGATGAAGTTAGGGTTTGTGTCGTGGTGTTTTGAGAGAAGAAATGGGTATAAGGCCCCTTTTATAGAAGTTTATGTCGGGCTTGAAATTCGCAGAAAAAGAGGCTGGATACCGGTATCAAGAAAAACCCATACCGGTATCTAGGATTACTGATGGAAAAATTGAAGCTAGATACCGGTATCAAGAAAAACCCATACCGGTATCTAGGATTTCTAATGGCAAAAATGAAGCTAGATACCGGTATCAAGAAAAACCCATACCGGTATCTAGAGTTGAAAATTTCCAAATTTTTACCAACATCACCAAATCGAACCCCGATCATTTCTAGGGATGGCAACGAGGCGGATTGGGGCGGGTTGGGGTACAAACCGAACCAAACCGAACCACCACAACATTGCCCCGAACCGAACCGGTAACCGAACGGGTTATGAAAATTTATTCCGTAACTGAACCGAACGGGGTTCGGGGCAAACCCAAACCGAATGGGTACCCGATTTTAATTATGATTTCCAACAAACTAAAGCACAATCTTTTTATTTTTGGTACTTCGGTAATATAGACTAAAGCACAATCAAACATTCAAACAAACTTTAAAAAGGCATAAATTGCCAATAAAAACTCCTGGCATACCATATTTACATACAAACATTCAAACAAACTTAAAACAAGAATAAAACACAATCCAGAACCCCAAACTTAGGAGCATAACAGTCCTTGAGTCTAGTAGTCTACAACCAAACCTTAAATTCAAACAAACTTAAAACAAGAATAAAACAGAATCCAGAACCCCAAACTTAGAAGCATAACAGATTAACAGTCCATGAGTCTACAACCAAACCTTAAACATAGTCCGAATTACTTAAAAGTCCAACACAATAACATCACCAACAAACATAAATCAAGTCCAACATGATAACCAACATAATAAAGTAGTCTAGAAACTTTAAAAACAGTCCACCATCGTTGAAGTCGATCACCAACAAACTAAAAACATAGTCCATGCTCCAGCCTTCAAGTCCAACTTGACATGCCAACGGATTTGTAGAATTCAAACCTATTCAATTAAAGCAAAAAAAAAAAAGGTTGAATTAATATTAACGAGGTATAATGTTCAAAACTACACAAAACATTAAACAATACCAATTACCTCACGAGTCACACATGAATCCCCGATTCCCCTATCATCATAGATAGTGTATGCACCAGATGATGATTCGCCTAAAAAAAGTAAAAAGTAACAAATTCATAAGTAGTCTTTTTTTTCCCCCCACTAAAGTAGAGCAATAGAACAAAATTAATTTATTACCTTTCATTTCTGCAGCCCACAACCAACTTTGAGCATACATCAAGGCTTCCATCGTATCGGGATGAAGTCTACTCCGATGTGGACTCACCAACCTACCACTTGCGCTAAATGCGGACTCAGAAGCAACTGTGGATACCGGAATAGATAACAAATCCCTTGCCATTAGTTGTAAAACTGGATATTTGGGTACATGTGATCTCCACCAATTCAAGACATCAAATCCCGGGGTTCTTGGTAAGACCTCCTCCGACAAATAATGATCCAACTCCGCTTTTCCATAATCAATGGTCTTACTTCTCTTTTGATCAAGGATAAAGACATCAAACTCTGATAGTGACTCAATATCCATGGAACTTGAATTGGAAGAAGAGTCACCAATGCCCTCCATCAAGTTTGGACTTCGACAATTGTATTCCTTAACCAATTTATAACAAAGTGCACGAACTTTTTCAACTTCTTCCCTATAATCTTCTCCAAACAGTTTTTGAAAGTAAAACTCCAATACTTTGATCTTGTACCTAGGATCTAACACCGCAGAAACCCCCACAACACCATGTATTACAGACCAATACTTGTCAAATTTTTCAATCATTCTTTTGGCCATTTCCTTAATCACTTCATTTCCAGAATAGAGCCAATTTCTCAATGCAACTCTAATCTCACATATATTTGGAAAGCATTGATTAGTAGTGGGATATTTAGTTCCAGAAAACAGCTCAGTCACCTTAAAGAAAATTTTCAGCCTATCACAAACATCTTGAGCAAACGCCCACTCATCTTCAGTCGGTAGTGATCGATATAAAGCATCTCGTTTGCTTAACCGATAAAACGCTTCCTTATAAAGTAAGGCTGTTTGAAGCATCAAGAATGTTGAATTCCACCTAGTTGCACAATCAAGTCCTAATTTCTTAGTACATGATACATTCAATTGACGAGCTGTTTCTTCAAATTTTTCCTCTCTTTTAGGTGATGTTGTCCAATATGCTACACTATCCCGGATTTTCTCAATACCCTCCTTAATAACATCCAGCCCATCTCTAACAATCAGATTAAGAATATGGGCACAACAACGCATGTGAAACAAATCTCCACCCAACATAAGAGATGTACAGTCAAGTTTATCCTCCAAAAGTCCAACCATGGCATCATTGGTGGTGCAATTATCAACAGTTATGCAAGAAATCTTTCTATCAATGTTCCAATCCATCAAACAATCTAACAATTGCTCACAAAGAACTTCTTTTTCATTATGTGGACATGGCACATAGACAAACCTAACATGCAACATTGATATTTAATTACCACTACAAAAATGAAGAATTACATGAAAGCAAAATTACTTGATAACTAAGTAATTTAAATGTACCTCAAAATGCGACTGTGCAAAATCCAAGAATCATCAATAAAATGAGCCGTGACAGCCATGAAGCCTTTCTTTTGGTTACTAGAAGTCCACATGTCGGTTGTAATAGCCAATCTACTTGCATTTCCCACCACCAAACTCATGGTCTTCCTCTTCTCGTACTCATAAATCTTAAATATGTCACTCTTTATAGTGTTCCTACAAGGCACCTTAAACGCCGGCTGAAGTGCAAAAGAATACCTCTTAAATCCTACATGGTCCACAATTGAAAGAGGATATTCATGCATTATAATTGCACTTGCAAGTTCTTTCCTTGCCGTATCCTGATCATAACTGTACGAAGATAGTGGTGGTCGTTGTGTAGTTTGGCCTTTGTTGAAATTGTTCGTTAGAACTTGTTGCCTCATGCTCTCCTCCCTCTTCTTGTGTTTTCGATTATAGTGTTGGATCAAATGCGAAGTTCCATTGTTAGTGTTTCCCGAAATTTTGATGCGGCAATATTTGCAAATGGCCTTGTAAACCCCATCGATTTGAACCCTATCATAGTGCTTCCAATAAACAGACCTCAACTTGGAATTATCATCTTTATCAGGAACATTTTCGGTTTCATCCAATTCATCTCCATCAATTTCAATTGGATTTTCACTTGGATTGCTTCCAATCTCTGGTGAAGAAGTACCGGAACCATGCGCAGCTGAACTAGTAGGTGATTCAGACATGATATTGATTGAGCCTACAAAACCACAAGAAAGGAACATATATAGTATTTGAAAACATGAACCTTCAAGAAAACATGAACAAATATGAAAAAATGAACCTTCAAGAAAACATGAACAAATATAGTATTAGAGCTTCTTTATTTCATAATGCAGGACATAAAATAGTAGCAAAAGAAACAATGCCAAGCAAACCCATGTGGTTTTCGATTTTCAGCTATTGTTTTTCCTTCCATGTGTTAAAACTCCATTGACCTTGTTGGGTTTGGGTTGGATTCGATGTGTTTTTCCTTCCATGTGTTAGAGGTTTTTGACCTATAAGTATGGAATGTAAATAACCTGTACTAAACAGCCAGGGGAGGGACATGTCGGAAGAGATTTATGAAGAGCAATCAATCAGCTTTTAGCAAGATTAGGAAAAAATATACAGACCTGAATGTTTAAGTATATGCAAGTATTTTGGTGCTAAAAAATTATGGGTTTATACTTTTTATAGTAACTTTACATAACTAATACTTATATTAATATCCTATCGTTGGACAAAAACTAAAAAAACTTTACACAAAGAAATAGTTTTCAAGAATTCCAAATAGCTTTCTAAAATTTTCTTTGTACTAAGATAAGATTGATGTCCATTTTTTTTTTTAAATTCTCTTGAAATTTGGTTTTCTTGAAATTTGGTTGTTAAGTAAAAACATTTATCGCATTGCTTATTTTTAGATCCTTACTTGTCAATTTGATAGTATAGCCATCAGTATCATCATATATTATTTATAGAAATGGAAGACAACATTTCTATAACAAACAAATCTACACAAAATTCTTAGAGATCGACAAACCGAATCATTAAATTAAAGTTCATCTTCATCACACAATCAGAAATTTGATCAAGCCGCTTCTTTTTTTCAACTTCGAAGAAAATTGAACATGTGAAAAAGTACACAAATCCTTACAATGCATTTTCAAAACCCATTTTAGTTAATATTGAAAAAACCAAGAAACCAAGAATTAACAAAACAATTCGACTATCGCTTCCATATCATTGAATTTTCATTGAAACACTCACTGGACCATAAATAATAAATACTAGTAATAAACATTTCAAATGTGCCCTTAGAATTACAAAAGATAAAATACACAACAATGCCAATTACATTCTCGGATTCTCCATAAATTAGGTTGAACAAAACATCGATATAACCCAAAAAAAAAAGCGATAAAATTTCCAAAGATTCGGATGCTAAAAAAAATACTCGTATACTCCGAAAAAACCACTATATAAATAATGGAATAATAAAATAATTACACAGCTTTCATTTGTTGGGTGAAATTCAAAGAAGTGATAGTTTTAGTTGGTATACATTTCCAATTCCTTGTCCAAGCTTACCGGTCAAACAACTAAAAGCAAGAAACTAGAATACAATGCATTATGGGCCGAGATGTCTGTCACCATAAAAATGAGAAACAAAGGTCATATGACTTCTCAATTTACTCAAAGGGCCAATTTGTTGGACATTTTCAAAAGTTTTGAAGGGTTCTTCCATGGACGAGAGTAAGCAGACTCTCAAAGAAGAAGCAGAGAAGAATTGACAAACTATAGAAACATAGAAAACTGAGAACTCGATTGGTGAAACCGTAACAGATTTTTGCAAACCCCAATGGTCGATTGGTCGGTGAGAACTCAATAAAGTCAATCTCTCGGCCTCTTAGGCTCTTACGGCTTTGATTCCTTTGAAACCTACAAAAGAAAGCAAGTGAAACAACAGATTAGTGGTCGGTGGTCGCTTGTTCGACGTCAATCTGTGAGAGAGAGAGAGAGAGAGAGAGAATGGAAGGTGAGAAACTATCAAACAAACCTTTGCCTGAATCATAGAAATGGTCGTGAGAATTAGGCGTCGGTGGTCACACGATCCGCGGCGACTTCGACCTCTGCATTGCTCTCACAGTGGATGTCGGCCGCGACCCGTGAGTAGTGAGGTGTGCTCGTGAGCTCTCTGAAGAGATGAGCAAAGCTGCAAAATGGGTTTCAAAATTCAAACCCTAGGCTGCTAATGTTATGTATATATATAAAGGGAAAAAGTGTAATTTCATATAGGGTTTATGTAATATTTATATATAATATAGGGGGGTCCTATGTAATTAATAGGAGTTCGGTTCGGTTACCGGTTCGGGTTCCAGATAAACCCAAAACCGAACCGAACCCGTTCGGTTTCCCATCCATCAAACCCACACCCGCACCCACGGGGCAAAAATCGGTTATGGTTCGGTAAAAAGCGGTTTTGATTTAGGTTACCCCGTTGGTTCGGTCGATATTGCCATCCCTAATCATTTCTAACACATTTTTAACACCTCCAAACACCCACACAACATCGCAACACGTATTCATGGCATTTACTAGACCCTTGGTACACCGAGATATACATACCCTTATAATACTTAGAAAGAAACATAATTTAAAACATTGTCCAAATCCTTTACACTACCTAAAAGAATCATAGATAGAAAATAATTTTCACGAAATTCCGGGTCTTTACAACCGGTCTCCACAATATTGTCCCTGTCCATCTAGATAATCTGACATAATACGTCTGAGTCGCACAGGCAACATCATGGTATTATGCCAGGGTCACACGAGTACAACACCGTGAGCAAAGCCTAGAAGTTCACTACACTAAACTTCTAAGTAGCAATCTAGAACAATATGTGTAAAAATAGTACATGTAACTTATGAGCGGTAAACCATACAATGCACCATGCGTGTCAATGCAGATCAGAGTAAAGATGCGTAGAAAACAATATCACGTTTCAGTATCTCGAAGTTTTGCCACGTGTCATTTCTCGCAACAATCTTATTCGGTTTTCTCGAACTTAACGCATTTATCGATAATTTCCAAAAAAATCTAATTTTCTCAAATTGGTGCCTTTTTCAGCATTCTTCTTCAAATTTCATATATCTTCCACCACTTGAAAATTATTGGTCCGTTTACGTCTCCTTTCAGCTAACGGTACCAACCTTTCCGCTCGAGGTCCCACCCGTCGTGCATCACCGATCTTAACAACATGTTTGCACGGTCCGTCCACCCCGCGACTCACATGACACAATCCCAGCCGTCTCATATCACTGAACTTAACTAGTCTGTTTATGAGGTCCGTTCACCCTGTGTTATGCACACTTAGCCCAAACATCCAAATTCTCTCCGCGAACTAGAAGTGGCGCTTTCGCTGCACTACCGCATTACAACCATTCCTTCAAGTTCTCTCCGCGAACTTGAGGTGGTATCAATTCATCTCATCACATTTTATTTTCAAATTTCATTTCATTTCATTTCCCGAAAATCTCATTTCTCATTTCAAAATCCATTTTC
Organism: Vaccinium macrocarpon; assembly: GCA_022606695.1. Lineage (NCBI taxonomy): Eukaryota > Viridiplantae > Streptophyta > Magnoliopsida > Ericales > Ericaceae > Vaccinium > Vaccinium macrocarpon. The sequence goes on along the minus strand of CM040177.1, from coordinate 23,235,630 downwards.
ATTCTCATCTCTATTTTTCCCGTCAATCGTTATTCAAAATTTTCAAGTCTGGTGTCGTAACGTATTGTGTACGTGCTCAACGCCACATGCTCAAATCATGCCCATGCAATATTCCGTAATTTCTTCTAAAATTCATATCTCTCCAAATAGACATCTCTCACACAAAATCATACAATTAAATTCACCCACTCTCTATAATATAATATTTCCTCTAGAAAATTTCTCACATAAAATCACACATTTATTTCACCAACTTTCTTCAAAATAATATTTCCAAATCTATCAAATTCATTTCTCATCAAAAACCTCATTTTCTATCTTTTCTTTTTATCTCTTCCAAAGAAAAAAAACTAGTCAACTTGCTCTTTCTAAAATAATTTAAACATATACTTCTTTTCTAGAAATTTCTTATCAAGATTTAACTCTACTAGTTATGAATTTTCTAAAAATATTCCATCTCTCCAAAATATACTCTTTATTTTCTAGGAAACTCTTCTTCCAATAAACTCATTTAAATCATCTCTTTCTATAATTAATAAATCAAAATTTTCTTTCTAGAAAATTTCATCAACTCTCTTTATTTCTTTTCTGCTTTTTGTAGAAATTCTCTCTTCACATTTATTTATCGAAAATTTTGTACTTTCTTACAAAAATTTCCATAATGTATTTATTCTTTCTTTCTAATAAGTTAATAATTTTCTCACTAAATATAGCACACATATTATTTTAGGAAAATCATATTAAACAATAACCATTTATTAAATCAACAACTAATGACTAATTCTTCCATGAAAGGTTAACATAATAACACTAGAATCTTGTCTAGAAAAATACGTATCTTCTAATCACTTCTAATAATCTTCTAATCACTTTCATCTTACTAATCCCACTTTTAATTTTATGAAGAATCACTCTAATTAGAACCTCATTAACACTCTTGTTAATCTTTCAACATGAAATCCTCTTTCTTAAACACTAAGCAATATGCTTAATAACTTCATGCATGCATAAATTAATCAAACTCTAAAATCATGCTTAGAAAATTAATTAGAACGTCATAATATATCTAGAAATAGCTAACTAGAAGGTTAGTTTAGTAAACTACCTTATTTTCTGGGTGTAAACCGGAAGCCGAAAAGCTTATCCATGGTGTGGGGCTCCTAGCTTACTCACTAATTGACTTAGTAAGTGGCTAAGTAGAACCTAAATGAGTTGGCTAGAAGGTGGTAGAAGTTGGTGGTTTGTTGGGAATAAGAGAGACAAGCAATTGTGGAAAGCATAAAGGTGGCCCCAATTGAACAAATGGTGGCTATTTATAGACAAGATGGAACTCTCTCCCTCCCTCTCTACCTCACAGCACACACACACACACACATACACACACCTTGGCCGAAAATTCCATATGGGGGGAGAATAAATGGTGTTTGTATGGCACAGGGCAAGTACACTAGTAGATTCTCTAGGTTTTAGGCTAGGTTTAGGTTGTTTCTTGCAAGCAAAGGGAGAATCTTGGAGAAGTACATTGATGTAAGGTGGAAAGTAGTAGTGGGGAAAAATATGCTCTTAGTTGTGTAGGTTTTTGCATGCTCACCTTAGTTATGGGGTGTTTACAGAGTTAGATATACACAAAATGCATGTATTGTGTGGGTATGCATATGTTACTACCAAAATAGCAAGGCTTATTCTAACTAGTTTGGGTACAAAATGTAAGCTTAGGTGGCTACCCTAAAAATCCTTAACTTGCTTGTGCAAGTGAGCAAACAAGGAATCTTGCATGTGAAGTGTACCTCATGGACACACTCACTCTCTCTCTCTCTCTCTCTCTCTCTCTCTCTCTCTCTCTCTCTCTCTCTCTCTCTCTCTCTCTCTCTCTCTCTCTAACTCTAACCCTAGCTCTAACTTGGTTAACACCAAATTCCAAGGTGGGGAGGTGATGAGACTAAGTGGTACCGAGGTGGTTGGTTAAGGTAGAAATGGTGGTGGGGTAGGTTTCAGGTATTAAACTTGGTCCCCGGGTGCTACGGTAGTGCAACGGATGTGTTACTCAGTCTCGTACGCGCATATACATGGCTAGATTTTTATTTAAAATAATTAAATATTATTTAAATAGAAAAATATTCCAATAAACCGAAATTTAAAATAATTAATTAAAATTTTTAAAGGAAATTTTTATTTATGAAAATTTGGGTCGTTACAGATTTATTTCCTATATACAAATAAGAAAAATCATCTTATACCTTATTCTCGGAAATGATACCAACATGGAAATTTTTATTAAATGGTATCAATATTGCCCGGTCATATACATGTTTGTTTGGTCATATCCATTTCCTATATACATGTTTCTAATTCCCATGATTAATGGGATTAGTTATTTAGGCCTTCATCTCATACCTTTTTCTCTCTCTGCCCGGTCATCTTCCTATAATGCTGATTTGAAGGCCGCCGCCCTCTCTCTATGGAACGCGACAATCTCCACAATCGTTCATCGCCGCCAATCATTCATAGCCGTTCATTGCCGCCAATCTCCAATCGTTCACAGCCGTTCATCGCCGTCAATCTCCACAATCGTTCATCGCCACCAATCTCCATAGCCGTTCTCCAAAATTGTTCAAGTTTTCCTCATTTTGGATTGTTAAAAAAAAAGGTGTATAGCGTTCAAACTCCGTCAAATGTGGTTGGTCATATTGTTGAAAGAATAAAAAACAAATGCATGAATAGATCTTATGGTTTTTTTAGAAATATTTTCTTTCCTATCTAACATTTAATATGGTTTATTGATTTAGTATTTTGGTGATTTGGCACAATAAAAGTGGTAAATCAATAAACCATGTTCACTGTATGAAATTTCATGGTGATTTAGTACTGTGTGATTTTATGATGCATTAATCTACTATATGTTCATTTTTTTTGGTGTGTTAATGTACCATGTTTAATGATTTTTTGTATATGCTATCTTACTTTTATCCTTGGACTACATATACCTATTTTTTACGGTGTATTAATGTATCGTGTTTATTAGTTCATTTTATTTACACTTGTATTTCTTTAGAAATTTATCATTTTTTCCATAGTTAATGTAGTCATGGAAATCACATGGTACATAAATCTATCATGGTAAAAAAATATGGTGGATTACCACAAAAGTGCATGAAATCAATATCTCATGACTCGTGTTTTTAGGACAAAATATCATGATTATTTAGTTACAATTTTTATTTTTATTTTGAGATTTTAGATGTGAGAAGATTAGGAGAGAATTATAAGATTAGGAAAGTGAGAGATTTTTCAAGATAGGAGAGAGAGAGAGAGAGAGAGAGAGAGAGAGAGAGAGAGATTAGGAGAGAGAAATGTTAGGAAATTAGGAGAGATAAATATTAGGAAAATCGAGAGAGAGAGAGAGAGAGAGAGATGGTATTTTGAGGTTTATTTGAATTTTGAGATGGAATCATAAATATTCAAATCTCATAGGATGAAATCATAATGATTTTTTTTTTTACAAGATGCCTAATTAACTCTTCAATTATAATTCATAAAGGACAAAAAAATATGGCTTAATGGTTGGGTTTACGCATTACAGCAAAGGGATCAGGTCATCCTTAAAAAAAAAAAAAGGGATCAGTTGGCCATGGTATTGTTGTGTGAATTAGTATGGTCGTGGAGGGTAAATTGACAAAACACTCCTCTTGTTAACTGCATCCATCTGATATGACTGACAATCAGTGAAATTTCAGAAAAAGCAAGTGAGGTCCATGAGATTGTTAGAAACGTCACGCGAGGTAGACCAGTTTTCTAAAAGATTTTAGTACTCAGGTTTTAAATCATGATTTTTCAAATAAAAAAAATGAAGTGGTTTCATATATCGTTTTTCGATTTTTTTCACACCAAATTAAAGTACTCTTTGATTTAAAATATCAAAATTTTAGTACTTGGATGCTAAAATCTTTTAGAAAACTGAGTCTAAGTGTAATTAACAAAAACATGTTAAAAAGGCACTCCAGACGACTGTGGAGCCATCCCACCTTGAATCTTCAGCTAGGATTCAAGAGCTTGATTTATGAAATTTCTAAAGTATTTTGAGACTCTGTGTACTCACAATTGCATCCTCACGAACTATTGTGTATCTCTCAAAATATTGATCTGACTTTCTGTGTGAATAGGATTTTCGATGGACTTTTTTGTGTGTATTCTAAGAGAACTCGGCTCCTTTTTATAGGGGATTGGTGATAATTTGCCCCCTATTCAATAAACAAAACAAAAAATAGTTTATGAAGCCTAGATGTATTAAAGGGTCCAAAAAATAGACCAGGTACGGTCTTTATTCATAGGAAATGAAATGCCACCAAAAATCAATTAACAATAGTTTAGTCGGAAATTGTGGGCATCGTACGATTATTTAATTTGCTTACATGAAAGGAATAATTTGGTGGAATGAGATCGAGAGTCTCTTTTGGGATCGGACGGTATTGTTGAAGGTTTTTATGGTCCATTTCTAAGTCTACTTTAATGATCAGTCTCATTCATTATTTAGAACTTGAGACTATCAATTGAGCTAAAAATCATGTTTATCAGATGATTGATTTATTTTTGAAAATCCATACATGCTGCAAAAGTTGTGTTGACATTCAATATTATAAATTTATTTTTAAGAATTTCTCACATGTAAATTTGTGTTAATATCCGGCGAACATGTTTTTGATCTTAACAAGTTTAATAAAGTGAACATTATTGATTATTTTCATCGGAAAGATAAATACTGTAGAAGTTTCTGATAGGAGGAGAGCATCCCCTTTTTAATTTGGCACCAAATGGAAAAGAGTTTTAGGTGCAATTTTACCATCTGTAACTGTAACTTGAACAAGGAATTTTTGGGTAACGTACCTGACATAAAACTAGGGACTCGGGTTCCGCTGTGATTAAAATCACTTCATATTTCTTAAAAATTTTACAAAAATTCTTTTCTCCATCTCTTTTTCTCCAATCATTAATCACATTTATCTCTACTCATACCCCTCTCTCTCTCTAATTATTATTCTCATTTCTCTCTCTATCTCTCTCTACTAATTATTATTTTTTCCAAAAACTCATCCAAACAATATCTCAAAAATATTTCTTAAAAAATTATTCTCAAAACTCTCAACCAAACAAAGCCATAGTCTTTGTAGTGACCTTAATTATGGGTTTTCTGAAATCTTCATTTGTGATCGGAACTGTTCATTATTTTTGGAAATGTAAAGCACATTATGAATACAAAAATTATGATCATTGGAGATCGGTAGACACATAAATGAGACAAATTTATCTTCAATGTATTATCGAAATGATATTGCTCATTCTGCGTCTAAAATGGTATCTGACTATATGGCTACCAATATTCAATAAATTTAATTTGTTTATAGGAATAATCTATTCATCATTCCTGACAAATTGAACGGTTCAGATCCCAAATAAATATTATGGAGGGCCCACACTTGAGGTTACTATGGGGTGTAGTGACTTACGGGTATCCCAAATCCCCTTTTATCCCTAAACATTCCATTTTTGTCTTTATTCATATTGAAATTACCAAATTAACCTTACATTAAGGCTAAATTTTTCATATGAAGGACAATTTGATATTTTCAAGTGAATAAAGACAAAAAAAGGGTGTTTAGGGATCAAAGAGGAGTGTGAATATTAGTTTCCTATTTAACAGAACGATTTGATTTAATTCAGGATTTCATACCAAAAGACTGTGGACCAAAACGCATACTGTAGTTCTTAAAATTTTAAACTGAGACCGAACCATAAGTCCATGGATCAGGACGAAAACGTATACTGTAGTTTATTGCAGCACTAGTAAAAAATCAATTTGTCGGGTATGTTGAGTAAATTATTCATGTAAAAAATAAAATTAATTGAATGTTAGTAGCCATGTGGTCGGATACCATTTATATAGATAGCTAATATCATTTTGAGAATATATTGTAAGACAAATTTATCTCAATTATGAATATACCGATCTCCGATGATCATAATTTTTCGTACCTATAATGTGCTTAATATTCCTAAAAATATAGACGGTTCCGATTCTAAATAAAGAATTCAAAGGGCCCACATTTGAGATCACTAGAACATAGTGACTTATGTCAGAGCAGATTTAATCTCAACTACCTAATAAGGATCGATTTGATGCTATAGATTGTAGAGCAATGACATAGTTCCGCAGGACATACCTTGAAACTTTTGGTCAAATACACACACACACACATATAGAATCAATTTCTAATGAGGGATCCCTCATTTTAAATAAAATGAGGACCAAGCAATTTTTCCACTTTTCGAACTGAATTTTGACGATCTGAACCGTTAGATGTGTTTAAAATGTGTTTTTAAGGTCCACAGTGAGGATTCGTCCAAAAAAATACCCGTAAGACTTCATCCGATCAATTTTTCTTAAAAACATTATATATAGCGTTTTTAACAAAAAAAATATCGGATTAAGACCTTACAGGAATTTTTTTTGGACGAACCCTCGCGGTGGACCTCAAAAACACATTTTAAACACATCTAACGGTTCGGATCGTCAAAATTTGGCTAGGAAGCATGAGGTACTCATTTTAAATAAAATGAGGGATCTCTCATTAGAAGTTGATCCTATATATATATATATATATATATATATATATATATATATATATATATATATATATATATATAGATTTCGCTTCTTATCCAGACTTTTGATTTCCGGACTTTTTATCCAAAATTTCTTTTGACAATCCAATCCGTCCAATGTGTTCAGAAATTGTTTTCAAGGGTCCACGCGGAAAATCTTCAAAAAAAAATACCGGAAATGGCTTGATCCAAGCAGTTTTCCGCAAAAATATATAAATATAGTTTTTGCGAAAACTGCTTTGATCAAGCCCTTCCCAGTATTTTTTTTTAAAGATTTTCCGCGTGGATCTTTGAAAACACCTTCTGAACACATTAGATGGATTGGGTTTTCCAAAAATAATTTGCAACGCAAAAAAACTATTTTTTTTTTCCTTTCTGGAGGTGTGGATAAGAAGATTTCCGTATATATATATATATAGGAAGAATTCCCCATCCAAATCACAAAAATTTGGACCCATCCACACTTCATAGTTCCAGACCAAATTTTGACGATCCGAACCGCTCAATGTGTTTTAAAGGTTCAACGCAAGGATTTATAAATAAAAAAATAAAAATAAGCGGGAAAGAACTTCATCCTAGTTTTTTCATAAAATCGCACATATACACGCTTTTATGAAAAGCCCGATCCGTCAAGCCCTTCCCGATATTTTTTTTAATGAATCCTCGTGTTGGTCCTTCAAAACACATTTTAAAACACATCTAACGGTTCGATGGTCAAAATTTGATTTGGAAAGTGGGGTCCAAACGTTAGGTCCGCATTTTTGTGGTTTGGATGGGGAAGCTCTTCCTATATGTGTGTGTGTGTGTGTGTGTGTGTGTGTGTGTGTGTGTGTGTGTGTGTATTGTAGTGCCCCAAATTTTGAGCACGTTATTAAAATAACTTCCTTAAATAAAATACACTAACAATGGAAGCTTAGTTCGGCTAAAACAGATTAGGTTTAGAAATAAGATTACAACCTTAAATTTAACATTTTCAAAAGATACATAGCAACTATAAAAAAGAACTCGAGAAATCCTTCTTCCGGCCAACGTCCACCTTCAACTTCAGCTTCAATTCCATCTTCTAAACCTGGCATGGGAATACCAGGGCACGTACTGTGAGCATAAAACGCTCAGTAGGAAAATCCTACCTAAAACCCATAACATACATATAACAATATACATTTCAATTTAAATAAGAAACAATTAAAAGGAAAATAACCGAATGTCCGGCTAACTTGTGCGCACCTCAATTAATTTTGGGACCCCGATCAAACAATGGGGCATAACCCCAGTTGGCCCCCAAAATTGTCATGCTTAGATCCTCTAAAACCTCAAGGGATTTATTTGGTGGTCATGGTTTTAAATTTAGAAATTTAATTTTTCAAAATACTTTAAATTTAATTTTTTTCAAGTTCTATCAACTCTTTAGAACAACTCCAATAAGAGTTCAATATTTATGACTTGTTTCCCATTTGCTAAATGAAAATCCCATAAAATCAACCTTCATTTCCCATTTTAGTAAATGAGAAACAAGGTCATAAAAAAAATGGTGGGATTAATTTGGAAGATTACGGTAACATTTTGAATTAAATCCAATACCAAGAATTCCAAAAATAATTTAGAGAAAATTAGGCAAAACTACATCATTTTTTTCCCTTTTCTGGCAACAAACTTTTACATTTGTGGGAAAGACGTACACCAAAAACGTTTGATATGTGAAAGCCAATTCGCCCCCGTTTAGGCCACTTCCCTTTTCCCCCCCCAGCAATTTCTCCTCCAATTCACCTCCATAACCACCATCACCACTTCCATACCCTCCTCCCCCACCACCACCACATCGGCCACTGTCGCCCCCTCCAGCGTAACCCCTTCCGCCTTTCTTAGTTCTACCACCACTGCCATCGAACGACATGATCATGAAAATCTTCCTTCATACTCGCGCTGCAGCCTCCATAACCACAACCACCATTTCCATACCCACCAGTTTGATACTGATGAAGAAGAGGTTGTGTGCTCCTCCATGGTGAGTTCCTCAGAGTCAGATGTGGTAATGTAAACTTTCTCCATGAATTCCACCATCTCATCATAGTGCTCGCTTGCTTTCGTGAGTATTATGATATTAATTAATTACTTGTTTGTTAATTAAAGTTACTATTACGAGGAGGTTAAGTAGATTGGGTCTCAAAAGTTAGGTCTCAAAAGTATAATGCTTGATAGGAATATCTGTTAGATTGTTGCATGTTACCTATTTGATAAAATGACCCATTGAGCTTCCACAAGTGTTTTAAGGAGCATTCAAGAAAGGAAAAGGCGTGTACTTGGTCCAGTTCTCATCCACGTTATAACAGAGAAAGGAAAAGGGGTACGTATACATATATGCTTGTATTGATTGGACAACTATTGCATAGGCATATTACTCATCAACTTGATATCGTTCTTGTAGACAAAAATGAAGTCAAATTTAGTGGGATATATTTGAAAGGATTATGTGGTAGTTTTAGAATTATGTTTTAATCCCTAGTCAAGAATTGTTCTAAGTGTTCTACTATCACTTCTTGTACTTCAGTGGGATATAGTCATTTTTTGGGGAATTTGGCTTAGTGAGTTGTTTTTGTTTTCTATAGGAGTGGTGAAGTTTGATCCAAAGTCAAGGAAGCAATTTAAGACCAAACCAAAGACCCTTTCTTATACTCAGCATAAAGAAACTAGTGACATTTCACTAGATATAACCTCATTCACAAGATTTTTAAAAACTAGTGAACTTCCACTAGATTTGGACGCCGAATAACTTTCAGAAAACTAGTGATACTTCACTAAATATAGGCCATGCTTGATTGGGTTTTTAGAAACCTAGTTCCCTACTTTTTGGCTGTGGGGCCACTGACCTGAGGTAGACAACTTTTGCAACTCCCCTATCATACTCCTTTTGGGAGACGTAACTGCAGTGCACAAATGAGTCAGTGGGGCTCATTTTGGAGTCTCATACAAATGATATAAGTTGTTCATCAACTTAAAAATAATTTTTCGATTGGTCTACAAAAAAATCAGCTCAATTTAAAAATTTTAAATATTTGATCTAATCTTTCAATTTTCATTCAAAATTTAGAATCTTAAGTTCTATAGAAATTTTAAATAAAAGTTAACTAATCGGATCAAGTGGTTATGAAAATCTGATCAAGCTAATTTTTTTCGAGGTGAGTAAAAAAATATTTTAAAGTTGATGAATTAGAACTTTAGATCATTTATATGAGGCTTTCTGAGAAGTCTTTTTGTCCCATCGTTTCATTTATGCACAATTTATACACTACAATTACATCTCCCAAATAGGATGGCAGAGAAAATGCCAAAATTGATATACGGGTCATTGGTATTTACGGACAAAAAAGTGGAGAACTGGGTTCCAAGATCCCCATTCGAACACGATGATAGTCTCATGAGCATTCACTAGGTTTTAGAAGTGACACTATTTTTAAAAACTAGTGAACATCCCTTTGGATTTGGGCACAAAATGATTTTAAAAACATAGTGATATTTCACTAGTTTTAGGAGTTGAGTCGATTTTTTGAATTTTTTTTTATAAAATTAAAACTTTTAAAAATTAGTGACATTTCACTAATTTTTTGGTCATTGGAAGTGGTCGGCCGGAGGTGGAATGGTAACTTTTAAATGAAGTTTTTTATTTTTTTTATGCACACAATTAGAACTTTTGATAATTAGTAACATTCACTAATTTTGTGGTGTAGGGAAGGAAATTCGGCGGAGGTAGAAGTTGATTTTTACAATATCTTTATGCGAAATTAGAACTTTTAAAAAAAGTAAGTGAAATGTCACTAATTTTATGGTCGCTTGAGGAAATGATTGCCCGGAGGTGGGGTGGTGGTGTGATGAAGTTAAGAGTTGATTTTTGAATTTTCTATATCTGGAATTAGAACTTTTAAAAAATTAGTTAAATCTCAATAATTGTTTGGGCCGGAAGGAAGTGGGGTAATGGTTGGCGGGGTAGGACTTGATTTTTTTTTTTATGAAATTAGAACTTTTTACAAATTAGGGGGTGTTCCACTAACTTGTTTTTGTTTAAAAACTGCCTTGGTTTTTGTGTCCATGTGATATATTGTGAGAGGATGACCTGTCTCGGTTTTTGGGAAAAAACTGTTTTTTGGAAAAAACTAGTTAGTGGAACACCCTCTTAGTGAAATCTAATTAATTTTCATGGTTGGCGGAGGTAGAAGTTAATTTTTGAATTTTCTATACCAAATTAGAACTTTTAAAAAATTAGTGAAATCTCACTAATTTTTTTGGGCGCCTGGAAGTGGTGGATTAGAAGGTGGAGTGATGGTGACCATGCGAGGTAGGAGTTTATTTTTTTTGAATTTTTATGTAAATTGAAAATTTTAAAAATTAGTGAAATTTCACTAATTTTTTTGGTCGTTAGAAGTAGTTGGCCGGGAGAGGAACTGATTTTTAAAATTTTTTTTGTACTAAATTAGAACTTTAAAAAGAGAAATTTAATTAGCCACCCTCTTTCAATAATATCCTTAGGATCCCACCCTATGGCTTTTGAATCTTTATGATTCAATCCTGTAATTCAAATTTTGACCGTTATGCCCCTTATTAATTACTTTAGTAGTATATATTCTTATTAATAAGATATTCCAATACTAAATCATCCTGCTTTCCATCCCTTTAATCATGTCATTTATTTGTTCCACTAATTCTGAAAATCCTATCTTTGAGTGGGTTTCATTTCCTTACTTGTTTCAATTTTGAGCATGGCTATTTCATTTCCTTGTTTCAATTTCACTTTCAAATTTTCTAATCCCAATCAAGAAGATCAGCTGATTAATTTCCATACCAGCAAGAGAATTTGAATTTAAACTTTTCTAGTCACAAGCAAGTAAAGAACCCACATAGATTATTCTTGGTTGCAAGGAGAACTAGTTAAGAGACAAACATGGTGTATTCATTTATCATGTTTTGAAAGAAAAATTCTCCAATCCATTTTTTTATGTATCAAACTAGTGAAGATGATAATTCAAGAAACCATATTAATGTATGGTTTCCAAACTCGTGAATATGGTAAATCAAGAAACCATATTTACTGTATTCAATTCCCTTTTTCATTTTAAAAGACATGGGGGTACCTAATTGTCCAGTGTGTCCATATACCATTTAAAAATGAAATGGAAACATGGTTTATTGGCTTTCCATTGATCCGGTACTAATGTTCGAAGATGGTAAATCAAAACTTCAATGTGGCAATTCCTCAAGTTAAGGTGCTTAAGTAAATTCATTATGCCTCCTAGGCTTGATAAGAGAGGTGTATCACACACTCCACCAACGGTTTTTTTTAACGAGTTCCGTCTTTTGAGGCTTCTTCATCATGGTCCCTTCTTTCCTCTAACAACAATTTTCTGTTTTTTGGTGGATGCATGACCACCATCATTGTCCAAAGCAGCATCAACCCCTGTACTTCTATATCGAAACTTTCAATACCCATAAAAATGGTAAATTAATATTTCATGCTATGAATCCAGCATTATTGTGTTCAATAAACATGGTTCAACGATTCACCATTTTTAACTATCTACATATAAAATGCTAAATCAATAATCCATTATCTCAAATCCCCATCCATTAAATGGGATGGTAAAAAACCCTACAGACAAATTGCATGCCTTTTCTACCCAAAATAATTTCTGAACTTATTACCATTGCAAACTAATTCTACTCATAATACTCAAAAACCATAAACCTCTTTGGATTGGAAAAAGAAGCTTGCAAGCCATGATTTACCCCATCTACTCTCCAAAATCCATGAAATGCAATGTAAAAATCCACTGATTGGAAAAACAATCGTGGAGAGTCATAAAACTTGTAAGGGTTATACACTGTGGTTTTTACGAGTCATGACTGTGCCATCCAACCACCAGTAAAGGTTATACACGGTGGTTTTTGACCGGAGTCGCCGCCGTTAAAAAAAATGGAGGACTGTAAAACCAAGAAATCAACTTACGAGCCATGACTGTTTCGTCTTCTTTGACCACCGGTAAGGGTTATACATGGTGGGTTTTGCCCGGAGTAGCCGATGATGATGCCGGTTTTGGGTTCTTCACATTATGGGGTTTAGAAAATCATTGAAAATGGGATGGTGGGGCGTTGCCAATCACGGGTTATAGGAGATTTGATAGTGCAAAATCCGGGATTGAGGAATGAGATGGAAAATGGGATGGAAATGGGATGAAAATTAGTTAGATTTTGATAGGTTAGGAAATAGTTTCAACGGAAGAATAGGGAATGGAAATGGGATGGAAATGGGATAGGAAATGGGAGGTTTTGATTTGGAAAAGTTCTTTCAACGGAAGAATAGGGAAAGGTTTTTACAAGGAAATGTTTGGGAAGATTTTTAGGATGTCAAAATTTCTTAAAAGGAAAAAAAAACTGTTAATATGATATATGAAATACACGGGTCAAAAAACTTGTTCAATGGCATTTTTGGGTTTTTCAAAAATTCAGGATGAAATCATAAAGATTCAAAACGCATGAGATGGCATCCTAAGGAAAATGTTCTAACGGGATGTCTAATTAACTCCCCCTTTAAAATTAGTGACATTTCATTATTATTTTTTTTGGTTTCTTTGTTTTGCTGCAAAATTCATTATCATTCCCTTTAAAAATTTCAAATATATATTTTTTTTATTGCAAAATTTATTGTCATTCCTTTTAAAAATATCAAATGTTTTGAATTTTTAACTACGTGGCCCAATAATTTATTTTGACAAACCAATGCAAAAGAAATTTAAATAAGGACAAAACGAAAAAAATCGAAAAACCAGTTTTTTGAATTTAGCCAAATTAGGCCTTTTAAAAATATTAAATGTTTTGAATTTTTAACTAAGTGGCCCAATAATTTATTTTGACAAACAAATACAAAAGGAAATTTAAATAAGGACAAAACCAAAAAAATCGAAAAACCAATTTTTTGAATTTAACCAAATCAGGCCTTAATCAGGGAAAATAATAAGAGGAGTGTAAAATCTCTATCCCTCTCCGTCTCTCTCTTGAAGCTCCTTCTGTTCTGAGAATTCCACTTGGTCGTATTTTTGGGTTCTCTTCTTCCCGGAATGAGTAGTTGTTGATCATTTTCTGCTGTATGTCTCATCTCAATCCTAACAATTCTACCAACAATCACAGCAACAAGCGCAGCTCGGTTTCTCATAATTTCCCGGCGATGAAAAAGGCCAAGTCCCAAGCCGTCGCTTCTTCTCTCGACAACAAAAACGGCCTCCACCACCAACCAACACCCCAGCACCACATCCACTTCGACACCGATCTCGTTTCGATCGAAGAAGATCCCAACAGCAACCACCCCATCCCGGTTGGCTCCAGCGGCGTCACCTCCAATTTGTCTCGAAAGAAGGCCACGCCTCCCCAACCCGCCAAGAAGCTCGTTATTAAGCTCCTCAAAGGTTCGGTTAGATTCCATTCAACAAACCCCTTTCATTCGCTTATTTTCCTTTCTAGGGTTAGCTTCTGTATAAAGATTTCGTCAATTTAAAAGGATTCCTTTAGAAAGATGTGGGTTTCAGATGAATGGATTAGAGCATCTCCAGCCATATACTGGTCATTAACTCAGACCCAAATTCTGAGTAAAAATAGTTTAAACTCACTCCGGTCCTTGCGCAAACTCATACCAGATTGAGACTCACACTTTTATTCGAATTTTTGAAGGCTTTTTTTTCTCTTCTCAATTTATAATTTGTCATTATTGAAGCTTTTTACTCAATGTTATACTTATATTTGAGTTTGTTTGGATTGATTCATACCAAATGAAGCTTTTACTCAGATCTTTACCCAAATTTTGAGTAAAATTTTTGGTAAGGCCTTGAGATGCTCTAAAATTCAACCAGAATATAAGTGTGGTTGAGCTTTAGCTGACTTGTGAATGTGTACTGAAAGATGGAACTAGAGTTGAAAATGAAAAAAAAGATATTTTTATTGGAATTTTCTTTATTCTGAATCCATCACAATAATGCCCCCAAACTATTGAAATCATCATGGCCATGTTTAGGTTAACAGTTTTGGGCTTGTTTTGGTACTTATTTTTGCTTTTTGCTTATATCATCATTTTTCTCATTTCTCTATCTCTCTCCACTTATTACATTTGCTTACATCATCAAAACAAAACAAAACAAAACAAAACTTGTTAACTGAACAAGGCCCATGTAAGCTTTGGGCCTAGCTCATTAACCCTCTACATATGTTTGCAATCCGTGGTTCGTCCAAATGGAGCTTACGGATTGTTTCGATCTGTTTATTGTGAGCATTGTTCACTTCTGTATATAGGGTTTCCTTGATCTGGATAATACCTTTTTGAACTATTTATTGTTTATTTGGAGCTAAATTAGATTATTTTGTTGTAGGATTGAACTGAAATTCATTTGTTCATCAGGACAGTCATCTATTTTTTGGGGGAAAACTTCAAAAAGGCCTCCAAACTTTGACCGCAATACTTCATAGGCCTCCAAACTTCATTAAATGTTAATTGAACCTCAGAACTTCACATTTGTTTCAATTAGGCCCATGCCATCTAATTCTGTTAACTTTTGGACGGAATTTTCTTATGTGTCAATCTTCTCCCCCAAAATGAGGCCATTTACATGGTGTGCCCACTTTTGGGTCCCACAAGTGATCTGAACTGTCAAATAATTTTAAATTAATTATTTGAGTGGTTTTGTATAATTTCAACCCAATCGGTTATGTATACATAATTGATCTAAGTCGTTCAGTTTTTCATTCAGAATCCAGGCCCTAAAATCTAAAGAATTTTGAAGAAGAGTTAAACAATTGTGCTCGGTTTCGTCTTGATGTGACCGCATATATTGTAGGGATTGTTATGAATAATATCCATCAAACTAATTATTTTAATCAGACACGGATATGTATCAAAATGCAAATATTATTTTTAAAAAATGAAATGTTTTGATACCTATCGATATATCTGATCAAGATAATTTTTTTTGATAAATGCTCTTTTTTAACAAGCTCTAATTTGTTTGATAAATGTTCTTTTTAATGATCCCTACAATATATGCGTCTCAGATCAAGACGAAACCGAATACAATTTTTTGAACTTTTCTTCAAAATTCTTTCAGATTATAGGGCTTGAATTCTGAATGAAAAACTGAACGACTTAGATCAATTACGTAATAACTGATTGGGCTTAAATTACACAGAACCACCCAAATAGTTAATTTAAAGTTTTTAGACGGTTTGAATCATTTGTGTGGACCCCCGAAGTGGGCCCCACAGGACCATTTAAAATGGTCTCCTTGAGTTGCCCCCCAAACGACGTCATTTTGGGGGGAAGATAGACACATAAGAAAATTCCGTCCAAAAGTTAACGGAATAAGATGGCGGGGGCCTAATTGAAACAAATGTGTAAAGTTTGGAAGTTCAATTAACATTTAATGAAGTTTGGAGGCTTATGAAGCATTGCGGTCAAAGTTTGGAAGTTTATTTTTTGAAGGTTTCCCTTTTTTTAAGATTTAAAGATGGAGGCTGTGTTTTGATCACCTTTGGAAAGCCATTGGACTTTTTTTTAAAAAAATTATTTTTATTGGGTATCGATTAATAGATAGGGCTTTGATTGATTTCCCATTTTTACCTCTCACTTACTCAAATAATCTGTGAACATCAGCTTTTGTGGGTTAATTTTGAGTAAAGATTTGTCTTTAAATATTTGTTTTGATCTGTTAATTGTTTGTTTTCTTGTGGTTCATTTGGACTTAGAGTTTGCATGATCTGGATAGTAGTGGCTTGTTAGGTTTTGATTGCTGAATTTGAGTATATTAACTGGTAGTAATCGCAATATCTATCGCATGAATTTAATGTGCTTATTGCTTAATTGATAACATTGATACTTATAGTTGCTTTAATTTGTTTATCTCGTATACATGTAGCTTCTTGGCTATGTAATTCTTTTAGCCTAGTATCAAGTGCTCTTTTCGACAGAGTGAAGTTCTTTTAGGGTCTTGTTACACGATTGAACTGGTCTGGTTCATTCAATTTTATCAATCTTGAGTAAACTGGATTTGTTTTCCTCTTCATTGACTTCAGATTAGAGTGGTTTTTGACTTTTTTGAGGTCATTAAAAAATTTCAGCTCTCATTTCAGCTTGTTACAAACGGGAAAATGGCAGGGTGCTTTTTAGGGATGGCATTTAGGTCCGATCCGATCCGCCTCCGCCCCGGACCCGATCCGAACGGGGCGGGTATCCATTCTAAAATTCGGATTTTGGGTCGGATTCGGTGGGAAATTTTAAAAATTTTCGGATTCGGGTTCGTTTTGTAAAACATCCGCCCCGAACCCAAAATATTTAGTTATACATTTTTACAGTTCCACCCAAGAGATACACTATATTACACTTAACCCCAACATATATATATGAAGAGATAGGGTTTTTACTCCACCCACCCACTTTGCTTTTCACTTTTCACGCTTCTCTCAACCATTTATTTACTTGTATTGTTGTTTACTTGTTTGTAATTCTCGGTTTTCTTGCATCAAACGTAGTTAAAAAAACCCATTACCCACGTTGCATTTGGATTTTCGGAGCCAATCGGGTAATCTGATATCCGTTAGGGGCGGGTTTGGGGATCCTAAAAAAATCCCCGATCGGGGATCGGAGGTACCTAACCCATTTGGGTTCGGGTCTGGAGTTAGCAAAATCCGGCCCCGATCCGACCCGTTGCCATCCCTAGTGCTTTTGATGACGACTTCTACAATCCAATTATGTGCCAATAGTTGAAGATGTATAGCTCGAATCGCCGTAAGACTGCATGTTCAAGATGCATAGCCTTATTTTCCAATTTCTTAGGAATGAGGATTTACGGAGTGTAGTTTTGTTGTTCTGGCCCTTTTACATATCTTGGTCTTGGTACCCTATTTTCTTCGTGAAATAGTGTTGACTTGTGCGTGTTTGTATTTTTTGAAAATATTTTTTGCTTCTTTTTTGCTATTGTAATCCTTTTAAGTACCATCGCCGTGGTATCTATGAATGGTAAGGGTATGGGGGTGCCAAGTACAAAACGTTTAGCAATATAAGCTAGGACGATGTCAACATTGGCATCAAATGTCAATACAAACTTGTTGCCAAAAGCACAAGATTTTTGGCATCAAGTTAGGTCAACATTTCAAGACCCACTCACTTTTGCTCATAAGTCTCCTGGGGTATATGTAGGCGTGTAAATTTCTAAGCCTATCGCAAGTTGCAAATGTGTTGGGAAGGGACAATGATGGTCAATCGATGTTACTTAGTGTCTTGGGTTAAGTCAAAATTACACAAAATGGGTCAATCACCTGATGCCACATGCTAGAATGATGTAGTAACAGGGATCCCCACGAAGAATCGGGGATCTGAACCTTAAAAAAATAAAGTTAATAAACTTGCATTTTTTTTTTTATTGACAACATTAATAAACTTCATTACCACGGTACCAAAACCCATATCAATTTTTTTAGGAAAAGGAAACACAAGAAACTTCATCAACAAATTTTAGTTCATTACATAATAAGCCAACACATGAGCAACTACTACCCAAATTAGCCTTGAAAATCTGTCATTACAAACCAAAGGAAGCACAAGCATTAGTTCTGTTTTCATTACACCTACTACCCTAACTTATAAGTTTGGGGTGCGGTTGTGAGAAGTGTAGTGAACTCAGAACTGTGAGTGAAACCTTAACTTACATATATATGCACACACGCACCATGGATCAAGTGAGGGATCCCTTTCCTTCCGTGTGGACTTTCAGTTTTATGAAAAATAGCGTGGATCAAGCCCGTCCCGGTCATTTTCTTTTTGCTGATTCCTTGCGAGGACCCATAAAAACATGTTTTAACACATTGACGCGGTTTGGATCATCAAAACCCGATCCAAAATGGGAGGTCTGCACTGTAGCATTGTGTGGGATCCCTTACTTGAACTAGACTCTACACACACACACACACACACACCACGGATCAAGTAAGGGATCCTTCACTTTCTTGAGGTGCAAACCTCCCATTTCCCGATCGAATTTTTGATGATCCAAACAAACCGTTCAATGTGTTTAAAACATATTTTTAATGGTAATTACGAGGAATCACCACAAAAAAAAAAAAGACTGGAAAGGGCTTCATCCCAGAAAAACTATATGTATAATGTATATACATATTCCAAATATTCGGGGTGGGGATCGGAGCAGGGACTGGGGCAGGGATTAATCGGTGGAATGCTTTGATTGATGGTCATGAAAGGGAGAGAATTGAGGTAGGGATTCAAGATGTTAGTTCGCACTGCCGTTTTGTTAGTTCTCTTCTTCCATGGACAGACTCAACCTCGTCCCCTACCCATTCTCCGAATTTTTTCAAAAAATGTCCCATTATCCTACCCTATCCCTTGGAAAAGTTCCCGAATCCCTACTTGTTCGAGGTTGGGAATGGAGTGGGTAGGATTGGATTGGATTGGATCGGACGAAATGGTCATCCTAGTCAAGGTAGGTCAATCAAATGAAGCCACTTGCGATGTGGAGACCATATATATTGTTACATATAGGTATCTTTCTTAATTAAATAGAAAGAAGAATAAGTACTAAACAATAATTATCTCTTTTCACTTATGTAAAGAGATAAACAGGAAAGGGTTTGAATTTTTTCTTTAACTCTACATCTCACATCCTTATGAAGTGGTCTCCATTATATTTTCCTATGACTATTATAAATCACACTCAAGCCTTAAAAAATAGAGAGCTTGAAAGATCAAAGCTGCGAAGGCCCTTAAAAATTCCTTAAGTCCGCATCAAACAAGACACGTCTTCAGATCAAACTTGCAAAGCTCTAAAAAACATTCAGCTCAAATCACCATCTTCTTTGCAACTATTGGATAAGAATCCACCCGATTGATCCGTGCTCGTTGTCAAACCCATGATTCAATGTCCGAGGAGAAGAATCAGAGGAGTTATTTTCTTCGATTAGCAATCATAACAGAGATTATAACCCTATTTAACATAAATCAGTAAATTAACTTTGTTCATCACGTTTTCGTCTTCATTTTCTGTCTCGAAATTTGGAGGTTCTAGTAGCCAATGTACTATAGGCGCGGTGCCACAAGATTTTGTATGTGGTGTGAGTCGTGACATGGACACAATGATGTTTCAAATCCTACAAAAGATAGGTAGGTCAGAGCCAAGAGGCTCGTAGCCACGCCAAGGACTCATCTATTGAGATTTGTGCTTTATGTAGATAGTATAGTTAATATGTTCTCAAGATTAGTGTGGAAGCTCCCATCCTTTTAGAAGCCGGGTTCTTTTCCGGATGGGAGCGAAGCTCGCCTCTTGGGGCCGCCAGATTCAAGCTCACGTGATAGGGGATCACCCTCATTTTAGAAGGATCCAGCTACTAAGGTCACGGGGATCACTATTGCTGCAAAGTCTGTTCTTCACAATCTTCAAGGAAGAAAATCGTGGGACCACAAGAAGGAAAAGATCAGGGGTGACTTGGTGAACCATTTGGGCAAGGTTGTAATTATTTCATGTTACTTGGGGTAAGATATAAAGAATAGAGTATATGGTCTTGGACTCTTGGGGCAAAATTACAAAAATGTCCAAATATATATGTACATGTCTATAGGAAATTTCAATCCGGTGAGGTTAGGTGACCCCTTGCCACTATGTGTGTCCCCTTGAAACCAGACATTATTGCCGATGCGGTGAGAGTTGTTAGCATGTTCATGGAAAATCCGCCAAGGAGCATAGGGAAGTAGTCAAGTGGATTTTTGTGACATATGAGAGGTTCTTCGATTTGGCTTTGTGTTTTGGGGGGCTCTGATATTTGTTTGCAAGGTTTTGTGGATTCGGATTTAGCAAGAGGTATTGACAGCGGGAAGAGCACTGTATTGGATATGTTTCAATTGCTGCGTGTAGCTGTTAGTTGGGCCTCACGGCTACAAAAAATAGTGACTATTTCCACAAGAGAGATGGATTATGTTGCAACCACAAAGTCGTGCAAGGAGATGGTGTGGCTGAGGAGCTTCATGAAAGAGTTGGGTAAGGAACAAGAAAGTTGTCACATGTTCAGTGATAGTCAAAATGCGATACATCTAGTGAAGAACGCAGTCTTTCATTCGAGGAGCAAGCCTAACAAGATAAAATACCACTTTATTTGCTCTTTGTTGGAGGATGGGTAGTTCACTTCCGACAAGATTCACACGAGGGAAAATCCGCACGATGTTCACTTTAATATGGTTACTGTGGACAAGCTGAATGCTACAGCTTTTGTGTCCAAGCGCGGAGTGGGAGACCAAGTGCGGGTGGTGTTGATGATTGTTTATGGCGGTTGAAGTCTATTGATGATTGAAGTGGTGCTTGAATATGTCCTCAATTGGAAGATTGTCGAGAGGTAAGGTCATATCCCGTTTCAGCACATCCTGTCTGGACTTTTGTGGAGAGAAGCAGAAATCCTGAAGCTCTATATATTCCGTAGACCGTAGTGAATTTGGTCTGACCTTGGTGATATCGGCGACCGTGGTGATTTCGCCCTGATCGTGGGTGCGGAAACACGTGTTTTGAGCAATTTTAGGTTTTTGCGGGCTTTCTTTGTGACTATATGAATACTATAGTTAGGGCACTCAATTTGTAACTCTCTTTATTCCTTCATTATAATTAAACACCCCAGCCCCTCATGGAGTACAATTGAGTTTTCAGCTTAAGTCGGAACTGTGTAAAATCTGTCTTGTTTTTCTTGCTTGTGATTGTTTTCTGTTCTTGGTTTCTTTAATTGTGTGTGTGTGTGTGTGTTTGCTTGTGGATTGGCGCCTGAATCCCCAACACTATGAACGCATTACCACAATTACATGTGTCACGACAGTGTTTCATCTTTCATAGCAACCCTGGAGTCCAAAGACGGAGGGATGTAGTGGAGTGAGAGTCGTAGGTGCATGACTTCATAACCTCTATCACAAGATGACTCTACAGGACTTCCATTCAGCCACCTTGTTGTTTGCTGAGATTAAACTAGTGGAGAATTTATTTTTGTCCACCAAATGGAGCTTAAAGGGTGGATGGTTTTGTTAGTTTTCTATTATTATCTACCTTACGTTTTTTCTCTTTCTATTTTTGCAGCTAAACCCACTCTGCCAACAAATTTTGAGGAAAATACATGGGCAACATTGAAATCCGCTATAAGTGCCATATTCTTGAAGCAGCCAGATCCTTGTGACTTGGAGAAGCTTTATCAGGTAGATTCTACCACTTCATTTTCCCTCTTTATTTGGCATATAGTCATCACTGTGTGCAATATGTATTGAACCATTGTATCTTCATTAGGCTGTCAATGACCTTTGCCTGCACAAGATGGGGGGAAGTCTTTATCAACGAATTGAAAAAGAATGCGAGGCACATATATCTGCTGCACTGCAATCCTTAGTGGGCCAAAGTGAAGATCTGGTTGTTTTCTCATCACTTGTTGAGAAATGCTGGCAGGACTTCTGTGACCAGATGTTGATGATTCGTGGTATTGCCTTGTATCTTGATAGAACGTACGTGAAACAAGCTCCGAGCACCCGCTCCTTGTGGGACATGGGCTTGCAGCTTTTTCGCAAACATCTTGCTCTAGCAGCCGAAGTTGAGCACAAAACTGTATTTGGCCTTCTAAAAATGATTGAGAGTGAAAGGTGAAACTTGAAGAAATTTAAACTTGTATTTTGATTGAATTATACTTGTTTGGATGCCCAAAATTTATGCTAATATACTTGCTATTGCAGACTTATAAAAGCAGCTTCTGTTTTTTCTTCGTGTAGGATTGTCCTCTCACCCAAAAATATTGGTTACCACATAGAAAAGATTGCTCTTGTGAACCTTTAGATGGACCTGTATTACATTGATTCATCTAAATGCATTATGCATCTGTGTTGTGCTATATTTTTTTAATCAAGGATGGGGGTTATGTGTCCAACATGAGTAGGCATTCGCCATCAACATATTAATTGTCATATTAGCAAGTGACTGCTAATAGACCTACTATGTTATAATGTCAGTACTTCATGGAACCTTATAAACACCTTTGTACTGTTTGATGCTGGAGTTTTTGAAGAATATTATTTTATTTTATTTTATGTGCTTGAATATAAAAAATTTCCTTGAAATTATATGTTGCAGATATAAATCTCTTGACTTGAATATCGGTTCTATAATTAATGTATTTTCTAGATACATGAGCTTTAGACTAAAAAACCTTTGCAGAATGGTTGGGGTAGCACCAATGGAAGATAAGATGAGAAAATCTGTTAAGGTGGTTTGGACATAGTATCATAGACTATTTGATGTGGTAGTTAGGTGGAGTGGTATGGTAGTTAGGTGGAGTGTTACGTTACATTAGCACTATGGGGAGGGGTAAACTAAAATCGAAAGTAGAGGTGGTACTTCAAAAGGATCTAAGTTTGTTGGATATCACGGAACACACTGCCCTTGACAGAACTTAATGAATAGAACAGATTCATGTGGCCGATCTCAATTGATTGAAAAGTAAGGCTTGAAAACAGAAGCTGAGTACATCAATTGCTAACAGAGGTTTGGTATAGTACCACTTGGGATATCGTGGGCATTGTGTAGTTAACTTTAAAGTGAAATTTGCCCTTGCAAATTGTGTTTATCTAACAAAAATTTCTAAGCCTAGGGAAATTTGTAATTTTATTATCTCTTTGTTATTTTCTCTCAAAGCCAACTAAACCAGAGAAGCTAGATATTTGTAAGGTTTTTCCTCTTACCTTCTTTCTGCTCCACCTACTGAACCTAGAATTATTTCCAATCTTTATGTTTCATCAACTTGAAAATACAGTTGCAAGTGAAGGGATAGCCTGACGTAGGCACCATTTACTCTCTTGCATTTGACTGGGATTCAAACCTACAAACTACAACTAATAATACTGACTTAAAGCAAACAAAATAAATTAAAAAAAAAAAAAAAACTTTACAAAATACAGTTACTATAACAAATGATCAAGCGTTAACACATCATTCCTAATAGCAAAAAGCATGAAAACATCTCGTCGGAATAAGCTCTTGTTATTTTTCATCTAATTCATCTAATTACCTGTGGCATTCTTCTTTTTGATCTTGCAGATTAGGTGAAGTAGTTGATAGAACTCTCCTTAACCATCTATTGAAGATGTTCACTGCTTTAGAATTTATTCTGAGAGCTTTGAAAAGCCATTCCTTGAGCGGACATCTGAATTTTATGCTGCTGAAGGTGTCAAATACATGCAGCAATCTGATGTCCCTGACTAACAAAACATGTGGGGTCTGCTTTGATATTCCTCTTTACTTCTTTTGGTACTGGCGTATGTTGACCAGTATCTTCTGCTTTGTATATTACTGTTTATTGCAGATTTGGCTTCTAATTACTATATAACTTGTATCAGTTCTCTTTGGGAGATTTTTATGGTTAACCTAACCTTGCGGACAGTGGAGGTAGCTAGAGCCCCGTGGGGGCAGCTGATCAATTTCTGCTTGCAACCTTTTACTCTTTTCACCATGTGGGAGTTATGGATAACCCCATTTCTTAACTTCAATCCAGACCCTGTAC